>OV050030.1:68778610-69256110 GCA_920105625.2 Clusia tigrina
ATTAAAAAAAAAGAGAATCAGATAGAAAATAAAAGAACAAATATAAAAAAAGAAACAAAAGAAAAAAAAATTTAAAAATATAAAATAGAGAATGTTGAAATAGTAGTAGTATTTATATTGTAATGATTAGACGGGGTTTTTAAATCCATGGTTTAAAATGTAACTTTATTTACCGAACATTAATCATTAACAGTCGACTATCTACTGTCTTGCAATTACAATGTTGGACTTATATTTATACTTAAAATAGTTGAGTCGTCGATGACATCACTGTTCGATGACTCAAGAGGTATCGATGGATAAGGGTCAGTTATTTGAGACGTATGTGTGCTGGCTCACATTTCACGGTCGTTGACCGTCGCCTTGAATGTTGGTGTCTCATATCGAAACCACTTTGGAATGTTGCACACTTTGCAATTGTTAATTGATTTTAGGTCATTAGATTCATATGTCTGTTAGTTCAATGACCGTTATCCATGACACCTCCCCTTTTTGGGAAAAGAAAAAAAACTTTCTTTTTTTTTCTTTTATATGTATGTATATATTTATATGTATATGTATATATTATTTTTAACTTATAACAATTACATGATTGGATAAATTATATTTTGAAGTAAGGGTTGTAATATATAAAGTTATTGGCATCGTGTGGGATGCTGGAATATAGAGCTATCGGCCGATAGTTATTTTGTAAAAAAAATAAATTATATATAGGTATATTTATTTATATTTTAATATCTATTATTTCTTATGCTAGTTTTAGTCTATTTTTGTGCACAATAATTGATTTAGATTTTGTGTCAATTTTGCAATTTCCAAAATGGTCAGTCTCAATCACTTTGTATGGACCTTTAAAAATACTATCTAATTTGTGATTGGTTTCATCTTTTAGGTATACCATATCGTTTGGCCGAATATTTTGTGGATTTACACTCTTGTCATAAATGTGTTTTGTCTTTATTTTAGCCTTTTCTAGCATTTCTGATGCTCTCTTCTGAGCTACTTGCAATTTGAATTGGAGTTCGTTTTTGTAGTCGTCAAAGTTGTATACCGGATTTATTTTTCCATTTAGTATAAAGTCGTATGGAACTGGCGCTTTTCCGAATACTAATTCGAAAGGTGTGTAACCATGAGTTGTTGATGGTGTCGTGTTGTAAGAATACGTGAAATATTTGAGCCAATGGTCCCAGTCTAATTTGTTAGTTGAAATGTATGATCTTATGTACTCGTTAAATGTTTTATGGGATCGTTCTACTGTACCTAAAGTTTGGTGGTGATAAGGGGTGGATGTTTTTCTTTCTATTTGTAAAAGCTTGCAAATTTGGTCAAATATTTGGTTTTTATATTCGGTACCCATGTCTGTTAATATTTGTTTTATGGGTCCGTAAATTAAAATAAGGTTCTCTACTTTTGCTTTTGCAACTATATTAGCGGACTTAGCTGGGATGGGTACTGTAATGAGAAATTTAGTTACATCACATATTATTGTGAGCGCGTATTCGTTAGAATTAAATGACTTTGGTAATGGGCCTACAGTGTCTATTTGTACACATTCAAAAGCTCTTGCGGGTGTTGGTGTTTTTATTAAAGGTTCTAGGTGATTAGTACTGGCTTTGTTTTGTTTACATTTTTGGCAGTTTTTGACATAAGACTTCACGTCTGAAGCCATGTTTTTCCAAACATAATGTCGTTGTAGTTTTGATAAGAATCGTGTGACTCCTGGGTGGCCTCCAAAAACAGGGTCATCATGATATTTTTGTAGTATTTCAAGTTTTTGCGTGGCTGAAGTGATTTCAATAAGCTTTGGTGTTCATTGCCTTTCTTTTTAAATTCCTTTATGTCGACATATTCAAATAAATTATCATTGATTGCAATCCTTATACTCTTAAAGTTTGTTTTGCCAACTATATTTTCAAGTTTGGGAAATAATTGCGCTAGTTCAATTTTCCCATAAGCAATAAAATCTTTAGAGTTTAATTTAAATATTTTCTTTTTTCCATGGAACAAAACTAAATGTGAGGAATTTTCTAATGTTTTATTGTGCACATTTGTGGTTAATTTTAGGCATGGTAATTTTTTCACTTCTTGTAACGTAATCGTGTTATATACTTGTTGTTGTAAGGTTTCTTTGGCTTCAATAATGTTCTTATTAGTTTGGAAATGAGTATGTTTTGATTTTGATCTAGTAATCATCTGTATGATAGCAAAGTTTTCTTCCCTAAGCTGCTTGATGTGCCCAAAATCAATGCGCGATAAAGCATCTGCACCGCAGTTATCTTTTCCTTTAATGTATTCAATTTCGAAATCAAATTCTTCCAAATCTAGCCTCATTCTTGTTAACTTTGAGAAAGGGTTCTTCATAGCAAATAGGTATGTAAGTGGTTTATGATCACTTTTTATTAAAAATTTTGTTCCATAAATGTATGGTTTGAAGAAATTTATTGCCCAGTGTATAGCGGTAAGTTCTTGTTCTATGACCGATTTATTACTCTCCCCTTTAGTAAAGGTTCGAGAGGCGAACGCTATTGGCAATTGTTTACCATTGTGGTTCTGACTTAGAACTGCGCCACATGCAATTTTGCTTGCATCTGTAGTAATGCAAAAAGGTTTTTTGAAATCAGGGTATTGCAATATTTTTGGGGATAGCAGACAACTTTTAAAATATTGAAATGCCTTTTCGCATTCAGGTGTCCATTCGAACTGGGATTTTTTCCTTGTTAATTTTGTTATGTGTACTGCATGATTTGCGAAATTTGGTATGAATCTTCTATAATAGTTTACAAATGCTACGAACCGCTTACATTCATCGGCGTTCGTTGGTTTTGGGTATGACAAAATCTTGTCGTATTTAGATTCATCTGGAAGAATGCCTTGGTCTGTGCATTTATGTCCTAGGAAGGTGACTTGTGAATCGTAGAATTTACACTTGTCCGGATGCAACTTAATATTTGTTTTCCTGCAGATCTCGAAAACTGATTTTAAATTTGCTAACATATGTTTTTCGGAGCATCCAATGACTATGAGGTCGTCCATATATATAAAAGTTTTCCCCGGTCCTAGTCCAGAAAATGCAATATTCATCATCCTTTGAAAGGAGTTTGGGGCTATTTTTAATCCAAAAGGTAATCTTTTGAATCTAAAGGATCCTTGTTCGGTTGAGAATGATGTAACGTTTCTTGAATTTTCCTCAAGCTCTATTTGATGAAAACCTGAAATCAAATCCAAACACGAAAAATACTTCGCACGACCTAACTGGTCAAGGATATCGTCAATTCTAGGCAATGGGTACTTGTCTGATGCTAATTTTTTATTGACTTGTCTATAGTCTATTACAAGTCTCCATTTTTTCTCCGAGGAATTTGGTAAGGATTTCTTCGGGACTAAAAGTATAGGGCTATTATACTCTGAGACTGACGGTTCAATGATATCATCTCTAAGCAGTTTTTCTATTTGTTTATTTATTTCGGCTTTATGAGTATGAGGAGTCCTATAGTTTTTTATGTAAACCGGATTATTTTCGTTTAAGTGTAATTTCTGTTTATAAAAATTGTTGTATGTACACGCATCGCTTTCTAAAGCAAATACGTCTGTGTAGTTTGAAACGAGTTGAACTAGCTTTCTCTCTATGAAGTATTGGGCAGTTGTTTGCTAATTTATTTAAAATTTTGGTTTGTCGTTCTTGATTGTTATTTTGTTTATCTATTTTAACAATGTAATAGTCATCAAGGTTTTCTGTTCTTATTGTGTTTTGCTGCAAAAAAAAAGTTGTTATCCGTTGTATTAATAATTCGAACATATGGGTTTTTTGTATTAACGATTGTATTTGCTATGAAAACACCATCTTCAAGTTCCTGATTGGGTATTAAGAGGTCGTTTTCCGTACTTGTTATGTCGATTTTTCTAATGACCTCCGCTCTTGCTGGGAGTGAGAGTATTTTCCCCTGATGTGAATCCAATATTTCGATTTCTAGTTCAATATTTAAACAGTTTGGCCTAATAATGAGCCAACTTGGACCAGAATTTTGGATGTCTAATACACAATTATAATTTTTTATGAAATCATAGCCTATTATACCATCACAAGGTAGCGGGAAAGAATCATCCACTATGTGGAAATTATGAGATATTGTTAAATTATTTATGTATAGACTTGCTTGTGTGACACCGAGTGTTTTTATTGTACCACTGCCTATACCTCTGAGGTTGAATATTTGATTTATATTTATTGTAGCATTGTCTACATGGTTTGTTTTGAAGAGACTTATATCTGATCCTGTATCTAAAAGAAATGTAGAGGTGGACTGACTTAAGGATGATTTTATTCTGATGTAATTGTTTAAACAGTGGTTTACATTTAAAATTCTGTGCTCATTTAATTCGATACATTCCCCAGTTGGGCGGACTGGGGGACATCCCCGTTTTCCGACGCCTCTGTATACCGAACGTTTCCATTATTATGTCTGCGTCCTCTATAATTATTGTTGTGTCCATAATTTCTATTTCTATTATTGTTGTCTCTGTTATCAGAGTGAGAGTCGTTACGCCGTGTATTATAATTCCGGTTCGCAGAGCTTCTTTGTCCACGATATGATCTGTTTCCACGACCCCTATATCTTACGTTGGAATTTCGATATTTGTTGATGTAATTTACTTGTAAAGTTCCTGAACTTTCCGAACTTAACTCAAGAAATTTTGTAATAGCGTCTCCTACTGTTGGGAACTGACCTGCCCTCATTAACAATTTTACCTCTTCAGATTTCGCATTTGTTTTTATTGTTTTCACTGCATGTTGAGTGGAGTAGCTTTTTGCTAGTGCAGTCGTCAAACCGTCCGCAATAAATGATTGCTCCAATTGCAATGATAAAGTTTCAATTTCTTTGGCAAAATCACTGTCGCTTTTATTATGCTGCTTTACGGTATTAAGTCTGGCTGAAATACTCTGTGGAGATTCGTATTTCACGTTTGCAAGTAATTTGCTTTTGATTGCTTGAATAGTACTCTCGTTTGTTATCAATGTACTTGCTGAGTGAGTTAATTTCGTTTTTATTAATGAAATTGCTATGTTTTCATGGGTTTCTTTTATGGTTTCCAATAAATCAATGGCGTTTATGAATTTATTTAAATTTTCAATTTTGCCATCAATCTCTGGAAGCAATTTCGTTGCAGTGTTAATGAACTCGATAGATGTCATATTGCTGAGATTGTTTATTTCGTTTTGTTCTTTTAATGTGTCTTCTAATGAGTCAGTATCTGTGTCAGAGCTTTCGCTGCAAAGTAATGAATGAATAGTCAGGTCAAGTAATTTTGTTATACTTGTTGGTACTTCTTGTGGTACTTGTAATTTATTAAAAAGTACTTTCAGTCTATTTTTAATGGAAGTGAAATAATTTTCGAATTCTAGCTTATGGTCTGTGCTAAGTACCGGGTAAATTGTCCTACCTAAATTGGCAATTGTATTATGCTGACATGCAAGAATACCAATATGTTTTAGTTGAGTAATTTTGGATGGTAGGGGTGTTTTATTTAAACATTTGTACGATTTGTCAAAAGTGATCTTTATTTCATTCAATTTTCTCAAAACTTCGTCCCATGTGATTGGTGAGGACATAATAAATGAACCATACGTAATTAGGAAATTGCAACATTGATAAATTTACATGTTTTAATAAAAAGCTTAATTTTGTCTATTTGTTTATATTATTTTCTTGTCATTTGTGTGTTGTTGCTTGCACGGTGTTTTTAATGTGAATACTTAGTTGTAAATATTAGTTTTATATTGTGAAATTGAATTTAATAATATTTCTTATCTTATATGATGATGATTTTTGTTGTCCTTTACGAAGCTGCAATTCTTCTCCAGATAGTTTTTCAGATAGTTTAGATCCTGACCGCTGGTGTTTCCACACGTTGTATCCTTCGTTTTAAATAGTTTTTGAGTGCCGAATGTATTGCCATTATTAGCACCAAGGCTCCGATCAAACACATAATTTCCCAAGGTATTGTTTTGATGTTTTGATTGTCACTTTTCTCTTGGCATTTGTCTATATATTTTACAACTTCTGTATTCTTCTGTTGCACTTCTTTTCCCACTTCATAGCCAGAAATTGCTATCATCACTATACTTATTGCTTTTTTCCACCAACTCATGGTGTTGATTGAAGTTTTTCATGGATATTTCTATACTTTATCTTTTTTTAAATTTTTCCACTTTTTTTATGCTTAGCAGTTCATTTTCAGCAATTGTCTATTGTAAGCAAATATTCACTGAAGTTACACTTTTTGTTATTAAAAAAATATTTATTTTTAAAATATATTTATTTTTAGCGTCACTTATGCCACGGTCGCCATGTAATGATTAGACGGGGTTTTTAAATCCATGGTTTAAAATGTAACTTTATTTACCGAACATTAATCATTAACAGTCGACTATCTACTGTCTTGCAATTACAATGTTGGACTTATATTTATACTTAAAATAGTTGAGTCGTCGATGACATCACTGTTCGATGACTCAAGAGGTATCGATGGATAAGGGTCAGTTATTTGAGACGTATGTGTGCTGGCTCACATTTCACGGTCGTTGACCGTCGCCTTGAATGTTGGTGTCTCATATCGGCACCACTTTGGAATGTTGCACACTTTGCAATTGTTAATTGATTTTAGGTCATTAGATTCATATGTCTGTTAGTTCAATGACCGTTATCCATGACAATATGAGTTGGCAACAAGAATATCACTATCTCCTCTTTTATTGTTTATTATGCTATTTTCTTTTTGTTACGTTAGAATTAAGTCTTTAATATACTGTCAATGAGTTAAGTACTCTCCGCGTATGTTTGCTTCTTGGGACATCTGCTACAATAGGTTATGGGCCCAGGCGTGGTGTGTCCAAATGCCTGAGACGAGAAGTAAAAGTCCGAAGTTGCCCGAAAAAAATCCAGAAATTAAAATGAAAATTTTTGTGGATAAAGAAAAACGTGACTAAGGGATCAGCTCAACAATGGGATAGAGTGTATACGTCATTGGATGAACACAACTATGACACCTGGTGTGTCCAGATGCGCGGCGTTTTATTTTGTACAGAGTTGTGGAAAGTGGTATCAGGTAAGCTGAAGGAAATTGCGTCTAACGGTGACGAGTGGGAATTGCTGGATGAGAAGGCCCTAGCAACAATAGTTTTGACAGTCAAACCTAATCAGCTGAACCACATTAAGAACTGCAAAACGTCAGCCGAAGTGTGGTTGAGGCTCGAGGGCATATATAAACCAAAAGGCCCTGCAATAAAGGTGACTTTATACAAGAGCTCGCTGAATCTCCGTATATCGGATGACGATAATATGCCAGCGGTTTTGAATGCATTTACTGACATTGTAGACAAACGAGATTATGGCCATTAAACTGTTGTCTAGTTTGCAAAAGCAGTACGAAAATTTGTTATTGCCATGGAAATGAGGGATACTTTGCCCGAGTATAGCGCACTCAAGGTCAAACTCTTAGAAGAATACGAACGCAGAGCAAAAAGAACGAAACAGTGGAAAGTAACCAAAAAGCGTATGTCGCACAGCACAACAATAATTCAACTAGAGCTAGGCACCACAGCAACTACAATAACAACAGGCGTAAACACAACGGCAAGTGCTATAAATGCAATAAGAGAGGACACTTCGCGAACGACTGTAAAAGAAAACACACCGCGGTAAAAGAAAAAGGCAAAGAGCAGTAATCTTACTCTCAAAGACGTTTTATATGTTCCTTCCTTACAAGCAAATGTCTTCTCGGTTAGCAAAAGCGTGGAGTATGGTGCAGAGGTGACCTTCACCGACATTTGTGTAATCATTAGAAATAAAAAAAACAATACGGTATCGTTCAAAGCATATAAAGAGAACAACTTGTACATGTTTCGAAACCATTTTTCTTGTGTGAATAAAATTTCTTGTGTGGCAAATAATCTATACGGTGGCATAACAGGTATGGTCATGTGAATTAATAATATTATTTGTTTACGCGAACTCGCTCCAAAAGAAATTGTGCGTGATTTTAAAAATTTTAAAATGCCAGAAATGTTGAAAAGTAAAGTGTGCGTACAGGCATTTCCTCAAACATCAGAAAATAGAGCAAACAATCTATTGGATTTGGTTCATGCTGACGTATGTGGACCATTTAATACCCAGTCGATCGGTGGGTCACGATATTTTTTGACATTTGTCGATGATAAATCCCGAAAATTTTTAATTTTTTTTTATGAAATCAAAAGACAATTGTTTTACAAAATTCAAAAGTCTAGTTGAATACCAACCGGGTCGAAAAATTAAAGCAATTCATAGCGACAACGGTCGTGAATTTGTAAATACCGCGTTTGACCAATTTTTGAAGTTAATCGGGATAGCGCGTCAACTGACGCTTCCACATACACCCAACAGAATTGAGTGGCAGAGCGAGCGAACCGTACAATAGTCGAAATGGCCAGATCAATGTTAGTACACTAGGAGAAAAATTTTGGGCAGAAGCACCGGCAAGCGCTTGGGAGATTCAACTCCAAACGAAATTTGGCACGGAATGAAGCCGAGTGTAAAGCATTTGAAAGTGTTCGTATGTTTAGCTACCGCATTAGACAAAACGCAAAATCGGAAGTTCCGCCCAAAAGGGAGAGAATGTATTATGTTCGGTTACTCACAGCAGTCGAAAGCATACCGACTGTACGATTTACTATCACAAAAGGTAGTGACCAAACGAGACGTAAAGTTTAATGAAACTACGCTTATGGGTTCAGAAGCTAATCAACTATCGGAGTTGTTGAAATATCTGAACAACAATGCAGCTAATAATGATGATACAGTGCCAGCAGTAATAGCAGGTGAGCCTGATGATAGAACAGCCGACACTATAAATGAGCCTAGCAGCAATGACGAGGATCCAAAGCGAATTGGGCCTGGAAGACCAAAATTAATCAGAACTGGTAAGCCAGGACGTCCACGTAAAGAATACAATTGTGCTAATTTGGCGAAATACAGTGACAATGTCAAGGTTCCACAATCAGTAAGTGATATAAAGGATAGTGCGTATTCCGGAAAATGGTTATATGCAATGCAAAAAGAATACACTGCACTGATTGAGAATAGCACATGGTCGCTAGTCGATCTACCACTGAACCAAAAGGCAATTGGCTGTAAATGGGTATGCAATCGGGGCGTGAATGGAACTCAAAACTGGATGGTGTACTAAAGAACATCGGGTTTCATCAGTGCCAGACGGAGTCATGTGTATATAAAATGATGTTAAAAGGCAAGTTAATTCTAATAGCCGTGTACGTTGGTGATTTAATTATAGGTAGCGCGGTCAAAGAAGACATTGAACTCATTAAGACAAAGGTGGCAAGGGAATTCAAGTTGGTAGATAAAGGGCCTCTTTCGTATTTCCTTGGTTGGGAAATTAAGCGGTGCGGAGAAACCGGCGCAATAGCGGTCAGTCAGAAGCAATATTTCCGCAATATATTGGAGAGGTACGACATGAAGACTTGTCGATCAGTTTCAACTCCTTTGGATCCTGGGTTTCATACCAGATGTGATGACGAGCATGCTGAAAGAGTTGACAAGACATCTTATGATGATAGGCCTAATGTATTTAGCGATCTGCACGAGACCTGATATACTGCACTCTGTTCTCAAATTGGCACAGGGTAATTCAATCCCAACAATCCAGCATCAGACTGGCGTCAAACACATTATGAGGTAATTATCGAAAACTTGGCAGTTAAAATTATGGTATCGCCCCAGCAGTGTTCGAATATATGGCTACGCGTTTGCAGATTGGGCTGGTGATATGAAAGATAGGAAGTCATATTCTGGCTATGTTTTCATGATGAGTGGCGGATCCGTGGCATGGGAATCGAAGAAACAGAGTACTATAATGTTGAGTACGACAGAAGCAGAGTACGTTGTATGGTGTACGAGCGCTAAAGAAGCTGTTTATTTAAAGAAATTATTAACAGAACTTGGATTCCATGAAGAAGACATGCCTATAACAATAAAAAGCGATTATTTAAGTTCTTAATCTCTTGTTAAAAATCATGTATATCATTCAAAAACAAAACACATAGATTTAAAATATCATTATGTACGTGAAGTTGCTAAAAACAAACAAGTTGAATTTCAGTATGTCTCAACTAACCAAATGGTGGCTGATATCTTGACGAAAAACCTATCTAAACATATACATTGTAAACTAACTGAAATGACGGGTCTAAAATGAATTATGTGAATTAAAATTATATTATTTTATATAGTTTGTAGAGGATATTCGTATTGAGACGGAGCACAGTGCTCCGTTGCCATACAAAAGTTGGACAAAAATAGAAGGAGTTGTTCGAATTTGATGAAACTTCATTTCCTAAAGGATTATGGAACGCAGAATTCAAAACTGACATCGGTTTTTCAATACCGGTTTCGGTTTTCTCATAAAACTAGTACTCATCTCCCCAAACCCTTGCGGCCATAAATAAATATGGTGTAAAGTTTAATAATAATAATAAAATATCATTTCAATTATTGACCTAAGCTCAATCGTTTCCTTCGGTACTGGATACAACGCAATTTAAAAGACAACGCTAACTCACATTCTTAATGTGTGCCTACTTTTATATTAAGACAATGAAAATCACGTTTCTAATTAAGCATAGTTTTTATTCTGTAGCATCTGTTTCGAAGCTATATGAATTTTCTGATGATAAAGAAGACGAACGACTTAATAAGGACGAAAACTAATCTGCATTATCGTTCGTATTTTCATCTTGAACTATATATTGCTCCATACATTTATCGGAGCCCAATAAAAATTTATTTCTGTGTTTAATATTTCTTTTTGTCGAAATCAATGGATCCGAAGATAACAACAAATGTATCATTAAGTTTTATTAGTATCTTCTAGTCCCGTTTTTTGACAATGAGATAGCCGATGTTTTCGAACATTCTTATGGGATGCTTCCAACGCTTCTTCTGACGAAGAACCTAAAAGGAAACATGAAAATTATTCTTATTCAAAAGATCAATTGAATAAATGTTACCAATTGGTAAATCAAAGAATTTGATTACTTCGCGTCCGTGGACCAAAACTTTGTGGACAGAACTAGTCATATTGTACCAATCATAATTCCTAGGTACAACTTCCTGGTCTCTTTAAGCAGTTGGCCAAACTGCTCTTGTTGAAACATTTAACATTTTAAGTTTACTAACTTGAGAGGCACCATGGCACTCATGAAAACAAATTCGTCTGAAACCTCTTCTGACGAGAACTTCTGCTAGTAGCGACTATGACCAGAACTACCATCCATGCCCCATTTGCATATAAGGGACAGCTTCCTCGACGGGATTTAATTTTTACAAAGGTGCCTTTCGAAGCTGTGCTCATCAAAGCCTTCAAATCCACCTCTGCAAATGTTTCAGTCACCATAACCGGTGGTACTAACTGTTCTGTTAAATTGCGTAGAGAATACAAGCTCGGAAAACAATTTGCATGTATGTTGTTTACTACTTTGCGCAAGACTCTATATTTTTCTTCTGAAAAGTCCAAATCAAAATACAAAGCTAAAGCCTCGAATGGCTCCAAACGTTTATTGACAGGAAAATTTTGTCCTCTTTCAGCATCAATTCTGTTAATTTTTCAGCAGCAAAATTTATTTGTTCTGGGCTATATGCTTCCAAATTTGGCTCACTTTCCGCATTTTTGTTTTATTGGAAGCTGTAGAAAACTCTACTTGATCTACCAATCTACCAATTTTGTCGGTTATAAAAGAATAAATCTTGGAAAATTGGTTTCGGCTATGTAGTCATACCTGGTCTTTAGTGATAAACTCCAATATGCATTCAATCACTTTGGGATAATGTACACTGTGTACATCGTCAATCATTCCAGTAGTGGTAGTGGAACTCGGGTAACTACTGTTAGATCTGTCTAAGTGGGTCGCACTTCGGCTAGTTCGTAGAATCGCTCCGGAGCCTTATTTTACCAAGAGATGCCTCTCAATGATGGCGCTGCCTCGGGTAACTTGTTCAAAGCTAGAAACAATAGATGCAACTTGGCATGCAATAGGTCACCACCGTTCTTTCTGTGTTGATGCTTCGCAATTACGATTTAGCTCAGTACCACTGGCAGCAGGTTGTTTTTCAGAAAGTTTTTTCCTCATGCTCTGGCTTAGAAGCTGCAGTACGATTCTATTGAGTGCATGGTGCATATGATATTCCACCAACAAATTCTTATCTGCCCATAACGCTTTAAAACATAAAAATATACGTACCCTATACGAGTATATATCGGACTTATTTCTTACCAATTTTTCCATTATTAATTATTAAAAAAGAAAAAATTTACTTTATAAACAGCCATTGGTTTTATTTTTATATATATTAATTCCATGACATTTGACACAATAAGACTATACTTATGCTAACAAAGTTAACTAAAAGACATAATTATAAAAGAGTCAAATATCGCTCCTAGTCGGAGCATAGGGCGGTCACAAAAGCTCTTCAACGGTTTCTATCAGCAGCCAGGTGTCTTATTTCGTTCCAGGTGGCTCTGTGGTGACTGTGGCCGTCCTGCTTTCCGACTACCATGTGGGTTCCATTGAAAGGCCATCTTTGCAATGTTGGTGTCTTCTCTACGCAGAATGTGCCCTATCCAGCTCCACTTGCGTCTTTTAACTTGTGTGTCAATAGGCTCGCTATTGGTGAGGTGCAACAGGTCTTCGTTCATGATCGTTGTCGGCCAGAAAATGCGGCAGATTCTTCGTAGACATTTGTTGACAAAAGTTTGAAGTTGTCGAGTTATTTGTTCTGAGACCAACCATGTTTCAGAACCATACAACAGAACAGGTTTTATGCTGGTGTTAAATATTCGTATTTTTGTGCGCAGCGATATCACACGAGAACGCCAAATTCGATCTAAATTCCGGAATGCAGACCGTGCTTTGTTTATGCGTGCTGCCACATCAGATGTTGCACCCCCATATTTTGTTATGTAGCTACCAAGGTAGCAGAAGCTGTCGACGTCCTCAATGTTGATGGTGGAGTTATCATTTGTCAGTACAGTGAGTGGAGATGTATTTGCAGTTTGCAGTCGCAAAAGTTTAGTTTTGGAGAAGTTGATTTTGAGGCCAGCTGTATGAGCGTTTACGACTAGTTGGCGTATTCTTGACGAGGCGCCTGCTAACTTAATTTTACTTTTACATAAAATATAATAATTTTTCAATTTTTCTTACTTGTAAACATACTTTTTTTATAATACTCGTATGTATATTCTATTTTTTATTCTAATACTTCAAAATTATTGTATTATTGTTTTGTTTTTTCTTTACAAATTTGTTTTGCATTTTAATTGTGAGTAAATTTTTTGCCCATCTGACATAAGTGAGAGTATTCCAAATAAACACGTTTATGTGAAAACATTGTCAATTGTATGACTAAATTTTAATCGCACCTAATGTTTTTAAATTGGTTATCTCCTGGTATGATATACATAACAGGCGATAACTAAACGAGTGTATCCTCTCACACCTTGTAACTTAGTCGTATATGACCACATACATACATTCCAGGCTCTTTTTATTGCTTCTAATTTAATTTTCTTTCTTTCGTCTTTCACTTTCAAAGTACAAAAGATTTGACTTAATATTAATAATAGTTGATCACGCACAATATTATATTTATAACAAATTAAATTTACATTTGATTTTTTGTTGAATGTTAATTTCGCAGTACAAAAGTTTATTTTATTTCATTTAAAACTGATTCAACTTGCAACTAAGTATGTTTGTCCAGTCCCACGATGCGTTCAGCTTCGAAAAGAGAAAAGGAAAGAAAGAGTACGTTTCGAAACTTCTACATGCATTGTCCGCAGCCAAAACGTACGCCAGTGGCGTGAACATCAAATAGCTTGTCAGTGGCGTGAACATCGCGCCCTCTTGAAGTATCTGCACCTTGATGCCGATGAAATAAATGGCGGTACGTCCATAAAATGGATGCAAAGTGTTCTCCAAGAGCTATAATGTACAAACAAAGATGATTAAAAGGTCCACTTGGTATGTATGTATTGATATAGTGGCTAGTGGGTTTTAGTGCATTATTCCGCCACGACCGCAGTGAGGAATTAGTTTGTCGGAATGAGCACTTAGTAATGAGGTCTGTCACTCGGACCTATTTTTTCAATGCGCGCTAGAGGTCATTCTTGTGGTGTGGTCGTGTCATGTCGAATTATCATAAGATGCCCAACTTGAGCATTAACATGGGGTGTCTTCCATTTGTAGCGTTTGTGTAATTCATTTCAGTATTCGTTTTTCCATCGGTGACAAAATTCTTGAGTAATAGCTCTAATCTTTTGCCAGCGATTGAACAAACTTATGGAGTCAGTAGTCGTGTCGGACTCGGCCGGAGACAATAATGGGCCTCCAATTAAGAAGTGGCCGGGAGTAAGTGCTGTCAAGTCGGATGGGTCGAACTGGTACTTACGGGACTGGAGTTCATGCATGCTTCGATCCTGGACTGAACAGTTGCAAACTCCTCAAATGTGTCTTTGTTATGGTCCGATATGCATCGGTAGTCCATTTTAGAAACCTTGACGGCCGCTTCCCATAGACCGCCCATATGTGGAGCTGACGCTGGAATAAAATGCCACCAAAGGTCTCGACAGCCGTACTATGTCACAATCATCGAGGTTCATTAAGCCATAAAATGTTTGGCTTCATGGTGGAGGATACCAGCGGCTCCAGTAAAATTGGTGCCATTGTCCGAGTACAAGCGACTGGGAAGTAAAGCGAGCGAACGCAGCTAGAAACGCAGCAGTAGAGAAGTTACTCACCGGTTCTAGATAGACCGAGCGTGTGGCGAAGCAAGCGAAGACGGAGGCGTAGCCTTTGGTGAGTCTAAAGTATAACTGACCGTAAAGCTCTTCAGATTGTCAACTCCACAGTTGATAAATGGTCTGATTAAGGTCGTGCGCTCAACAGGTAGCGCAGCCATTATTTGTTGAAATATTCTACGTTTATCGATGGTGCACTTTTTGCATTTAAATACTACTGACTTGATTAAGGCTTTCGCTCGTGGGATGCACAACTCTTAGCGGTGAAGGCGAAGCATGAGCTTATTTCTACCATATAGATTAAGTTCGTGGATGAATTGCACAAGCAAGCATGACAATTGACAATTATACGGTAGGATGATTAGGTGGCTTTCATTGTAAGTCAATCCAGTTGCGGAAGATAAGCGACCGTTAGCTCTAAGAAGGCTTTTGGATTCTTTAAATGGAGGAAGATTGAGGAGGTGACTCCGTTTGCCAAGAGGCTGTTAGTTGATTAGTGCATCGTATTTCTTTGAATAGTGCCGTAGCTGTGTCAATTGAATCAATCGAGCCTTGACCTGAATTATTTCTTTTGACATGAAGGTTTGGCTGGGATTCAGAACGCGGACGCGATACCTGAGAATAGGTACAATAGAGGACGCGTAGTGCCCGTGGCAATGACTAGAAACGATCGAGGAAGAATATTTCAGATATTGCAATCGTACGAGATTTAATTGCCCTTTGTTCCAAAGTTACTTCCACTTCGGTTACCATTTCTGAGGGCCAATGCGCTTTTTCCAGAACTAGCCAAGACGGGCCTGTTCTGTTGTATGGTTCTGAAACATGGTTGGTCTCAGAACAAATAACTCGACAACTTCAAACTTTTGTCAACAAATGTCTACGAAGAATCTGCCGCATTTTCTGGCCGACAACGATCATGAACGAAGACCTGTTGCACCTCACCAATAGCGAGCCTATTGACACACAAGTTAAAAGACGCAAGTGGAGCTGGATAGGGCACATTCTGCGTAGAGAAGACACCAACATTGCAAAGATGGCCTTTCAATGGAACCCACATGGTAGTCGGAAAGCAGGACGGCCACAGTCACCACAGAGCCACCTGGAACGAAATAAGACACCTGGCTGCTGATAGAAACCGTTGAAGAGCTTTTGTGACCGCCCTATGCTCCGACTAGGAGCGATATTTGACTCTTTTATAATTATGTCTTTTAGTTAACTTTGTTAGCATAAGTATAGTCTTATTGTGTCAAATGTCATGGAATTAATATATATAAAAATAAAACCAATGGCTGTTTATAAAGTAAATTTTTTCTTTTTTAATAATTAATAATGGAAAAATTGGTAAGAAATAAGTCCGATATATACTCGTATAGGGTACGTATATTTTTATGTTTTAAAGCGTTATGGGCAGATAAGAATTTGTTGGTGGAATATCATATGCACCATGCACTCAATAGAATCGTACTGCAGCTTCTAAGCCAGAGCATGAGGAAAAAACTTTCTGAAAAACAACCTGCTGCCAGTGGTACTGAGCTAAATCGTAATTGCGAAGCATCAACACAGAAAGAACGGTGGAGACCTATTGCATGCCAAGTTGCATCTATTGTTTCTAGCTTTGAACAAGTTACCCGAGGCAGCGCCATCATTGAGAGGCATCTCTTGGTAAAATAAGGCTCCGGAGCGATTCTACGAACTAGCCGAAGTGCGACCCACTTAGACAGATCTAACAGTAGTTACCCGAGTTCCACTACCACTACTGGAATGATTGACGATGTACACAGTGTACATTATCCCAAAGTGATTGAATGCATATTGGAGTTTATCACTAAAGACCAGGTATGACTACATAGCCGAAATCAATTTTCCAAGATTTATTCTTTTATAACCGACAAAATTGGTAGATTGGTAGATCAAGTAGAGTTTTCTACAGCTTCCAATAAAACAAAAATGCGGAAAGTGAGCCAAATTTGGAAGCATATAGCCCAGAACAAATAAATTTTGCTGCTGAAAAATTAACAGAATTGATGCTGAAAGAGGACAAAATTTTCCTGTCAATAAACGTTTGGAGCCATTCGAGGCTTTAGCTTTGTATTTTGATTTGGACTTTTCAGAAGAAAAATATAGAGTCTTGCGCAAAGTAGTAAACAACATACATGCAAATTGTTTTCCGAGCTTGTATTCTCTACGCAATTTAACAGAACAGTTAGTACCACCGGTTATGGTGACTGAAACATTTGCAGAGGTGGATTTGAAGGCTTTGATGAGCACAGCTTCGAAAGGCACCTTTGTAAAAATTAAATCCCGTCGAGGAAGCTGTCCCTTATATGCAAATGGGGCATGGATGGTAGTTCTGGTCATAGTCGCTACTAGCAGAAGTTCTCGTCAGAAGAGGCTTCAGACGAATTTGTTTTCATGAGTGCCATGGTGCCTCTCAAGTTAGTAAACTTAAAATGTTAAATGTTTCAACAAGAGCAGTTTGGCCAACTGCTTAAAGAGACCAGGAAGTTGTACCTAGGAATTATGATTGGTACAATATGACTAGTTCTGTCCACAAAGTTTTGGTCCACGGACGCGAAGTAATCAAATTCTTTGATTTACCAATTGGTAACATTTATTCAATTGATCTTTTGAATAAGAATAATTTTCATGTTTCCTTTTAGGTTCTTCGTCAGAAGAAGCGTTGGAAGCATCCCATAAGAATGTTCGAAAACATCGGCTATCTCATTGTCAAAAAACGGGACTAGAAGATACTAATAAAACTTAATGATACATTTGTTGTTATCTTCGGATCCATTGATTTCGACAAAAAGAAATATTAAACACAGAAATAAATTTTTATTGGGCTCCGATAAATGTATGGAGCAATATATAGTTCAAGATGAAAATACGAACGATAATGCAGATTAGTTTTCGTCCTTATTAAGTCGTTCGTCTTCTTTATCATCAGAAAATTCATATAGCTTCGAAACAGATGCTACAGAATAAAAACTATGCTTAATTAGAAACGTGATTTTCATTGTCTTAATATAAAAGTAGGCACACATTAAGAATGTGAGTTAGCGTTGTCTTTTAAATTGCGTTGTATCCAGTACCGAAGGAAACGATTGAGCTTAGGTCAATAATTGAAATGATATTTTATTATTATTATTAAACTTTACACCATATTTATTTATGGCCGCAAGGGTTTGGGGAGATGAGTACTAGTTTTATGAGAAAACCGAAACCGGTATTGAAAAACCGATGTCAGTTTTGAATTCTGCGTTCCATAATCCTTTAGGAAATGAAGTTTCATCAAATTCGAACAACTCCTTCTATTTTTATCCAACTTTTGTATGGCAACGGAGCACTGTGCTCCGTCTCAATACGAATATCCTCTACAAACTATATAAAATAATATAATTTTAATTCACATAATTCATTTTAGACCCGTCATTTCAGTTAGTTTACAATGTATATGTTTAGATAGGTTTTTCGTCAAGATATCAGCCACCATTTGGTTAGTTGAGACATACTGAAATTCAACTTGTTTGTTTTTAGCAACTTCACGTACATAATGATATTTTAAATCTATGTGTTTTGTTTTTGAATGATATACATGATTTTTAACAAGAGATTAAGAACTTAAATAATCGCTTTTTATTGTTATAGGCATGTCTTCTTCATGGAATCCAAGTTCTGTTAATAATTTCTTTAAATAAACAGCTTCTTTATCGCTCGTACACCATACAACGTACTCTGCTTCTGTCGTACTCAACATTATAGTACTCTGTTTCTTCGATTCCCATGCCACGGATCCGCCACTCATCATGAAAACATAGCCAGAATATGACTTCCTATCTTTCATATCACCAGCCCAATCTGCAAACGCGTAGCCATATATTCGAACACTGCTGGGGCGATACCATAATTTTAACTGCCAAGTTTTCGATAATTACCTCATAATGTGTTTGACGCCAGTCTGATGCTGGATTGTTGGGATTGAATTACCCTGTGCCAATTTGAGAACAGAGTGCAGTATATCAGGTCTCGTGCAGATCGCTAAATACATTAGGCCTATCATCATAAGATGTCTTGTCAACTCTTTCAGCATGCTCGTCATCACATCTGGTATGAAACCCAGGATCCAAAGGAGTTGAAACTGATCGACAAGTCTTCATGTCGTACCTCTCCAATATATTGCGGAAATGTTGCTTCTGACTGACCGCTATTGCGCCGGTTTCTCCGCACCGCTTAATTTCCCAACCAAGGAAATACGAAAGAGGCCCTTTATCTACCAACTTGAATTCCCTTGCCACCTTTGTCTTAATGAGTTCAATGTCTTCTTTGACCGCGCTACCTATAATTAAATCACCAACGTACACGGCTATTAGAATTAACTTGCCTTTTAACATCATTTTATATACACATGACTCCGTCTGGCACTGATGAAACCCGATGTTCTTTAGTACACCATCCAGTTTTGAGTTCCATTCACGCCCCGATTGCATACCCATTTACAGCCAATTGCCTTTTGGTTCAGTGGTAGATCGACTAGCGACCATGTGCTATTCTCAATCAGTGCAGTGTATTCTTTTTGCATTGCATATAACCATTTTCCGGAATACGCACTATCCTTTATATCACTTACTGATTGTGGAACCTTGACATTGTCACTGTATTTCGCCAAATTAGCACAATTGTATTCTTTACGTGGACGTCCTGGCTTACCAGTTCTGAATAATTTTGGTCTTCCAGGCCCAATTCGCTTTGGATCCTCGTCATTGCTGCTAGGCTCATTTATAGTGTCGGCTGTTCTATCATCAGGCTCACCTGCTATTACTGCTGGCACTGTATCATCATTATTAGCTGCATTGTTGTTCAGATATTTCAACAACTCCGATAGTTGATTAGCTTCTGAACCCATAAGCGTAGTTTCATTAAACTTTACGTCTCGTTTGGTCACTACCTTTTGTGATAGTAAATCGTACAGTCGGTATGCTTTCGACTGCTGTGAGTAACCGAACATAATACATTCTCTCCCTTTTGGGCGGAACTTCCGATTTTGCGTTTTGTCTAATGCGGTAGCTAAACATACGAACACTTTCAAATGCTTTACACTCGGCTTCATTCCGTGCCAAATTTCGTTTGGAGTTGAATCTCCCAAGCGCTTGCCGGTGCTTCTGCCCAAAATTTTTCTCCTAGTGTACTAACATTGATCTGGCCATTTCGACTATTGTACGGTTCGCTCGCTCTGCCACTCAATTCTGTTGGGTGTATGTGGAAGCGTCAGTTGACGCGCTATCCCGATTAACTTCAAAAATTGGTCAAACGCGGTATTTACAAATTCACGACCGTTGTCGCTATGAATTGCTTTAATTTTTCGACCCGGTTGGTATTCAACTAGACTTTTGAATTTTGTAAAACAATTGTCTTTTGATTTCATAAAAAAAAATTAAAAATTTTCGGGATTTATCATCGACAAATGTCAAAAAATATCGTGACCCACCGATCGACTGGGTATTAAATGGTCCACATACGTCAGCATGAACCAAATCCAATAGATTGTTTGCTCTATTTTCTGATGTTTGAGGAAATGCCTGTACGCACACTTTACTTTTCAACATTTCTGGCATTTTAAAATTTTTAAAATCACGCACAATTTCTTTTGGAGCGAGTTCGCGTAAACAAATAATATTATTAATTCACATGACCATACCTGTTATGCCACCGTATAGATTATTTGCCACACAAGAAATTTTATTCACACAAGAAAAATGGTTTCGAAACATGTACAAGTTGTTCTCTTTATATGCTTTGAACGATACCGTATTGTTTTTTTTATTTCTAATGATTACACAAATGTCAGTGAAGGTCACCTCTGCACCATACTCCACGCTTTTGCTAACCGAGAAGACATTTGCTTGTAAGGAAGGAACATATAAAACGTCTTTGAGAGTAAGATTACTGCTCTTTGCCTTTTTCTTTTACCGCGGTGTGTTTTCTTTTACAGTCGTTCGCGAAGTGTCCTCTCTTATTGCATTTATAGCACTTGCCGTTGTGTTTACGCCTGTTGTTATTGTAGTTGCTGTGGTGCCTAGCTCTAGTTGAATTATTGTTGTGCTGTGCGACATACGCTTTTTGGTTACTTTCCACTGTTTCGTTCTTTTTGCTCTGCGTTCGTATTCTTCTAAGAGTTTGACCTTGAGTGCGCTATACTCGGGCAAAGTATCCCTCATTTCCATGGCAATAACAAATTTTCGTACTGCTTTTGCAAACTAGACAACAGTATAATGGCCATAATCTCGTTTGTCTACAATGTCAGTAAATGCATTCAAAACCGCTGGCATATTATCGTCATCCGATATACGGAGATTCAGCGAGCTCTTGTATAAAGTCACCTTTATTGCAGGGCCTTTTGGTTTATATATGCCCTCGAGCCTCAACCAAACTTCGGCTGACGTTTTGCAGTTCTTAATGTGGTTCAGCTGATTAGGTTTGACTGTCAAAACTATTGTTGCTAGGGCCTTCTCATCCAGCAATTCCCACTCGTCACCGTTAGACGCAATTTTCTTCAGCTTACCTGATACCACTTTCCACAACTCTGTACAAAATAAAACGCCGCGCATCTGGACACACCAGGTGTCATAGTTGTGTTCATCCAATGACGTATACACTCTATCCCATTGTTGAGCTGATCCCTTAGTCACGTTTTTCTTTATCCACAAAAATTTTCATTTTAATTTCTGGATTTTTTTCGGGCAACTTCGGACTTTTACTTCTCGTCTCAGGCATTTGGACACACCACGCCTGGGCCCATAACCTATTGTAGCAGATGTCCCAAGAAGCAAACATACGCGGAGAGTACTTAACTCATTGACAGTATATTAAAGACTTAATTCTAACGTAACAAAAAGAAAATAGCATAATAAACAATAAAAGAGGAGATAGTGATATTCTTGTTGCCAACTCATATTGTCATGGATAACGGTCATTGAACTAACAGACATATGAATCTAATGACCTAAAATCAATTAACAATTGCAAAGTGTGCAACATTCCAAAGTGGTGCCGATATGAGACACCAACATTCAAGGCGACGGTCAACGACCGTGAAATGTGAGCCAGCACACATACGTCTCAAATAACTGACCCTTATCCATCGATACCTCTTGAGTCATCGAACAGTGATGTCATCGACGACTCAACTATTTTAAGTATAAATATAAGTCCAACATTGTAATTGCAAGACAGTAGATAGTCGACTGTTAATGATTAATGTTCGGTAAATAAAGTTACATTTTTACCATGGATTTAAAAACCCCGTCTAATCATTACATGGCGACCGTGGCATAAGTGACGCTAAAAATAAATATATTTTAAAAATAAATATTTTTTTAATAACAAAAAGTGTAACTTCAGTGAATATTTGCTTACAATAGACAATTGCTGAAAATGAACTGCTAAGCATAAAAAAAGTGGAAAAATTTAAAAAAAGATAAAGTATAGAAATATCCATGAAAAACTTCAATCAACACCATGAGTTGGTGGAAAAAAGCAATAAGTATAGTGATGATAGCAATTTCTGGCTATGAAGTGGGAAAAGAAGTGCAACAGAAGAATACAGAAGTTGTAAAATATATAGACAAATGCCAAGAGAAAAGTGACAATCAAAACATCAAAACAATACCTTGGGAAATTATGTGTTTGATCGGAGCCTTGGTGCTAATAATGGCAATACATTCGGCACTCAAAAACTATTTAAAACGAAGGATACAACGTGTGGAAACACCAGCGGTCAGGATCTAAACTATCTGAAAAACTATCTGGAGAAGAATTGCAGCTTCGTAAAGGACAACAAAAATCATCATCATATAAGATAAGAAATATTATTAAATTCAATTTCACAATATAAAACTAATATTTACAACTAAGTATTCACATTAAAAACACCGTGCAAGCAACAACACACAAATGACAAGAAAATAATATAAACAAATAGACAAAATTAAGCTTTTTATTAAAACATGTAAATTTATCAATGTTGCAATTTCCTAATTACGTATGGTTCATTTATTATGTCCTCACCAATCACATGGGACGAAGTTTTGAGAAAATTGAATGAAATAAAGATCACTTTTGACAAATCGTACAAATGTTTAAATAAAACACCCCTACCATCCAAAATTACTCAACTAAAACATATTGGTATTCTTGCATGTCAGCATAATACAATTGCCAATTTAGGTAGGACAATTTACCCGGTACTTAGCACAGACCATAAGCTAGAATTCGAAAATTATTTCACTTCCATTAAAAATAGACTGAAAGTACTTTTTAATAAATTACAAGTACCACAAGAAGTACCAACAAGTATAACAAAATTACTTGACCTGACTATTCATTCATTACTTTGCAGCGAAAGCTCTGACACAGATACTGACTCATTAGAAGACACATTAAAAGAACAAAACGAAATAAACAATCTCAGCAATATGACACCTATCGAGTTCATTAACACTGCAACGAAATTGCTTCCAGAGATTGATGGCAAAATTGAAAATTTAAATAAATTCATAAACGCCATTGATTTATTGGAAACCATAAAAGAAACCCATGAAAACATAGCAATTTCATTAATAAAAACGAAATTAACTCACTCAGCAAGTACATTGATAACAAACGAGAGTACTATTCAAGCAATCAAAAGCAAATTACTTGCAAACGTGAAATACGAATCTCCACAGAGTATTTCAGCCAGACTTAATACCGTAAAGCAGCATAATAAAAGCGACAGTGATTTTGCCAAAGAAATTGAAACTTTATCATTGCAATTGGAGCAATCATTTATTGCGGACGGTTTGACGACTGCACTAGCAAAAAGCTACTCCACTCAACATGCAGTGAAAACAATAAAAACAAATGCGAAATCTGAAGAGGTAAAATTGTTAATGAGGGCAGGTCAGTTCCCAACAGTAGGAGACGCTATTACAAAATTTCTTGAGTTAAGTTCGGAAAGTTCAGGAACTTTACAAGTAAATTACATCAACAAATATCGAAATTCCAACGTAAGATATAGGGGTCGTGGAAACAGATCATATCGTGGACAAAGAAGCTCTGCGAACCGGAATTATAATACACGGCGTAACGACTCTCACTCTGATAACAGAGACAACAATAATAGAAATAGAAATTATGGACACAACAATAATTATAGAGGACGCAGACATAATAATGGAAACGTTCGGTATACAGAGGCGTCGGAAAACGGGGATGTCCCCCAGTCCGCCCAACTGGGGAATGTATCGAATTAAATGAGCACAGAATTTTAAATGTAAACCACTGTTTAAACAATTACATCAGAATAAAATCATCCTTAAGTCAGTCCACCTCTACATTTCTTTTAGATACAGGATCAGATATAAGTCTCTTCAAAACAAACCATGTAGACAATGCTACAATAAATATAAATCAAATATTCAACCTCAGAGGTATAGGCAGTGGTACAATAAAAACACTCGGTGTCACACAAGCAAGTCTATACATAAATAATTTAACAATATCTCATAATTTCCACATAGTGGATGATTCTTTCCCGCTACCTTGTGATGGTATAATAGGCTATGATTTCATAAAAAATTATAATTGTGTATTAGACTTCCAAAATTCTGGTCCAAGTTGGCTCATTATTAGGCCAAACTGTTTAAATATTGAACTAGAAATCGAAATATTGGATTCACATCAGGGGAAAATACTCTCACTCCCAGCAAGAGCGGAGGTCATTAGAAAAATCGACATAACAAGTACGGAAAACGACCTCTTAATACCCAATCAGGAACTTGAAGATGGTGTTTTCATAGCAAATACAATCGTTAATACAAAAAACCCATATGTTCGAATTATTAATACAACGGATAACAACCTTTTTTTGCAGCAAAACACAATAAGAACAGAAAACCTTGATGACTATTACATTGTTAAAATAGATAAACAAAATAACAATCAAGAACGACAAACCAAAATTTTGAATAAATTAGCAAACAACTGCCCAATACTTCATAGAGAGAAAGCTAGTTCAACTCGTTTCAAACTACACAGACGTATTTGCTTTAGAAAGCGATGCGTGTACATACAACAATTTTTATAAACAGAAATTACACTTAAACGAAAATAATCCGGTTTACATAAAAAACTATAGGACTCCTCATACTCATAAAGCCGAAATAAATAAACAAATAGAAAAACTGCTTAGAGATGATATCATTGAACCGTCAGTCTCAGAGTATAATAGCCCTATACTTTTAGTCCCGAAGAAATCCTTACCAAATTCCTCGGAGAAAAAATGGAGACTTGTAATAGACTATAGACAAGTCAATAAAAAATTAGCATCAGACAAGTACCCATTGCCTAGAATTGACGATATCCTTGACCAGTTAGGTCGTGCGAAGTATTTTTCGTGTTTGGATTTGATTTCAGGTTTTCATCAAATAGAGCTTGAGGAAAATTCAAGAAACGTTACATCATTCTCAACCGAACAAGGATCCTTTAGATTCAAAAGATTACCTTTTGGATTAAAAATAGCCCCAAACTCCTTTCAAAGGATGATGAATATTGCATTTTCTGGACTAGGACCGGGGAAAACTTTTATATATATGGACGACCTCATAGTCATTGGATGCTCCGAAAAACATATGTTAGCAAATTTAAAATCAGTTTTCGAGATCTGCAGGAAAACAAATATTAAGTTGCATCCGGACAAGTGTAAATTCTACGATTCACAAGTCACCTTCCTAGGGCATAAATGCACAGACCAAGGCATTCTTCCAGATGAATCTAAATACGACAAGATTTTGTCATACCCAAAACCAACGAACGCCGATGAATGTAAGCGGTTCGTAGCATTTGTAAACTATTATAGAAGATTCATACCAAATTTCGCAAATCATGCAGTACACATAACAAAATTAACAAGGAAAAAATCCCAGTTCGAATGGACACCTGAATGCGAAAAGGCATTTCAATATTTTAAAAGTTGTCTGCTATCCCCAAAAATATTGCAATACCCTGATTTCAAAAAACCTTTTTGCATTACTACAGATGCAAGCAAAATTGCATGTGGCGCAGTTCTAAGTCAGAACCACAATGGTAAACAATTGCCAATAGCGTTCGCCTCTCGAACCTTTACTAAAGGGGAGAGTAATAAATCGGTCCTAGAACAAGAACTTACCGCTATACACTGGGCAATAAATTTCTTCAAACCATACATTTATGGAACAAAATTTTTAATAAAAAGTGATCATAAACCACTTACATACCTATTTGCTATGAAGAACCCTTTCTCAAAGTTAACAAGAATGAGGCTAGATTTGGAAGAATTTGATTTCGAAATTGAATACATTAAAGGAAAAGATAACTGCGGTGCAGATGCTTTATCGCGCATTGATTTTGGGCAAATCAAGCAGCTTAGGGAAGAAAACTTTGCTATCATACAGATGATTACTAGATCAAAATCAAAACATACTCATTTCCAAACTAATAAGAACATTATTGAAGCCAAAGAAACCTTACAACAACAAGTATATAACACGATTACGTTACAAGAAGTGAAAAAATTACCATGCCTAAAATTAACCACAAATGTGCACAATAAAACATTAGAAAATTCCTCACATTTAGTTTTGTTCCATGGAAAAAAGAAAATATTTAAATTAAACTCTAAAGATTTTATTGCTTATGGGAAAATTGAACTAGCGCAATTATTTCCCAAACTTGAAAATATAGTTGGCAAAACAAACTTTAAGAGTATAAGGATTGCAATCAATGATAATTTATTTGAATATGTCGACATAAAGGAATTTAAAAAGAAAGGCAATGAACACCAAAGCTTATTGAAATCACTTCAGCCACGCAAAAACTTGAAATACTACAAAAATATCATGATGACCCTGTTTTTGGAGGCCACCCAGGAGTCACACGATTCTTATCAAAACTACAACGACATTATGTTTGGAAAAACATGGCTTCAGACGTGAAGTCTTATGTCAAAAACTGCCAAAAATGTAAACAAAACAAAGCCAGTACTAATCACCTAGAACCTTTAATAAAAACACCAACACCCGCAAGAGCTTTTGAATGTGTACAAATAGACACTGTAGGCCCATTACCAAAGTCATTTAATTCTAACGAATACGCGCTCACAATAATATGTGATGTAACTAAATTTCTCATTACAGTACCCATCCCAGCTAAGTCCGCTAATATAGTTGCAAAAGCAAAAGTAGAGAACCTTATTTTAATTTACGGACCCATAAAACAAATATTAACAGACATGGGTACCGAATATAAAAACCAAATATTTGACCAAATTTGCAAGCTTTTACAAATAGAAAGAAAAACATCCACCCCTTATCACCACCAAACTTTAGGTACAGTAGAACGATCCCATAAAACATTTAACGAGTACATAAGATCATACATTTCAACTAACAAATTAGACTGGGACCATTGGCTCAAATATTTCACGTATTGTTACAACACGACACCATCAACAACTCATGGTTACACACCTTTCGAATTAGTATTCGGAAAAGCGCCAGTTCCATACGACTTTATACTAAATGGAAAAATAAATCCGGTATACAACTTTGACGACTACAAAAACGAACTCCAATTCAAATTGCAAGTAGCTCAGAAGAGAGCATCAGAAATGCTAGAAAAGGCTAAAATAAAGACAAAACACATTTATGACAAGAGTGTAAATCCACAAAATATTCGGCCAAACGATATGGTATACCTAAAAGATGAAACCAATCACAAATTAGATAGTATTTTTAAAGGTCCATACAAAGTGATTGAGACTGACCATTTTGGAAATTGCAAAATTGACACAAAATCTAAATCAATTATTGTGCACAAAAATAGACTAAAACTAGCATAAGAAATAATAGATATTAAAATATAAATAAATATACCTATATATAATTTATTTTTTTTACAAAATAACTATCGGCCGATAGCTCTATATTCCAGCATCCCACACGATGCCAATAACTTTATATATTACAACCCTTACTTCAAAATATAATTTATCCAATCATGTAATTGTTATAAGTTAAAAATAATATATACATATACATATAAATATATACATACATATAAAAGAAAAAAAAAGAAAGTTTTTTTTCTTTTCCCAAAAAGGGGAGGTGTCATGGATAACGGTCATTGAACTAACAGACATATGAATCTAATGACCTAAAATCAATTAACAATTGCAAAGTGTGCAACATTCCAAAGTGGTTTCGATATGAGACACCAACATTCAAGGCGACGGTCAACGACCGTGAAATGTGAGCCAGCACACATACGTCTCAAATAACTGACCCTTATCCATCGATACCTCTTGAGTCATCGAACAGTGATGTCATCGACGACTCAACTATTTTAAGTATAAATATAAGTCCAACATTGTAATTGCAAGACAGTAGATAGTCGACTGTTAATGATTAATGTTCGGTAAATAAAGTTACATTTTAAACCATGGATTTAAAAACCCCGTCTAATCATTACAATATAAATACTACTACTATTTCAACATTCTCTATTTTATATTTTTAAATTTTTTTTTCTTTTGTTTCTTTTTTTTATATTTGTTCTTTTATTTTCTATCTGATTCTCTTTTTTTTAATTCCCCTTTTTTATGCTCTGGTTCTTCATTGACTCTATTTTTTCTTTTATAAAGTGTATTAATAATATTATTATTAGTATTATACCTTACACCATAATTAATTATGAGTGCAAGGTGTTGGGGGAATGAGTACTAGCTACTGAGGCTTTACACCATAATTAATTATGAGTGCAAGGTGTTGGGGGAATGAGTACTAGCTACTGAGGCTTTCGACTAGAAGAGAAAAAGATTTTATAGAAAGAAGGATTTTGGAGACCAAGCCCGTGGCATATTAATAATAACATAATTCTATCATATATATAAAAAGGTCTTACTTTACACTGCGACCGCTGCTACCTGCTGGTCCGGGCGACGGCCCCCGTTGTCGGAGTGAAGTCTCTCGATGAACTCTGCATACCTCTCCCTTCTGTCTGGACCGGTACGTATGATATTCTAGGCTGGCGATTTGGTTTACCATTAATACTTTGCTTGTAGTGGCTTTCTTCTTTTGATTTATATAGCGAGCGACCAGGGATGTAGGTGGTACTGCCTCTGCTTATAGTACTCAGCTTGTAAAATGCATTTGAAATACATAAAAGATTACAATACTCCTCCGTTATTTACTTTGCAGCAATACCAGTCTCTGTGTCTTCTTGGAGTAAATACTTTTCATATGTAAATCATATTTCATATGTTCATCCTCTAGATTGGACATATACCCTTTAATGAAGTAATTGATTTCCGTGAGCCAAATTTCTTCTCCTTGTTTTATTTGGTAGTGGTTTCAGTCACCCTCCTTAAGCTTTTGCCCATCTTCAACTTGTCAAAATCGATTCTGTTTAGATTGTGACACACTACATGGACATTGTAACGTAAAATTGTCCAATGAAAAACATGAAATGACAAATACTGTGGCCATATGCTGTTTCAAAAAACTTCATCGCCATTCATTCCCAATCCATCGAATAATACGATGGTCCCTTAGTCTGCACCATCTTCCGATATGCGCTGTTTCTGGAACTTCCTACTCCGATTCACATCATCAGAGCTGAATACTTATAATAATTTTCTTAGTTTCCTAGTTAACATTTTAGTTTGATATTTTTCTATATTTAAGTTTAGTGAAACATTTCATAAGTTAATTTAATAAATCAATTTTATCAATCTTATTTATTTTGTGAAATTCATATCATTTTTCTTTTTATATCATATATTTTAAAATCTTTCAATTCTGAGCAAATCTATTTGCCCCTCCGACATAAGCAAGAATATTTGAGATGAACCCGTTTCTATCAAAACTTTGTCAATTGTATGACTCAATTTTTCATCGCATCCAATTACTTAATCTTACTTTAATTTTTTAACATTATCGCGTGGTATTTATATACCCATAAACGAGTGTATTCTCCTACATCCTGTAACTCGCTCGTATATGACTACATTGCAAGCACTGTTAAATGCTTATAATTAATTGCTAAAGTTATTTCCCAATTAAGCTAAACATATTCTTTTTATATCAGCATACATTTTTTTCAATTTCCCACATGCAGTACTTTAATTTTTTAAGCGATAAAAAATATTGAAGCATATTTACATTTATATGTACCCTGCTGCAGTATGTATATATCTGCAAATACTCAGTTTTTCATCATACGTCCCTATATATTTACTTATACATACATACGTCTTCATGTCCAGAATACTAATTTATTTAAATATACGTTCGTACATTCATTCTGTATATTATACTCCTACATACATATATATACTAACTTCCACAAACGTTTCCGTAGCTTGCGCCTTGAAGCTCGTGCCCTGCGTTAATGTTTACGCATCATATGTCCATGCAATAACTGCCGCATGTATGTGTGTATATACTTTATCTTATCATTTCTTGTTGAATTATTTTTAATGAACCTTTTTTATTATTAAATATTTAAAAAATATTTTTCTCTTATTTTCTCTACAGCGCTACATTCGGCTAAAGTGCCAAATGAGCATATTTATATTACGTCATTTTTTACTCGACCAAGTTTACTTGGTACACTTCTGGTGACATTGACTTTCGAAGTCGGAACTGTGCTATTTGATATACATACGTCATATCAATTTGTTTTCATTGTTATTCTTGTGCTTACACCTGTAAAACACTGTCTTTAAATGTGTGGTCTCGTATGGAACAATTTTAATAAATTATTGTGGAGTTTTTTGGGTTTGCCTTTAATCGTTACCACCGTGGTAACTGGGCTGCGAATCTCTACCACCAAATACGGACCTATCCAAACAGGTGAGAATTAGTTTCTCCTAGCCTGATTCTTCATTAGTACTTGGTCACCCACATAAAATACTACTGGGTTTAGTACCTTGTTGTGGGCTTCCCTGGCTATCCGTTTAACACGATATTGGTTTTCTCTAACCAACTCGTGCGCTCACTATAGCTGATATTTTCGCACTTTATTTGGGCCATCAGAATTGTATACTGGTGCACATTTGCGCTTCAACTTTGCTGGCATGTTGAAATCAAATCCATAGAGTGTTCTAAACGGAGTTTGCTTCGTTGATACACGTACAGTATTGTTATGCACATGCATTGCAGTGGTCTCTTCTCCCCTTGTGACAACACTGCCCCAATGCTTCATTGCTGGCATCGGTGGCGACCTAATTATCTCTTTTATTCTGTTTGTCCATTCGAACTTTACTTCTTTTCGTACAACTTATCCATCGGCATCATCTGATTAACCGATCTTAAATTCGGTTCCTTAAAGTTATCATAACTAGTGGTAACTTAGGCCTAAAATCCTTGTAGTAACTTAGGCCTAAAATCCTTATTCATCAGGTAGTCTTTTTCTTATGCGTTGAGTACGTAAGCGTACACCGTACTCTTGTCAACGTACGTTATGGTTTCTCCCTTATACACGCCCTCCGCTAGTTGCTGCTTATGCAAAACAACCTTCCGAAGTTTCGTGTTTACTCTGGTTGACCTTACATTTACTACCTCCATACTACAATTCAAAACCCAATTCACGGTTCCCTCCTGCCATGACTTTAACGGAAGAGTGAGGATTCGATTCTTATTATTATCATTTCTCTAGCGCATCCAGTATGGTGCGGCCCCAAAGATAACCGGGGACAATTATCCCATCGCCCGGGATACCTTCCCTATCCAATTCCACTGCGTGCCACATAAAACTCATGCCCTTAACTTCACTGTGCCCTATTCTGAGCGACCTCAATGTCCTGATGTAACCTCCAAACCCTCCGTTAAGCGTTTTTACATCTTTTGGGTTAACTAGTCCTTTCCGTAAAACACTGGATTTTACGAGGCTAGTGTCCACCGCTGAGCCTACCAAAATCACTAGCTTTGCACTAGCTACTTCCTGCCAGGGCTATCTCGATGAGGGCATCACATATCCTGCTCACCACGAAACAACGTACTTTTGTTTCCAAAATGGACGCGTATCTACTTCCTAACTCTTCAAATTTTTTCCTCCATGCACCGCAGTTATCCTTTACGATCCTGTACTCCCTAAATATTATCAAGATTATCTTAACTATAAACTCTCTTACCGCGTTCGCTGCGAATGGCATATACTTTCTAACCTTAATAAAACTTAACCTAAGTACTTGAATCATCACAGTTACCCAAACCAAAACGCAATTAAATTTTTTTTCCCGGAGAGACTCTTGCTCCTCCGTATCTTGAACGATAGTCCTCACATTACTCGTTACGTGGTATTGGAGAGCCTCTTGCTCCTGCTTCTCCTGGAATGTAGTTCTTACTTTACTAGTCGCACGTACTTCTGGCCTAATTCTTTCTTCCTTTCTTTTGGCTTTCCAGTCTACTGGCCTCGAGTGGGCCACTAAAAGTTTCCTTGGTCCGTTTGTTGGGATTGTTTTTCCTTGCATTCCGCAGCCCGATGTCCCATTCGTCCACATGAGGATTCTAGACTAGGAATCCTTGGTCTCTTTTTTGCGGAAATTGGCCCATCAATCCACCGACTGCACTTGTGTTCCGTTGCTGTACCGGACCTACCTCTGCAGGCGTATTAGTCCAGCAGATTCCACCTTATATCCCTCGCTGTTGAATTGCCGCCTCAGCAAAAGAGACCGCTTCAACTAACTCTGTCATACTCCTCTGCGTTAGTCGTCTGTGTAATTTGCTAAATCCCTATTTATTAGGCCTGCTTTGAACACAGAAATCATACCTCGTTCTACTTGAGCCTTGTATGCTGCAATGCTTCCTGGAAGCTGCCTGTTGGCTTCCGTCTCAGCAGCGTTCACCCAAAGACCTAAGCATTCGTCCCCAAGTTCTCAGGTGCTCCCCGGGTTTCTGAGTGGACTCCTGAATTTCCCGTATGAGACAGTTGTAGGACTTTTGTTTTAAATATGTTCGATCCAAAGGTGCATATAACTCTGACAGGGTGTTTACTGAGCTATGCGCTAGTAAATCAAACGCATCAACTCTGATTCTTTGTCTAATACACTTTATTAAGTGTTCTCCGTCTGTTTCCGGAAGACTCTGTTGCGCTAGCTCACAACCTTCTTTGAAGCGCCTGATCTCAGTTCTCAGATCATACAACTCGACTCCTGAGAAGATGGGCACCAACTTCTCCACAGCATGAGCAACTTCCAGAATGCCCATTTTACACCTGGTTTTCCTTATGCACTGCTTCCAGAGCCTTCCATGATTCGTTAACTTTATTTGACAATTGCATCGAATGCCCATTCATAAACCATAATCTCATTATGACTACGCAGCTTTTTCTACAATACATATTTGTACAAAAAAAATTGCACTTCAACTCAAACAACAAAATTTTTTTTATATATGCTGGTTCTAAATAAAAGTACCAACATTGTCAGACTTCTTAATCTCATGATTCGACCACGACAAATTTATTAAACAAAATTCCACCGGAAATTCTCTCTTATATATAGTCTTCACGGATCCTCCTTGACTTCCTCACATGTATCCTCACATGTTCGCGCAACTCAATTAGACGTTTCACCATATTTCATACACCTAAAAATTCATATAAAATGGCTATATGTTCGACAAAAACCGAAATTAAATTTACAGACAAAAGTGTCATGATACATTCCCGTTAATTTGAATCCATAAAAAAAATTAACTGCCATTCAATTCATAAACTCCTAAAGTTTAGAATAGAAAATCAATATTCCCGTTTGCTCCTTACTGATTTTTCTCTCTAATCATTTCTTGGAACTTGTCCCCCGCTTTTCTCTACCATATGAAAATTTAATATTGAAAAATATGCAAAACACAAATCCCCCACCAAAAAAATCCTCACAGCTAAGACGACATACATATACAGTCCGCTCATACTGAAGGTTTATGTTTGCCCATTCGAAGCTGCGTGCAACAGCGCAATCGTTCCTGTATGTTTCAACTTCTTTGACCAGCGCTACGACACCTTCAGTGTCCCAGAAGTAGCTACTTATAATACGCTATTATACTTGTACTCACCATTGTCCTATTTGGCGACATCTCGTCTGTTGCAGGATGCTTCGCCTGTTTCAGGGTTCTTTGCCATGGGTTTCCTCCTGTAGGTGCTTATGACCGGCTGCGATGTGTTGGCAGCCTTGTGGTCACAAATACCGGCTACGCCAAAATATTGGGGTCCGTGGTTATCGTCGCTAATGGAGGTGGCGTCCTTTTGCTGCCGGTAATAGGCGCGGACGTAGACGAGTACCTGTTGGTTCCTAACAAGGGAAACACCGTCTTGTTATGTTTTTTAAAAGACAAGAGGTAAGAACTTTTATTCTTAAAATCATAAGTCTTATATACTATTTACAATGAATGCTTTCGGTCTAGCACCTTTCTGGTGTTCCAGTTATGCATCTGTTGATTGGCGTCAGTTGGTTAAGCCAACTGACCTACTCAATATAAATATATCGATGGTGCATTCTAAATTCCGATGCCTTTCGTCAACTTGATTGCGGAACTATAACCCCATAAATACTATTTATTTATAGTATTTGCAGGTCGTTATGTCCGCAGTTATTCAAGGGGGCTAACAAGTATTTGAGTACATGCCGTAATTGAGTTCTGTATAACATCTCCTGGGTCTATCACCTCCACGTGGTAACGGCTGGTGACAATTGTGCACTGGGAGTGATGTGCGATCCATTCCTGACCATGGATCCAACAGCGCATCTAGTGTATGGTTGCCTAAGATAGGTAGGGCGGACGGAGTAAACCCCCCTAACTAAATGTGGTATGCGACACGTGCCTATTGGTTGGTTTGCAGCCAGGGGGTAATACCGGCTGTATTTCTTCGCAGCTATCTCCATACCCGCTCACCTCGAGGTATAATCACGACCTTGCCGTGGTATGGGGCGCTGCCACGGCCAACCACTATGCTTCCCCTTAAAATTGAAGATCACCATGTCTGCTAAGGTGGACGGTGATTGTAAGAACAAGATGGAACAAACCAACATACAAACAAATAAAATTTCTTTCGACAAGCAGTCCCTAAATGCAATGGGGGCTATTGCCTCCATTTCTGAATCTGGCTCAGGTCAGGAAAAAATGTGTATGGCGAAAGCTGGGGCTACAGAACATAGTGGAAGTGGCGGTACTAATAAGCCAAGTATGGCTGGCCCATCTCGTACGGTGAAGCTGGCACCGGGGACAAACCTGGTTCCAGTGGAAGTGGCAGTACAAAAAGAAGTCTTGAGGAAGAGTCTAAAATTCATACGGCGGTTTCCGGGATTGGCCCTGGTAGACGTGACGGTATATCTAGGTCTAAAATGACTAATGTCTCCTCAGTGGTAAAGCTTACACGGCACAACTACAAGGAGAGACGCGCTGCCTTGAAGTTGCTGGAATATGTCAGAAGTGTCCCGGAGGGAGAGAGGTCGGAGAAACAAAAGTCCGCCATTAGCTTGGCAACAAGGATTACGGAGGGACTATCAGAGTTTACGAAACCGAACCCGCCGCCAAAACGTCATCTGTCGGACGATCCACCCAAAAACCCCAGCTGTATCAAGAGGCCAAGACGTCATGAGACTGTTCCCGCACCAAAAGCCTTCAGGGAAGCAGTGCGAGGTCAGCAACTATGGGCCGTTGTGGAAGAAAGCAACATTGACGACACCATTTCTGTTGAGTACTGGAAGAAAATAGAAGCCAGGCACTCTAGCACTTTCTTCCAGATTTTGAAGGAAAATCCTGGCTGAGCTCCTTTTTGTCGCGGTAATGGATGACATAAAAACCACGTGAAGCTAATCGCATGTGCCGATCAGAGATCAACTGATCTGTACCGAATAGCCATCTTCAGAATCGGTGAAGTTTGGCATGGGTCTAAGCTCGAGGTAATCTCGAGGGAGGATATCCCGATCCTGCCTGGATAGCAGCTGAACCATTTGTCCCTAAAATGGTTCTGGAGATGTTACGGGTATGTAATCCGGAACTCCCGACATCATCGTGGAAGGTCAGAATTGAGGAGCCAAAAGGCGAGTACCGCAGTGCTACCTTTGTGGGGAGCATGCACTCGTTGGAATCTCTTTCGCGATCCGATAATGTCGTGAGCTTTGGATTCTCGTCCGTTACATTGAGGGTTTACAAAAAGGACGTGAGCATCTCTAATATAATGGACCATGTAGGAGTTGTGGTAGACCCTGACGCCTAATCTCAGCTGGAAGAAGAGGCCAACACCACTTCTGCTGGCGGAGTTGGAACGTCAGTGGTAGAACCTGGCTCTGGTTCTGGCAAAGCAGTTGCGCTACGCAGGGCATCATCCGATGGCAGTGTCTGTTCCTTATCGGATAGGGTGGCGCAAGCCACTCTGACTGATGTGGAGGAGCTTCTGGCATCGGACGTAGAACAGTACAGTAGAACAGCACAGTATCGTCATGCTACTTGGCCCACGATCACGAAGAGATACCAAGATCAGTTTTTAAGGATTTGGTGACGCACTCGCAAAGGTTAGGCGAATCTGATAAGTGCAAAGGTTAGGCGAAACTGATAAATGCTCATCACATCGTGTGGGGCAGCACGGACACTAATATGAGGGGTGAGTGCCTTTTTGATTATTTGCTTGGAACTAACATGCAAATCTGTAATAGGGGTGTTAAACCTACTGTTGCAATTAGCATTAGGTAATATACGCCACCTTTGACTCTGACTCTGTTGTAGGAAGCATAAGGGAGTGGGTGGTGTTAGAAGAACACTTCTTCTCTGACCATAGATACATCTCGTTTGAAGTCCGCAAAACTCTACCTAACCTAAGTCTGGTTGAAATTTCAGGAAAACAGACTGAGATAAATATGTAGATCTATTTGGGCATACCTTAAATGTCTGTCCATCTAGCAAACCAAGAAGCATAGAAGGGATAGAAAAAATGGTTGACTCTGTAACTGGCAGCCTGAACGTGGCCTTGGCAGAAACCTGTCCACTAAGGAAGCGGAGGAGAAAGCCGAAACCTCAGTGGTGGACGGAAGAGCTAAGCAAGCTTCGGGTAAACAGTAGGAAATATACACATCTTGAAAATGACTGGAAAGCATACAGAGAGGCTCTTAAGGTATTTAAGAAGAAGGTTAGAACTGCTCAAAGGTAATCATGGAAATCCTTTTGTGAAGAAGTAGAGGGGGCGACTGAGGCTTCTAGACTTCGGAAAATATTGGCGGGAAGCTCTCAGAACTGGGAGATTTTATAGATGATGAATGGCACATTCGCTACAACTAGTAAGGAGTCTCTAGAGCTTCTACTCAGCACGCATTTCCCAGGCTGCTCAGATATTACTGGGCACGAGAGGGAAGATACGTCAAATAGTGGGGAAGTTTGGATAGACGCTCTATCTGAGGATCGACTCTTATGGGCCATTGAAAGTTTTAAGCCTTTTAGGTCCCCTGGTCCTGATGGTATTTATCCAGTTGAATTACATAAAACCGCTGGATACCTGAAAGGCTGGCTGTTAGCAATCTTTGAAGGAAGCTTTAAATTTGGGTATATACCTCTTCAGTAGAGACAGGCTATAGTGGTCTTCATTCCAAAAGTCGGAAAAAGCTCACATTCTCATCCAAGCGACTTAAGACCGATATCTCTCTCGTCTTTTCTTTTGAAGGCTTTAGAGAGAGTGATAGAAATCCACTTAAGTTTAACGTTAGACAAGAATCTAATCTCATCGGCTCAACATGCTTATACAAAAGGGAAATCTGTAGAGACAGCTGTACATAACCTTATTTCCAGTGCACTAGGAGGAATTCACCCTGGCTGCCTTTCTTGATATTGAGGGGGCCTTTAATAATGTCAAACGGGAGGCCATCACTGCATCACTTACTGAAATTGAGGTGGAAACGAGCCTGGTAGGCCTCATAGGTAAAATGCTGAATAGCAGAATCATTGACGCGAATCTAGGAGCAGTTCTACGTAAGTTGGTGAGCAGGGGTACACCTCAGGTAGGTGTCCTCTCACCGTTTCTATGGAACACAGTTGCTAACAAACTCCTGATAAGATTAGAGGCGGTGGGATGTAAGATGGTGGCTTGTGCCGATGATGTTGTTATTGCTGTCTCTGGACAAATCATCCCATCTACACTGAGAGATTTGTTGCAAATGCTCTACATATTATTTCAAAGTGGGTGGAGGACTGTGGTCTTGGGGTAAATCCGGATAAGAATAAGGTCATTCTGTTCACTAAGAAGCATAATATCCCGCAATTAGATCCAATTACTCTTAAGGGAAAAGCTCTATGGATTTCAGAAGAGACGAAATACTAGGGTCTTATAATCGATAGGAAGCTTACTTGGAAGTCAAACACCATAGAAAGAGCTAGGAAAGCTGGGGTGGCTTTTTATGCCTGTAAAAGAGCTATAGGTAAAACCTGGAGAATTAAGCATAGTGTACCTCACTGGCTTTACACTGCGGTTGTCAGGTCCATTCTCCTATATGGAACTGTTGTCTGGTGGACTGCAATGCAGAAAAGGTCCTACTACGAAACACTTGGTAAGGCACAGAGATCAGCAGAATTAGCATTAAGTGGCACAATGAGAACGCCGCCAACCTTGGCATTGGATATCATACTACATCTGTCACCCTTAGATCTCTTCTGCAAATATTTAGCGGCATGCTCCGCCATTCGGCTCCAGGCGAGCTCACAGTGGAAAGCTGTTCCGTATGGACATGCGACCAGAATCCTATACGGACATACCAAGTGACATTGAGGTATTTTTCCTTCTGTTTCGAAAGAAATTTTTGGGTTAGGATTCCTTCAAGAAAGGAATGGTTCGAGGGGGTTCCATCATCAGATACTCCCATTAGGATATACACAGACAGATCAAAAATGAATACCGGTGTAGGATCAGGAGTTTATTGCAAAATGCCCTCAATCAGTGAATCCATCAAACTAATGGATCACTGCAGTGTTTTTCATGCGGAAAGATCCGATCTTCAAGAAGCCTTGAATTCGCTGAGGATAAACGAGGTAACAGTCAAGGATATCTGAATTTTATCAGACAGCCAAGCTGCACTAAAGACTTTGAATGCATTACAAATAACCTCAAGGAGTGTCTTAGACTGTCGCCGATCTCTAAATGAGATGGCTAAACAATTCCATATCCATTTGTGCTGGATACCAGGACATAGGGATATACCCACGGAACTGCAAGGCTGATCACCTTACGAGCGACGGCACTTGTATGCCAAATATTAGTTGGCATATGGGTATACCTATTGCAAATTGTAAGCTTCTAATAAGCGAGACCCTGATTAACTCTCCAAATCAGAGGTGGATTTGTGCCACTACCTGCGAAATCACCAGGCACACATAGCCGAGGCTAAATCTACGTCTGTTCAAGAATGTCAACAGACTACAAATTGGGACTGTGATAGGAACCCTCACTGGACATTGTCTAATAGGATGATTTCAATTGCAGCTCCAGGAACTAGGAGGAACTGTAATCGATCTAGCATCTCTTCTGTACATGTCCAGCTTTTGCTAGAAATAGGGAGCGTTTACTAGGATCCCAATTCTTAACAAATATAGATGGTCTATGCGAGTCAGGTGTTAACAACCTTCTTCGCTTTGTAAAGGCTCAGGTTGTTTCAATCTGGAGGGGAAGCGTAGCCATGCCTCGTATCCGTGGCTCACAACGGACCCATTGTTGGTCTCACTGGTTTATTGGTGAAGCGGCTGACTAACCTGCCTACCTACCTAGTATTTGCACACTAAAAATAATGCTTTCTTAATTAGTTTAATTATTTTAATTAGTTTAATACTTCTAAATGCTACCTACATCAAATGTGCAGTGTCTATTAGGAGTTGGTGCTGTGAGTCAACTACACGCAGGTTTCTTTCATCTATTCAGCTATGTTCATAAAGTCCTAGGAGTTGCCTTTAGTGGTCAGATGTTATTGTGGGACTTGGTACCCTATATAACCCTATAAACGGCACCGATAGTGAGATGTTGCTGGTTAGTTTTAATGCATATATTGATTATCTGAAATTTATCAGAGCAGATATGTATATTCTTCTTCGAAATATTGGATATTATTACTTATAATAACTGCGCTTCCATCCGTTGCATCATTACTGGGATGAACTGTATGTTACGTAGCAAAGTTTTTAAAATTTACATACGACTCATTTGTAAAATGAGTTTCAGATATGAGGCTAAGTCAATTTTTCCATTTTTTAGTATAGCTTCAACTTGGTTTTTTGCTTAAGCATTCCATGTCAGGATTCGTAGTGTACTTATCATTATATAAATAAGCTTTTTTCTATTTCACCTAGGCGACTATGTAATTGTTTGTTGAAAACTTCTTGTTTCTGTATAATGACAATAGGGTTAGCACATCGTATTCTTTTTCGTTTCTGTTGGTTGGATTTGAACCTTTAACAGCTCCAGCGTAGGTACGTCCATGTTGCATATTATTTGCAGACTCCGATGGGGCGGGGGGTACATAGCGACCATTTTGCGGTTAGTGTGCTCCTATGTTAAGCTGTTTTTTACGCTGATCTCTTAACTTTTGTAACTCTTTAGCGACTGTGCAGCCACGGTAGTTAGCAGGATGTTCTTCACCACAATTGCAGCATCTTGTTTTTTGAGGGGTTTTCAGAGTGCACTTGCAGTTTCATGCCTGCCTGCGCATTTCACGCATCTTGCTTGCTTAGAGCAATAATTTTTGGTAAGTCCATAAGACTGACAGTTTTTGCATTGTGTTATAAGGCCGCTATTTATAACAGGTTCTATTTTAGCAATGGACGTTAGCATAAAAAGGTTGAGGGGCTTTTTTGATTTCCACTGCAATTTATTGACAGCATTTAAGACTTTAAGTCCTTTATTTAGAAGATCGGTAGCAATTTCTGAAGGAGGACACGAGTGATGAAGATTTTTTACTATAACCTTAATAGGACGTGATTGCTTGTCTTGGTATGTGAACCATGATGCTTCCCTTGCAGAGAAGAACGCTGTGAGATTTTCGTTGCGAATTTAGGATGTGGGTATTGTGTTACTTCCGGTTTTCGGTTGTTTATTTGGTATTGGTTTGTTTATAATGCAAGATTGCTTTTTCTTTTTGAATTGATTTATAGTCTGAAATTGGCTGTAAATCTTTATTCTAAAATGTGGAGTTTTAGAACGTGCATACTATCATGGAGGGATATTTTGAATTATTTAATGACCGACGCTGTTGGTCATATAATATTTCTGTATCAGGATATGTTATGTGACATGGAAAATCTGGCTTTTGAGGCACTAGGTTCCACGTTTGAATTTATTTTGCGGGAGTGATCATATTCAGTAAGATCGCAGTGTGTTTCTTATTGGAGTGCCCATGTGCCGTGGGATCGCAATGTGATGATAAGGAAGATGAATTATTTTTTGTTTGTTTTTCGAGTGCCTTAAATATGAATCAGTTTGTGTTTATACAGGGTGGCCCAAATGAGACCTAGTGATGTTAAACACGTGTAACTCTTGTAATAACGGGTTTTTTTTAAATGATTTATTTTAATATGTTAAATACATTTTATGGAAATTTAATGTGACTATGTGTGAAATATGACATCAGACAAATGACCACCATTTTGCTCGATACAGGCATTGGCTCTTTTTAGCGCATTTTGCATTACACGGCGTAATGTTTCTGGTTGCAGGCGCCGTATTTCGTCTCGAATATTCTACTTGAGCTGTCCAAGTATCTGTGGTTTGTTAACATACACTTTGTCTTTTAAATATCCCCATAAAAAAAAATCGGGCGCAGTTAAATCTGGTGAACGAGGAGGCCAAGGGAAATCTGAATTTCTTGAAATTATGCATTCACCAAAAATTTCACGCAGCATGTCAATAGTTTGCCTAGCAGTAAGCGCAGTGGCTCCATCTTGTTGAAACCACAAATTAGGATGTTGCTCCACCATTGGCCGCAAAAAGTTGTCGATCATTGTTCTGTAAGAAGCCCCGGAGACCGTTTCTGGCGTTCCATCCTCATTCTTAAAGAAATATGGGCCGATGATTTTTGTGGCCATAACACCGCACCAAACAGTGCATCTGATTGGATGTGATTGATGCTGATGTATTGCCCTTGGATTTTCGGAGCCCCACAACGGCGAAGTAAACTTGTTTTCATGGAAGATGTGGGCACTGATCTTACGTTAAAAAAACGGCGATAATTTCGCTGCGTCAGAAAAATTGATCGTTGAGAAGAATAATAAAATTCGATAATTTTAATGCGTTGTTGTGGACTGTACGTATTTATTTTAAATTTCCAAGAGTTCAGTTATAATCTGCAAAAAGAAAAAATAAATTATGTAAAAAAATAAAAAAGTTATTTGTGTTTCACATCAGATGGTCTTATTTGGGCCACCCTGTATATATTTTATTTTTGAAGTTCTTTCCCCTTTTTTTTTCTTTTTTAAATTTCATTTTATTTTTATTTGTTCTTAAACCTGGAGGGTCAAAGGTAAAGTTATAAACTAATATCTGTATGCAACTGATATAATTTTAATGTATTCTTTTATTTTTTCTTATTTTACTGCTTTTCCCGTATACAGCGGATCCAGTTTGAAATAAAAAAACGGTTTATATTATTACAGTTCTTTTAACCTGGAGGTTCCCTTAGGAATCGCAGAGTTTTTAACTTGGGGTTGTGTGGCTTTTATAGCTTTAATTTTTGTATATTTTTTTCGAGAACTGGAGTGCCTGGCTTTCAGGTTCGCAGTTGTGTAGATATATCAGTTGTATCAATATTTTATTTTATTACCACTAATAATACCGTGTGAAGCTTTTATTATAATTTCAGTACGTTTGACTTACATGCACCAGATTGTTGCCCATATGATAGTGTTGATGTGCTCTATACCGTAAACGTTGTTCGCAATGATGTATTTCCTGCTGGTTGCTGTTGCAGTCTTGTCTTTGCCACTGGTTACTGTTGCCGTGTTGTCTCTGCACTGGTTACTGTTGCCGTGTAGTCTCTGCTTCTGGTTACTGTTGGCGTGTTGTCTCTGCCTTTCTTGTTCTCCCAGCGACTATAAGGAGTCAAAACTGTGATTTTGTGGAGAATAACACTGATATGTTCTCAGTGTTAGATTTTCGTTAGTGATGTTCCGTCTCTGCTGACTCTTTTTCCCACTTGTGAACTATTATGTGAATTTATGTTAGTGTACGAGGTGTGATAGAAAAATAACCGTTATTGTGTGATCAAAAAATGAAGTATTTATTTATTCATCAACAACTATCTTGTCCCCTTCAAAGTAATTCCCCTCAGATATAATACACTTATGCCAGCGTTTTTTCCAATCCTCGAAAAACTTCTAAAACGTTTTTTTTGGTATCGCCAACAGCTCCTGTTCCGATTTTTCTTTTATCTCCTCAATCGTAGCAAAACGCTTTCCTTTCATCGGTGTCTTCAGTTTTGGAAAAAGGAAAAAGTCAGCGAGGGCCAAGTCCGGTGAATACGGTGGGTGAGGCATGATAACGATTTTGTTTTTGTCCAAAAACAGCTCCTGAGCGATGTCCATGCGACGTTGTTTTTGCTCAAAATTTAGCAATTTTGGAACAATCTTCGCTGCCGCACGTTTCATGCCTAAAACATCCGTAAAAATTGTTTGGCATGAGCCGAACGATATGCCAACATCATCAGCAACCTCTCTGATAGTGATTCGACGATTATCCAAAATCATTTTCTTCACTGCGTCAATGTTTTCATCGGTTGTCGGATGTGCTCGGGCGACCAGGACTAGCATCGTCATTGACATCTTCTCGGCCTTCCTCAAACCGGTTATACCACAATTGAACTTGTGTTCTGCTCATAGTAGACTCGCCAAAGGCCACAGTCAACATTTCAAAAGTCCTTGCGCATTTAATTTCATTTTTTACACAAAACTGAATACAGTTTCTTTGATCCATTTTTTCGAATAGTACAAAATCGAAGAGCACACCAAAACACGACTAACCTTTTTATCTGTCAAAAACAAACTGACAATCCAAAATGGGTGGTATTGCCAACATATATAACAGACATGTGTACCAACATAACAGAAAAAAATGCGAAGATCGAACATACGTAACTCACGAAAAGATGAAAATAACGGCTATTTTTTGATCACAACTCGTATCTAGAATATTGATATGCCGTCAGTATTACAGCTTTTATTGATGTTCCCTCAATAATAGGTTCTTATATTAAGCACACTGTTTCACATTATCACTTTCATAACCATTAGTCGGTACATCAATGTTTTTGCTATAATCTTTGCTATCTGGAGTATTAACCTTAAAGACTTCGTTGCTTAGCAATTTAATTGTATATTATTTTTTGCGATGGGTGCCAACTGTTTGATTCAACATATTATATCCCTTGATACCTGATATCAATGGTGGTGGTGGTGGCTTCCTAACTATGGTAGGCTTTTTTTATCTTTTATTTGAGCAAGTTGATTTGCATATTAGCTAGTTGTTGGTTCATCATCAATTAGTCAACCTCTGGTGAGGATTCCGCTTTTGGTTTTTTATTTCTATTTTTCTTATTCTTAATTTAATTTTATTTTAATCATACAAGAAGTTATAAAAACTTATGCTGTACATTGGACTTAGCCACAATTGTATCTTAAATTAAAAACTTAAAGTTAAATTAATACTATTGACAATGATTAGAAAACAACAAACTAATATAACAAAAAACAAGAAAAATATATATTAAAATAAAATCAAAAGATAAAAAAAGAAAGAGGGTAGTAGAACTAGGAAGGAAAAGAGAAGAAATACAGCGTCAAGTGCTACTACGAAAATAGAGATAAATAAGATGCTTGAAGTTGTTGTGGCTCACAATATTTTTTAAATCATTAGGTAAAGAGCTCCATAGTCTAGTGGTGCCGACGAAAAACATTTCAGCGAAGTTTCGGAACATAAACAGGCTGAAGCGCAACTTGTCATAAAGGTATAGCGGCGCCTTAGAGTATATTAATTTATGCATATATATACAATTTCTTGCATTTAAATAGCTCTCAATATCGCAACCCAGAACCATTTTACTCCAATATGAGATATGGTCAAATTTGCGCAAGCCATACACATAACGAGTAGCATTATTGAATGACACTCGCAGTTTATGTAAAGACCGAGAGTCCAAACCACTATACACCAAAGCAGAGTAGGTAATAATAGGCACAAGCAATTGCACAACCAACATGAGCCTGGTTTCAACGAGAGTAAAGCGAGCAGACATCCTCAAACAGCGCAGAGTCATGTACATTCTGCAAACCACATGGTTGATATGATCCGAGCAAATCAATGACGAGTTCAAATGAAACCCAAGCACAAAAGTCTTGTTGACAAGTGTAATTCTTTTGAACTGTAAAGAATGCCTTTTAAACAAGCTCTTCTTCATCTGCTTGATATTCGAAGGCCTGAGCAGACTGATCATCAATTATTTTCTCATTGGTTGCCAGCTGTGACCTTAGATTTTTATTTTCATGTTTAAGTTGAGTTTGTTGCATAAAGTTCTTAGCTCTCACATGTTTTCCATTAAAGGGTCATTATATTCGCCACTAATGTGGGTCATATTTTGACAGTGTGCCATTAAAATATTTCGTAGTATACTTTTAGGCAGTAGAAATTATAGCTTTTTTGACGCTCTCTAAATCGGAGCTTGCTGCTCCAAATTTCGTTGCTCTCAGCTCTTTATTTGTTTTTCGCCGCATAGCGAGATTATATATATACGAGTATATATATATATATATATATATATATATATATATATATATATATATATATATATTATATATATATATATATATATATATATATATATATATATATATATATATATATATATATATATATATATATATATATATATATATTGTAGTGTATCATGAAAGTCATGCATACCATACGGATGCCAGCGATCGATAAAAGAACTTATGGAATGAAAATGGAACATTGATTGTAACAAAATTGAATGGTAGAAATAAGTATAAAAGAGTGTAGTTGTAAGAATAAAATTCAGTTCTAAAACACAAATCAATTTGTCTTGAACTCAAAGGAGTAGACCTTAGTCGCTTCACTTAAAATATTTGGCTGCCTTAAGGTGCCGATATCTAAGTGCGCAAGCTCTCGCGCAGTCAAAATATTAAATGAGCCCATCATCTTCGTAGGGTACATTCTGATATGCAACTCATAATATTATTGACTGATTATATTACATGGCGATCCTGCCACACCGATCCTGATTTTCTGACCAGACCGATCCTGAATTTTTTTGACCACACCAATGCACTTTTCCTTCAATGCCGATCCTGACAAACTGGCACTTCTGATGTTGAGTCCTGCCGAAATTAATTAATGTATTCAATTGATGTCCACAATTACGCAAACCTTGGCTATGGTGCATGAGGACATCATATGCAATTTCCACATCCAGAAGGAAGACTCCAAGCTACAATCTCATGCCCACCTCAAAAAACAGTAATAAGACAACGTAAAATCGACCAAAGTTCTTTTCAAGCCAATCCAAAATGCAGTGCGATCTCATCAAAATGAATAATTGTGAGAGCACACCGAACAAAAAAAATTTACGCGTCAATTTTATTGAGAGAAGTTCTAAAGTGAAGGAGCGACAGGAGAAGTTCCATCAGATGAGTGTAATACGAAAGCTACTGGCTTTGGAGATGTGGGTGTATGATGAACTGCAGAAACTTTTTGATCCACCGGGCGAGGCAATCGAGGTAGACAACGATGAAATTTTAGATATGAACACAGATGATATAAAAATATCTCATATCATTAAGTTATTGTCAGTCTGTAAGCTACCACAATCGGAAATATCGAAATTTAGCAGCGATCTTTTGGAGCGTGCTAATACGCTGTAAACATTTAACTATTTTTGTATCTAATTCTACTAAACTATTTTTGTATTTAATATTAAAAAAAATATCTTTGACGTTAGTTGTAATTGTTCCTAAATTTTAAAAAAAAAAATAATAACATAGGAAATGGTTATAATTTTAGCTTTACATAATTTTGTCTTTACAAACAGAGTAATCGAAATTTCTTACAAATAATTTATTTTAATATTATAGTTAAGCAACTTAATACATTTAAATATTAGGTAAGAATCTTTAATATTTTTATATACGTGACTTTTAATTTAATTTAAAGACCATATATAATATATATGTTATTATTATAAATATATTAATACGCATCAGAAACTAATTGATAATTCATATACATATGTAATGAAAGAAACATTAAACAAAAGCATTAGGAAATCAAGAAAAATTATAAAATTAGTTGCAAAATGTTGCAAAAACAACAAAATGAATGAAATTTTGGGCTTAATTTTTAATAGTAAATTCACAAAAACAAAATTTAAGTTTTGAAAAGAAAATAATGTTTAGTTAAACCAGTAATTGAAAGAATTATTAGCCATTCATTGGGCTATTATTTATTTTCGACCCTACTTGTTTGGAACGAAATTCACAGTAGTAACAGATCACAGACCACTAGTATCACTGTTTACACACAACAACCACTCATTTAGAATAACTTGTATCCGACTAGACTTGATGGAATAGGACTTTAAAATTATATACAAACAGGGTAAAATTAATACAAACATAGATGCTTTGTCAAGAATAGAAATAAATTCCGACACATTAAAGGCAATGATACCTACAGTTATGGCAATCACAAGAAGCCTGAAGAAAAAAAAAACAGATGAAATCACTGAACAACCAAACAAGAGGAGCGCGCGCCTCTATATATAGAACAGTACATCTTTATCGGATATTAGAAATTTAAAACAGTTAAAGTGCAAAATTTTATAAGGGGATGAGCTCGAGCGAAATACGCGTAGAAATAATAAAAGCTTGCCAAATATTAGAGTCGACTATAAAAATATACTGATAGAGTTAAGCGATAATTCTGACTTAGTCCTCGGTATGGTCATGAGGAAGTTTACTCAATTTTTGATCAGTCATGGAATCGACAAGATCGCTCTTTGAAAAGAGGATACTTTGCTCGATCTTATTAATGAAGATAATTTAAAAGCCTTATATAAGAAAATATATATTGAGAATTAAGCTAAAGGGCGGCAAACTCCTGCTATAATTTTATTTGTGCCCCAACGTAATATAAATGATATAAATGAGCAAAAGAAACTCATACATGATAACCATTGCACGCAAATATCCGGACATCCTGGAGTAAGAAGAACGTTATTAAAGTTAAAACAAAAATACATATGGAAAAGTATGACAAAAATGGTAAAGGCATATATAAATAACTGCGAGATATGTTGCAAAAAACAAAACAACAAAATACATAAGAGGAAAGATGGTCATTATAGACACCCCATCGACAAGTTTCCAAATAGTAGAAATGGAGACAGTAGGACCACTCCGTATTTCAAATGGATATAAATACATTTTAACGCTTCAATGCCAACTAACTAAATATATTGAAGCATATCCAATGTATACAAAAGAATCTTTAGAAGTTGCCAATACTTTACTAGAAAAATTCATACTAAAGTATGGAGGTTTTCATACAATAAAGACAGATATGGGTAGAGAATTCGTGAACCAGGTATTTGACCATATGAGCAAAACGTTAAATTTTCAACATAAAACATCCACCCCTTACCATCACCAAACACTAGCATAGAAAGAAATCATAGAGTTCTCAATGAATACATACGCACCTCAACAGAAGAACAGGAATGGGAAAAGGGTTTACCTTACTACGTTTTCTCATATAATACCACACCACACGTTGACACAGGCTACTCACCTTTCGAACTCATATTTGGAAAATTGCCAAACATTCTAGCAGATAAACAAGTGCTCAAAACAGTTAGTCCGATCAACACTGAAGAATACCTAAATGAATTAAAAAACAGACTAGAAAATGCAAAAGACACTGCAAGACTTATACTCCAAAAATCAAAGGAGAAAAGAAAAATAAACTACGACATAGGAACGAATAGTTCATATTTTAATATAGGAGACTTAGTAATGCTAAGAAATATGTGTAGGAAAAAGTTAGACAGCCCATACATAGGCCCGTTTAAAATTATTAATAGACTAGGTGTAAATTCTCTAATAGATAAGAATGGAAAAGATATCTTAGTACATAATAACAATCTTAAGAAATATAAATAAGAAATATGTATAAGAAAAACTACACACATTAAGAAATACAAATAAGAAATATAAATAAGAAATTGAAATAAGAAAAAACAAATAAGAAATATAAATAAGAAATTCAAATAAGAAAAATACAAATAAGAAAGATAAATAACAAATATATATAAGAAAAACTAAACACACTAAGAAATACATATAAGAAAAATACAAATAAGAAATATAAATAAGAAATATATATAAGAAAAATACAAATAAGAAAATATAAGTAAGAAAAATATAAATAAGAAAAACTAAATATAGCCATATAGCATTGTAAAACCAAAACATAGCCAAGTATATATAAAAAAAAAAAAAATTTTTTTCCGAAACAAAAAAATTTCTTTTTTTCCCGGAGGATTAGTGGTGTAGTGTATCATGAAAGTCATGCATACCATACGCATGCCAGCGATCGTTAAAAGAACTAAATGCACCAGAGAAATGTGTAGTGCACGCGCAGCATGATCACACACACACTCACTCCACAGGCTCAAAGCTTTCCTCTATCCCACAACAATGCACTTAAAATAGGTCATGTGCAATTCGAACCTCAAAGGTCGGCCGTAGGCAATATATATGTATATAAAAGAAAGTGTCCGAAGGGATGTAATCTCATAACTCGAGATTGGCCGAACCGATTTTGATGATTTGTACTTTGTTGGAAAGGTATTTTCTCAGTACGGGTTTAAAGAAAAAAAATTAAAAAAAAAATGTCAAAAACCGAAACTTCAAAACGTCTTATTTTGACCACCCAGAGTGTTACGACAGGTTTTTTTTCGATTTTTCCAATTTTTTTCTATATTCGAGTATATATATATATATATATATATATATATATATATATATATATATATATATATATATATATATATATATATATATATTGTAATATAAACACTCAATAATATTATGAGTTGCCTTTCAGAATGTACCCTACGAAGATGATGGGCTCATTTAATATTTTGACTGCGCGAGAGCTTGCGCACTTAGATATCGGCGCCTTAAGGCAGCCAAATGTTTTAAGTGAAGCGACCAAGGTCTGCTGAATTTTATTTTTACAACTACGCTCTTTTATACTTATTTCTACCATTCAATTTTGTTACAATCAATGTTCCATTTTCATTCCATATTTCCAATACCCCATGTGTCATCAAATTCACATATGCCAGCAATAAATTATGAATGTGCAATTCTTGCCTACGGCCGACCTTTGAGGTTCGAATTGCACATAACCTATTTTAAGTGCATTGTTGTGGGATAGAGGAAAGCTTTGAGCCTGTGGAGTGAGTGTGTGTGTGATCATGCTGCGCGTGCACTACACATTTCTCTGGTGCATTTAGTTCTTTTAACGATCGCTGGCATGCGTATGGTATGCATGACTTTCATGATACACTACACCACTAATAATCCGGGAAAAAAAGAAATTTTTTTGTTTCGGAAAAAAAATTTTTTTTTTTTTATATATACTTGGCTATGTTTTGGTTTTACAATGCTATATGGCTATATTTAGTTTTTCTTATTTATATTTTTCTTACTTATATTTTCTTATTTGTATTTTTCTTATATATATTTCTTATTTATATTTCTTATTTGTATTTTTCTTATATGTATTTCTTAGTGTGTTTAGTTTTTCCTATATATATTTGTTATTTATCTTTCTTATTTGTATTTTTCTTATTTGAATTTCTTATTTATATTTCTTATTTGTTTTTTCTTATTTCAATTTCTTATTTATATTTCTTATTTGTATTTCTTAATGTGTGTAGTTTTTCTTATACATATTTCTTATTTATATTTCTTAAGATTGTTATTATGTACTAAGATATCTTTTCCATTCTTATCTATTAGAGAATTTACACCTAGTCTATTAATAATTTTAAACGGGCCTATGTATGGGCTGTCTAACTTTTTCCTACACATATTTCTTAGCATTACTAAGTCTCCTATATTAAAATATGAACTATTCGTTCCTATGTCGTAGTTTATTTTTCTTTTCTCCTTTGATTTTTGGAGTATAAGTCTTGCAGTGTCTTTTGCATTTTCTAGTCTGTTTTTTAATTCATTTAGGTATTCTTCAGTGTTGATCGGACTAACTGTTTTGATCACTTGTTTATCTTTTAGAATGTTTGGCAATTTTCCAAATATGAGTTCGAAAGGTGAGTAGCCTGTGTCAACGTGTGTTGTGGTATTATATGAGAAAACCAAGTAAGCGAAACCCTTTTCTCATTCCTGTTCTTCTGTCGAGGTGCGTATGTATTCATTGAGAACTCTATGATTTCTTTCTATGCTAGTGTTTGGTGATGGTAAGGGGTGGATGTTTTATGTTGAAAATTTAACGTTTTGCTCATATGGTCAAATACCTGGTTCACGAATTCTCTACCCATATCTGTCTTTATTGTATGAAAACCTCCATACTTTAGTATGAATTTTTCTAGTAAAGTATTGGCAACTTCTAAAGATTCTTTTGTATACATTGGATATGCTTCAATATATTTAGTTAGTTGGCATTGAAGCGTTAAAATGTATTTATATCCATTTGAAATACGGAGTGGTCCTACTGTCTCCATTTCTACTATTTGGAAACTTGTCGATGGGGTGTCTATAATGACCATCTTTCCTCTTATGTATTTTGTTGTTTTGTTTTTTGCAACATATCTCGCAGTTATTTATATATGCCTTTACCATTTTTGTCATACTTTTCCATATGTATTTTTGTTTTAACTTTAATAACGTTCTTCTTACTCCAGGATGTCCGGATATTTGCGTGCAATGGTTATCATGTATGAGTTTCTTTTGCTCATTTATATCATTTATATTACGTTGGGGCACAAATAAAATTATAGCAGGAGTTTGCCGCCCTTTAGCTTAATTCTCAATATATATTTTCTTATATAAGGCTTTTAAATTATCTTCATTAATAAGATCGAGCAAAGTATCCTCTTTTCAAAGAGCGATCTTGTCGATTCCATGACTGATCAAAAATTGAGTAAACTTCCTCATGACCATACCGAGGACTAAGTCAGAATTATCGCTTAACTCTATCAGTATATTTTTATAGTCGACTCTAATATTTGGCAAGCTTTTATTATTTCTACGCGTATTTCGCTCGAGCTCATCCCCTTATAAAATTTTGCACTTTAACTGTTTTAAATTTCTAATATCCGATAAAGATGTACTGTTCTATATATAGAGGCGCGCGCTCCTCTTGTTTGGTTGTTCAGTGATTTCATCTGTTTTTTTTTTTCTTCAGGCTTCTTGTGATTGCCATAACTGTAGGTATCATTGCCTTTAATGTGTCGGAATTTATTTCTATTCTTGACAAAGCATCTATGTTTGTATTAATTTTACCCTGTTTGTATATAATTTTAAAGTCCTATTCCATCAAGTCTAGTCGGATACAAGTTATTCTAAATGAGTGGTTGTTGTGTGTAAACAGTGATACTAGTGGTCTGTGATCTGTTACTACTGTGAATTTCGTTCCAAACAAGTAGGGTCGAAAATAAATAATAGCCCAATGAATGGCTAATAATTCTTTCAATTACTGGTTTAACTAAACATTATTTTCTTTTCAAAACTTAAATTTTGTTTTTGTGAATTTACTATTAAAAATTAAGCCCAAAATTTCATTAATTTTGTTGTTTTTGCAACATTTTGCAACTAATTTTATAATTTTTCTTGATTTCCTAATGCTTTTGTTTAATGTTTCTTTCATTACATATGTATATGAATTATCAATTAGTTTCTGATGCGTATTAATATATTTATAATAATAACATATATATTATATATGGTCTTTAAATTAAATTAAAAGTCACGTATATAAAAATATTAAAGATTCTTAACTAATATTTAAATGTATTAAGTTGCTTAACTATAATATTAAAATAAATTATTTGTAAGAAATTTCGATTACTCTGTTTGTAAAGACAAAATTATGTAAAGCTAAAATTATAACCATTTCCTATGTTATTATTTTTTTTTTTAAATTTAGGAACAATTACAACTAACGTCAAAGATATTTTTTTTAATATTAAATACAAAAATAGTTTAGTAGAATTAGATACAAAAATAGTTAAATGTTTACAGCGTATTAGCACGCTCCAAAAGATCGCTGCTAAATTTCGATATTTCCGATTGTGGTAGCTTACAGACTGACAATAACTTAATGATATGAGATATTTTTATATCATCTGTGTTCATATCTAAAATTTCATCGTTGTCTACCTCGATTGCCTCGCCCGGTGGATCAAAAAGTTTCTGCAGTTCATCATACACCCACATCTCCAAAGCCAGTAGCTTTCGTATTACACTCATCTGATGGAAACCATATTTGGCGGTTAGGAACTTCTCCTGTCGCTCCTTCACTTTAGAACTTCTCTCAATAAAATTGACGCGTAAATTTTTTTTGTTCGGTGTGCTCTCACAATTATTCATTTTGATGAGATCGCACTGCATTTTGGATTGGCTTGAAAAGAACTTTGGTCGATTTTACGTTGTCTTATTACTGTTTTTTGAGGTGGGCATGATATTGTAGCTTGGAGTCTTCCTTCTGGATGTGGAAATTGCATATGATGTCCTCATGCACCATAGCCAAGGTTTGCGTAATTGTGGACATCAATTTAATACATTAATTAATTTCGGCAGGACTCGACATCAGAAGTGCCAGTTTGTCAGGATCGGCATTGAAGGAAAATTGCATTGGTGTGGTCAAAAAAATTCAGGATCGGTCTGGTCAGAAAATCAGGATCGGTGTGGCAGGATCGCCATGTAATATAATCAGTCAATAATATTATGAGTTGCATATCAGAATGTACCCTACGAAGATGATGGGCTCATTTAATATTTTGACTGCGCGAGAGCTTGCGCACTTAGATATCGGCACCTTAAGGCAGCCAAATATTTTAAGTGAAGCGACTAAGGTCTACTCCTTTGAGTTCAAGACAAATTGATTTGTGTTTTAGAACTGAATTTTATTCTTACAACTACACTCTTTTATACTTATTTCTACCATTCAATTTTGTTACAATCAATGTTCCATTTTCATTCCATAAGTTCTTTTATCGATCGCTGGCATCCGTATGGTATGCATGACTTTCATGATACACTACAATATATATATATATATATATATATATATATATATATATATATATATATATAATATATATATATATATATATATATATATATATATATATAATATATATATATATATATATATATATATATATATATATATATATATATATATATATATATATATATATATATATATATATATATATATACTCGTATATATATAATCTCGCTATGCGGCGAAAAACAAATAAAGAGCTGAGAGCAACGAAATTTGGAGCAGCAAGCTCCGATTTAGAGAGCGTCAAAAAAGCTATCATTTCTACTGCCGATGTATACTACGAAATATTTTAATGGCACACTGTCAAAATATGACCCACATTAGTGGCGAATATAATGACCCTTTAGTGGAAAACATGTGAGAGCTAAGAACTTTATGCAACAAACTCAACTTAAACATGAAAATAAAAATCTAAGGTCACAGCTGGCAACCAATGAGAAAATAATTGGTGATCAGTCTGCTCAGGCCTTCGAATATCAAGCAGATGAAGAAGAGCTTGTTTAAAAGGCATTCTTTACAGTTCAAAAGAATTACACTTGTCAACAAGACTTTTGTGCTTGGGTTTCATTTGAACTCGTCATTGATTTGCTCGGATCATATCAACCATGTGGTTTGCAGAATGTATATGACTCTGCGCTGTTTGAGGATGTCTGCTCGCTTTACTCTCGTTGAAACCAGGCTCATGTTGGTTGTGCAATTGCTTGTGCCTATTATTACCTACTCTGCGGTGGTGTATAGTGGTTTGGACTCTCGGTCTTTACATAAACTGCGAGTGTCATTCAATAATGCTACTCGTTATGTGTATGGCTTGCGCAAATTTGACCATATCTCATATTGGAGTAAAATGGTTCTGGGTTGCGATATTGAGAGCTATTTAAATGCAAGAAATTGTATATATATGCATAAATTAATATACTCTAAGGCGCCGCTATACCTTTATGACAAGTTGCGCTTCAGCCTGTTTATGTTCCGAAACTTCGCTAAAATGTTTTTCGTCGGCACCACTAGACTATGGAGCTCCGTACCTAATGATTTAAAAAATATTGTGAGCCACAACAACTTCAAGCATCTTATTTATCTCTATTTTCGTAGTAGCACTTGACGCTGTATTTCTTCTCTTTTCCTTCCTAGTTCTACTACCCTCTTTCTTTTTTTATCTTTTGTTTTTATTTTAATATATATTTTTCTTGTTTTTTGTTATATTAGTTTGTTGTTTTCTAATCATTGTCAATAGAATTAATTTAACTTTAAGTTTTTAATTTAAGATACAATTGTGGCTAAGTCCAATGTACAGCATAAGTTTTTATAACTTCTTGTATGATTAAAATAAAATTAAATTAAGAATAAGAAAAATAGAAATAAAAAACCAAAAGCGGAATCCTCACCAGAGGTTGACTAATTGATGATGAACCAACAACTAGCTCATATGCAAATCAACTTGCTCAAATAAAAGCTAAAAAAAAGCCTACCATAGTTAGGAAGCCACCACCACCACCATTGATATCAGGTATCAAGGGATATAATATGTTGAATCAAACAGTTGGCACCCATCGCAAAAAATAATATACAATTAAATTGCTAAGCAACGAAGTCTTTAAGGTTAATACTCCAGATAGCAAAGATTATAGAAAAAACATCGATGTACCGACTAATGGTTAAGAAAGTGATAATGTGAAACAGTGTGCTTAATATAAGAACCTATTATTGAGGGAACATCAATAAAAGCTCTAATACTGACGGCATATCAATATTCTAGATACGAGTTGTGATCAAAAAATAACCGTTATTTTCATCTTTTCGTGAGTTACGTATGTTCGATCTTCGCATTTTTTTTATGTTATGTTGGTACACATGTCTGTTATATATGTTGGCAATACCACCCATTTTGGATTGTCAGTTTGTTTTTGACAGATAAAAAGGTTAGTCGTGTTTTGGTGTGCTCTTCGATTTTGTACTATTCGAAAAAATGGATCAAAGAAACTGTATTCAGTTTTGTGTAAAAAATGAAATTAAATGCGCAAGGACATTTGAAATGTTGACTGTGGCCTTTGGCGAGTCTACTATGAGCAGAACACAAGTTCAATTGTGGTATAACCGGTTTGAGGAAGGCCGAGAAGATGTCAATGACGATGCTAGTCCTGGTCGCCCGAGCACATCCGACAACCGATGAAAACATTGACGCAGTGAAGAAAATGATTTTGGATAATCGTCGAATCACTATCAGAGAGGTTGCTGATGATGTTGGCATATCGTTCGGCTCATGCCAAACAATTTTTACGGATGTTTTAGGCATGAAACGTGCGGCAGCGAAGATTGTTCCAAAATTGCTAAATTTTGAGCAAAAACAACGTCGCATGGACATCGCTCAGGAGCTGTTTTTGGACAAAAACAAAATCGTTATCATGCCTCACCCACCGTATTCACCGGACTTGGCCCTCGCTGACTTTTTCCTTTTTCCAAAACTGAAGACACCGATGAAAGGAAAGCGTTTTGCTACGATTGAGGAGATAAAAGAAAAATCGGAACAGGAGCTGTTGGCGATACCAAAAAAAAACGTTTTAGAAGTTTTTCGAGGATTGGAAAAAACGCTGGCATAAGTGTATTATATCTGAGGGGAATTACTTTGAAGGGGACAAGATAGTTGTTGATGAATAAATAAATACTTCATTTTTTGATCACACAATAACGGTTATTTTTCTATCACACCTCGTACACTAACATAAATTCACATAATAGTTCACAAGTGGGAAAAAGAGTCAGCAGAGACGGAACATCACTAACGAAAATCTAACACTGAGAACATATCAGTGTTATTCTCCACAAAATCACAGTTTTGACTCCTTATAGTCGCTGGGAGAACAAGAAAGGCAGAGACAACACGCCAACAGTAACCAGAAGCAGAGACTACACGGCAACAGTAACCAGTGCAGAGACAACACGGCAACAGTAACCAGTGGCAAAGACAAGACTGCAACAGCAACCAGCAGGAAATACATCATTGCGAACAACGCTTACGGTATAGAGCACATCAACACTATCATATGGGCAACAATCTGGTGCATGTAAGTCAAACGTACTGAAATTATAATAAAAGCTTCACACGGTATTATTAGTGGTAATAAAATAAAATATTGATACAACTGATGTATCTACACAACTGCGAACCTGAAAGCCAGGCACTCCAGTTCTCGAAAAAAATATACAAAAATTAAAGCTATAAAAGCCACACAACCCCAAGTTAAAAACTCTGCGATTCCTAAGGGAACCTTCAGGTTAAAAGAACTGTAATAATATAAACCGTTTTTTTATTTCAAACTGGATCCGCTGTATACGGGAAAAGCAGTAAAATAAGAAAAAATAAAAGAATACATTAAAATTATATCAGTTGCATACAGATATTAGTTTATAACTTTACCTTTGACCCTCCAGGTTTAAGAACAAATAAAAATAAAATGAAATTTAAAAAAGAAAAAAAAAGGGGAAAGAACTTCAAAAATAAAATATATACAGGGTGGCCCAAATAAGACCATCTGATGTGAAACACAAATAACTTTTTTATTTTTTTACATAATTTATTTTTTCTTTTTGCAGATTATAACTGAACTCTTGGAAATTTAAAATAAATACGTACAGTCCACAACAACGCATTAAAATTATCGAATTTTATTATTCTTCTCAACGATCAATTTTTCTGACGCAGCGAAATTATCGCCGTTTTTTTAATGTAAGATCAGTGCCCACATCTTCCATGATTACAAGTTTACTTCGCCGTTGTGGGGCTCCGAAAATCCAAGGGCAATACATCAGCATCAATCACATCCAATCAGATGCACTGTTTGGTGCGGTGTTATGGCCACAAAAATCATCGGCCCATATTTCTTTGAGAATGAGGATGGAACGCCAGAAACGGTCTCCGGGGCTTCTTACAGAACAATGATCGACAACTTTTTGCGGCCAATGGTAGAGCAACATCCTAATTTGTGGTTTCAACAAGATGGAGCCACTGCGCTTACTGCTAGGCAAACTATTGACAATTTTTGGTGAACGCATAATTTCAAGAAATTCAGATTTCCCTTGGCCTCCTCGTTCACCAGATTTAACTGCGCCCGATTTTTTTTTATGGGGATATTTAAAAGACAAAGTGTATGTTAACAAACCACAGATACTTGGACAGCTCAAGTAGAATATTCGAGACGAAATACGGCGCCTGCAACCAGAAACATTACGCCGTGTAATGCAAAATGCGCTAAAAAGAGCCAATGCCTGTATCGAGCAAAATGGTGGTCATTTGTCTGATGTCATATTTCACACATAGTCACATTAAATTTCCATAAAATGTATTTAACATATTAAAATAAATCATTTAAAAAAAACCCGTTATTACAAGAGTTACACGTGTTTAACATCACTAGGTCTCATTTGGGCCACCCTGTATAAACACAAACTGATTCATATTTAAGGCACTCAAAAAACAAACAAAAAATAATTCATCTTCCTTATCATCACATTGCGATCCCACGGCACATGGGCACTCCAATAAGAAACACACTGCGATCTTACTGAATATGATCACTCCCGCAAAATAAATTCAAACATGGAACCTAGTGCCTCAAAAGCCAGATTTTCCATGTCACATAACATATCCTGATACAGAAATATTATATGACCACAGCGTCGGTCATTAAATAATTCAAAATATCCCTCCATGATAGTATGCACGTTCTAAAACTCCACATTTTAGAATAAAGATTTACAGCCAATTTCAGACTATAAATCAATTCAAAAAGAAAAAGCAATCTTGCATTATAAACAAACCAATACCAAATAAACAACCGAAAACCGGAAGTAACACAATACCCACATCCTAAATTCGCAACGAAAATCTCACAGCGTTCTTCTCTGCAAGGGAAGCATCATGGTTCACATACCAAGACAAGCAATCACGTCCTATTAAGGTTATAGTAAAAAATCTTCATCACTCGTGTCCTCCTTCAGAAATTGCTACCGATCTTCTAAATAAAGGACTTAAAGTCTTAAATGCTGTCAATAAATTGCAGTGGAAATCAAAAAAGCCCCTCAACCTTTTTATGCTAACGTCCATTGCTAAAATAGAACCTGTTATAAATAGCGGCCTTATAGCACAATGCAAAAACTGTCAGTCTTATGGACTTACCAAAAATTATTGCTCTAAGCAAGCAAGATGCGTGAAATGCGCAGGCAGGCATGAAACTGCAAGTGCACTCTGAAAACCCCTCAAAAAACAAGATGCTGCAATTGTGGTGAAGAACATCCTGCTAACTACCGTGGCTGCACAGTCGCTAAAGAGTTACAAAAGTTAAGAGATCAGCGTAAAAAACAGCTTAACATAGGAGCACACTAACCGCAAAATGGTCGCTATGTACCCCCCGCCCCATCGGAGTCTGCAAATAATATGCAACATGGACGTACCTACGCTGGAGCTGTTACAGGTTCAAATCCAACCAACAGAAACGAAAAAGAATACGATGTGCTAACCCTATTGTCATTATACAGAAACAAGAAGTTTTCAACAAACAATTACATAGTCGCCTAGGTGAAATAGAAAAAAGCTTTTTTATATAATGATAAGTACACTACGAATCCTGACATGGAATGCTTAAGCAAAAAACCAAGTTGAAGCTATACTAAAAAATGGAAAAATTGACTTAGCCTCATATCTGAAACTCATTTTACAAATGAGTCGTATGTAAATTTTAAAAACTTTGCTACGTAACATACAGTTCATCCCAGTAATGATGCAACGGATGGAAGCGCAGTTATTATAAGTAATGATATCCAATATTTCGAAGAAGAATATACATATCTGCTCTGATAAATTTCAGATAATCAATATATGCATTAAACCTAACCAGCAACATCTCACTATCGGTGCCGTTTATAGGGTTATATAGGGTACCAAGTCCCACAATAACATCTGACCACTAAAGGCAACTCCTAGGACTTTATGAACATAGCTGAATAGATGAAAGAAACCTGCGTGTAGTTGACTCACAGCACCAACTCCTAATAGACACTGCACATTTGATGTAGGTAGCATTTAGAAGTATTAAACTAATTAAAATAATTAAACTAATTAAGAAAGCATTATTTTTAGTGTGCAAATACTAGGTAGGTAGGCAGGTTAGTCAGCCGCTTCACCAATAAACCAGTGAGACCAACAATGGGTCCGTTGTGAGCCACGGATACGAGGCATGGCTACGCTTCCCCTCCAGATTGAAACAACCTGAGCCTTTACAAAGCGAAGAAGGTTGTTAACACCTGACTCGCATAGACCATCTATATTTGTTAAGAATTGGGATCCTAGTAAACGCTCCCTATTTCTAGCAAAAGCTGGACATGTACAGAAGAGATGCTAGATCGATTACAGTTCCTCCTAGTTCCTGGAGCTGCAATTGAAATCATCCTATTAGACAATGTCCAGTGAGGGTTCCTATCACAGTCCCAATTTGTAGTCTGTTGACATTCTTGAACAGACGTAGATTTAGCCTCGGCTATGTGTGCCTGGTGATTTCGCAGGTAGTGGCACAAATCCACCTCTGATTTGGAGAGTTAATCAGGGTCTCGCTTATTAGAAGCTTACAATTTGCAATAGGTATACCCATATGCCAACTAATATTTGGCATACAAGTGCCGTCGCTCGTAAGGTGATCAGCCTTGCAGTTCCGTGGGTATATCCCTATGTCCTGGTATCCAGCACAAATGGATATGGAATTGTTTAGCCATCTCATTTAGAGATCGGCGACAGTCTAAGACACTCCTTGAGGTTATTTGTAATGCATTCAAAGTCTTTAGTGCAGCTTGGCTGTCTGATAAAATTCAGATATCCTTGACTGTTACCTCGTTTATCCTCAGCGAATTCAAGGCTTCTTGAAGATCGGATCTTTCCGCATGAAAAACACTGCAGTGATCCATTAGTTTGATGGATTCACTGATTGAGGGCATTTTGCAATAAACTCCTGATCCTACACCGGTATTCATTTTTGATCTGTCTGTGTATATCCTAATGGGAGTATCTGATGATGGAACCCCCTCGAACCATTCCTTTCTTGAAGGAATCCTAACCCAAAAATTTCTTTCGAAACAGAAGGAAAAATACCTCAATGTCACTTGGTATGTCCATATAGGATTCTCGTCGCATGTCCATACGGAACAGCTTTCCACTGTGAGCTCGCCTGGAGCCGAATGGCGGAGCATGCCGCTAAATATTTGCAGAAGAGATCTAAGGGTGACAGATGTAGTATGATATCCAATGCCAAGGTTGGCGGCGTTCTCATTGTGCCACTTAATGCTAATTCTGCTGATCTCTGTGCCTTACCAAGTGTTTCGTAGTAGGACCTTTTCTGCATTGCAGTCCACCAGACAACAGTTCCATATAGGAGAATGGACCTGACAACCGCAGTGTAAAGCCAGTGAGGTACACTATGCTTAATTCTCCAGGTTTTACCTATAGCTCTTTTACAGGCATAAAAAGCCACCCCAGCTTTCCTAGCTCTTTCTATGGTGTTTGACTTCCAAGTAAGCTTCCTATCGATTATAAGACCCTAGTATTTCGTCTCTTCTGAAATCCATAGAGCTTTTCCCTTAAGAGTAATTGGATCTAATTGCGGGATATTATGTTTCTTAGTGAACAGAATGACCTTATTCTTATCCGGATTTACCCCAAGACCACAGTCCTCCACCCACTTTGAAATAATATGTAGAGCATTTGCAACAAATCTCTCAGTGTAGATGGGATTTGTCCAGAGACAGCAATGACAACATCATCGGCACAAGCCACCATCTTACATCCCACCGCCTCTAATCTTATCAGGAGTTTGTTAGCAACTGTGTTCCATAGAAACGGTGAGAGGACACCTACCTGAGGTGTACCCCTGCTCACCAACTTACGTAGAACTGCTCCTAGATTCGCGTCAATGATTCTGCTATTCAGCATTTTACCTATGAGGCCTACCAGGCTCGTTTCCACCTCAATTTCTGTAAGTGATGCAGTGATGGCCTCCCCTTTGACATTATTAAAGGCCCCCTCAATATCAAGAAAGGCAGCCAGGGTGAATTCCTCCTAGTGCACTGGAAATAAGGTTATGTACAGCTGTCTCTACAGATTTCCCTTTTGTATAAGCATGTTGAGCCGATGAGATTAGATTCTTGTCTAACGTTAAACTTAAGTGGATTTCTATCACTCTCTCTAAAGCCTTCAAAAGAAAAGACGAGAGAGATATCGGTCTTAAGTCGCTTGGATGAGAATGTGAGCTTTTTCCGACTTTTGGAATGAAGACCACTATAGCCTGTCTCTACTGAAGAGTTATATACCCAAATTTAAAGCTTCCTTCAAAGATTGCTAACAGCCAGCCTTTCAGGTATCCAGCGGTTTTATGTAATTCAACTGGATAAATACCATCAGGACCAGGGGACCTAAAAGGCTTAAAACTTTCAATGGCCCATAAGAGTCGATCCTCAGATAGAGCGTCTATCCAAACTTCCCCACTATTTGACGTATCTTCCCTCTCGTGCCCAGTAATATCTGAGCAGCCTGGGAAATGCGTGCTGAGTAGAAGCTCTAGAGACTCCTTACTAGTTGTAGCGAATGTGCCATTCATCATCTATAAAATCTCCCAGTTCTGAGAGCTTCCCGCCAATATTTTCCGAAGTCTAGAAGCCTCAGTCGCCCCCTCTACTTCTTCACAAAAGGATTTCCATGATTACCTTTGAGCAGTTCTAACCTTCTTCTTAAATACCTTAAGAGCCTCTCTGTATGCTTTCCAGTCATTTTCAAGATGTGTATATTTCCTGCTGTTTACCCGAAGCTTGCTTAGCTCTTCCGTCCACCACTGAGGTTTCGGCTTTCTCCTCCGCTTCCTTAGTGGACAGGTTTCTGCCAAGGCCACGTTCAGGCTGCCAGTTACAGAGTCAACCATTTTTTCTATCCCTTCTATGCTTCTTGGTTTGCTAGATGGACAGACATTTAAGGTATGTCCAAATAGATCTACATATTTATCTCAGTCTGTTTTCCTGAAATTTCAACCAGACTTAGGTTAGGTAGAGTTTTGCCGACTTCAAACGAGATGTATCTATGGTCAGAGAAGAAGTGTTCTTCTAACACCACCCACTCCCTTATGCTTCCTACAACAGAGTCAGAGTCAAAGGTGGCGTATATTACCTAATGCCAATTGCAACAGTAGGTTTAACACCCCTATTACAGATTTGCATGTTAGTTCCAAGCAAATAATCAAAAAGGCAATCACCCCTCATATTAGTGTCCGTGCTGCCCCACACGATGTGATGAGCATTTATCAGTTTCGCCTAACCTTTGCACTTATCAGATTCGCCTAACCTTTGCGAGTGCGTCACCAAATCCTTAAAAACTGATCTTGGTATCTCTTCGTGATCGTGGGCCAAGTAGCATGACGATACTGTGCTGTTCTACTGTACTGTTCTACGTCCGATGCCAGAAGCTCCTCCACATCAGTCAGAGTGGCTTGCGCCACCCTATCCGATAAGGAACAGACACTGCCATCGGATGATGCCCTGCGTAGCGCAACTGCTTTGCCAGAACCAGAGCCAGGTTCTACCACTGACGTTCCAACTCCGCCAGCAGAAGTGGTGTTGGCCTCTTCTTCCAGCTGAGATTAGGCGTCAGGGTCTACCACAACTCCTACATGGTCCATTATATTAGAGATGCTCACGTCCTTTTTGTAAACCCTCAATGTAACGGACGAGAATCCAAAGCTCACGACATTATCGGATCGCGAAAGAGATTCCAACGAGTGCATGCTCCCCACAAAGGTAGCACTGCGGTACTCGCCTTTTGGCTCCTCAATTCTGACCTTCCACGATGATGTCGGGAGTTCCGGATTACATACCCGTAACATCTCCAGAACCATTTTAGGGACAAATGGTTCAGCTGCTATCCAGGCAGGATCGGGATATCCTCCCTCGAGATTACCTCGAGCTTAGACCCATGCCAAACTTCACCGATTCTGAAGATGGCTATTCGGTACAGATCAGTTGATCTCTGATCGGCACATGCGATTAGCTTCACGTGGTTTTTATGTCATCCATTACCGCGACAAAAAGGAGCTCAGCCAGGATTTTCCTTCAAAATCTGGAAGAAAGTGCTAGAGTGCCTGGCTTCTATTTTCTTCCAGTACTCAACAGAAATGGTGTCGTCAATGTTGCTTTCTTCCACAACGGCCCATAGTTGCTGACCTCGCACTGCTTCCCTGAAGGTTTTTGGTGCGGGAACAGTCTCATGACGTCTTGGCCTCTTGATACAGCTGGGGTTTTTGGGTGGATCGTCCGACAGATGACGTTTTGGCGGCGGGTTCGGTTTCGTAAACTCTGATAGTCCCTCCGTAATCCTTGTTGCCAAGCTAATGGCGGACTTTTGTTTCTCCGACCTCTCTCCCTCCGGGGCACTTCTGACATATTCCAGCAACTTCAAGGCAGCGCGTCTCTCCTTGTAGTTGTGCCGTGTAAGCTTTACCACTGAGGAGACATTAGTCATTTTAGACCTAGATATACCGTCACGTCTACCAGGGCCAATCCCGGAAACCGCCGTATGAATTTTAGACTCTTCCTCAAGACTTCTTTTTGTACTGCCACTTCCACTGGAACCAGGTTTGTCCCCGGTGCCAGCTTCACCGTACGAGATGGGCCAGCCATACTTGGCTTATTAGTACCGCCACTTCCACTATGTTCTGTAGCCCCAGCTTTCGCCATACACATTTTTTCCTGACCTGAGCCAGATTCAGAAATGGAGGCAATAGCCCCCATTGCATTTAGGGACTGCTTGTCGAAAGAAATTTTATTTGTTTGTATGTTGGTTTGTTCCATCTTGTTCTTACAATCACCGTCCACCTTAGCAGACATGGTGATCTTCAATTTTAAGGGGAAGCATAGTGGTTGGCCGTGGCAGCGCCCCATACCACGGCAAGGTCGTGATTATACCTCGAGGTGAGCGGGTATGGAGATAGCTGCGAAGAAATACAGCCGGTATTACCCCCTGGCTGCAAACCAACCAATAGGCACGTGTCGCATACCACATTTAGTTAGGGGGGTTTACTCCGTCCGCCCTACCTATCTTAGGCAACCATACACTAGATGCGCTGTTGGATCCATGGTCAGGAATGGATCGCACATCACTCCCAGTGCACAATTGTCACCAGCCGTTACCACGTGGAGGTGATAGACCCAGGAGATGTTATACAGAACTCAATTACGGCATGTACTCAAATACTTGTTAGCCCCCTTGAATAACTGCGGACATAACGACCTGCAAATACTATAAATAAATAGTATTTATGGGGTTATAGTTCCGCAATCAAGTTGACGAAAGGCATCGGAATTTAGAATGCACCATCGATATATTTATATTGAGTAGGTCAGTTGGCTTAACCAACTGACGCCAATCAACAGATGCATAACTGGAACACCAGAAAGGTGCTAGACCGAAAGCATTCATTGTAAATAGTATATAAGACTTATGATTTTAAGAATAAAAGTTCTTACCTCTTGTCTTTTAAAAAACATAACAAGACGGTGTTTCCCTTGTTAGGAACCAACAGGTACTCGTCTACGTCCGCGCCTATTACCGGCAGCAAAAGGACGCCACCTCCATTAGCGACGATAACCACGGACCCCAATATTTTGGCGTAGCCGGTATTTGTGACCACAAGGCTGCCAACACATCGCAGCCGGTCATAAGGACCTACAGGAGGAAACCCATGGCAAAGAACCCTGAAACAGGCGAAGCATCCTGCAACAGACGAGATGTCGCCAAATAGGACAATGGTGAGTACAAGTATAATAGCGTATTATAAGTAGCTACTTCTGGGACCCTGAAGGTGTCGTAGCGCTGGTCAAAGAAGTTGAAACATACAGGAACGATTGCGCTGTTGCACGCAGCTTCGAATGGGCAAACATAAACCTTCAGTATGAGCGGACTGTATATGTATGTCGTCTTAGCTGTGAGGATTTTTTTGGTGGGGGATTTGTGTTTTGCATATTTTTCAATATTAAATTTTCATATGGTAGAGAAAAGCGGGGGACAAGTTCCAAGAAATGATTAGAGAGAAAAATCAGTAAGGAGCAAACGGGAATATTGATTTTCTATTCTAAACTTTAGGAGTTTATGAATTGAATGGCAGTTAATTTTTTTTTATGGATTCAAATTAACGGGAATGTATCATGACACTTTTGTCTGTAAATTTAATTTCGGTTTTTGTCGAACATATAGCCATTTTATATGAATTTTTAGGTGTATGAAATATGGTGAAACGACAAATTGAGTTGCGCGAACATGTGAGGATACATGTGAGGAAGTCAAGGAGGATCCGTGAAGAATATATATAAGAGAGAATTTCCGGTGGAATTTTGTTTAATAAATTTGTCGTGGTCGAATCATGAGATTAAGAAGTCTGACAATGTTGGTACTTTTATTTAGAACCAGCATATATAAAAAAAATTTTGTTGTTTGAGTTGAAGTGCAATTTTTTTTGTACAAATATGTATTGTAGAAAAAGCTGCGTAGTCATAATGAGATTATGGTTTATGAATGGGCATTCGATGCAATTGTCAAATAAAGTTAACGAATCATGGAAGGCTCTGGAAGCAGTGCATAAGGAAAACCAGGTGTAAAATGGGCATTCTGGAAGTTGCTCATGCTGTGGAGAAGTTGGTGCCCATCTTCTCAGGAGTCGAGTTGTATGATCTGAGAACTGAGATCAGGCGCTTCAAAGAAGGTTGTGAGCTAGCGCAACAGAGTCATCCGGAAACAGACGGAGAACACTTAATAAAGTGTATTAGACAAAGAATCACAGTTGATGCGTTTGATTTACTAGCGCATAGCTCAGTAAGCACCCTGTCAGAGTTATATGCACTTTTGGATCGAACATATTTAAAACAAAAGTCCTACAACTGTCTCATACGGGAAATTCAGGAGTCCACTCAGAAACCCGGGGAGCACCTGAGAACTTGGGGACGAATGCTTAGGTCTTTGGGTGAACGCTGCTGAGACGGAAGCCAACAGGTAGCTTCCAGGAAGCATTGCAGCATACAAGGCTCAAGTAGAACGAGGTATGATTTCTGTGTTCAAAGCAGGCCTAATAAATAGGGATTTAGCAAATTACACAGACGACTAACGCAGAGGAGTATGACAGAGTTAGTTGAAGCGGTCTCTTTTGCTGAGGCGGCAATTCAAAAGCGAGGGATATAAGGTGGAATCTGCTGGACTAATACGCCTGCAGAGGTAGGTCCGGTACAGCAACGGAACACAAGTGCAGTCGGTGGATTGATGGGCCAATTTCCGCAAAAAAGAGACCAAGGATTCCTAGTCGAGAATCCTGATGTGGACGAATGGGACATCGGGCTGCGGAATGCAAGGAAAAACAATCCCAACAAACGGACCAAGGAAACTTTTAGTGGCCCACTCGAGGCCAGTAGACTGGAAAGCCAAAAGAAAGGAAGAAAGAATTAGGCCAGAAGTACGTGCGACTAGTAAAGTAAGAACTACATTCCAGGAGAAGCAGGAGCAAGAGGCTCTCCAATACCACGTAACGAGTAATGTGAGGACTATCGTTCAAGATACGGAGGAGCAAGAGTCTCTCCGGGAAAAAAAATTTAATTGCGTTTTGGTTTGGGTAACTGTGATGATTCAAGTACTTAGGTTAAGTTTTATTAAGGTTAGAAAGTATATGCCATTCGCAGCGAACGCGGTAAGAGAGTTTATAGTTAAGATAATCATGATAATATTTAGGGAGTACAGGATCGTAAAGGATAACTGCGGTGCATGGAGGAAAAAATTTGAAGAGTTAGGAAGTAGATACGCGTCCATTTTGGAAACAAAAGTACGTTGTTTCGTGGTGAGCAGGATATGTGATGCCCTCATCGAGATAGCCCTGGCAGGAAGTAGCTAGTGCAAAGCTAGTGATTTTGGTAGACTCAGCGGTGGACACTAGCCTCGTAAAATCCAGTGTTTTACGGAAAGGACTAGTTAACCCAAAAGATGTAAAAACGCTTAACGGAGGGTTTGGAGGTTACATCAGGACATTGAGGTCGCTCAGAATAGGGCACAGTGAAGTTAAGGGCATGAGTTTTATGTGGCACGCAGTGGAATTGGATAGGGAAGGTATCCCGGGCGATGGGATAATTGTCCCCGGTTATCTTTGGGGCCGCACCATACTGGATGCGCTAGAGAAATGATAATAATAAGAATCGAATCCTCACTCTTCCGTTAAAGTCATGGCAGGAGGGAACCGTGAATTGGGTTTTGAATTGTAGTATGGAGGTAGTAGATGTAAGGTCAACCAGAGTAAACACGAAACTTCGGAAGGTTGTTTTGCATAAGCAGCAACTAGCGGAGGGCGTGTATAAGGGAGAAACCATAACGTACGTTGACAAGAGTACGGTGTACGCTTACGTACTCAACGCATAAGAAAAAGGCTACCTGATGAATAAGGATTTTAGGCCTAAGTTACTACAAGGATTTTAGGCCTAAGTTACCACTAGTTATGATAACTTTAAGGAACCGAATTTAAGATCGGTTAATCAGATGATGCCGATGGATAAGTTGTACGAAAAGAAGTAAAGTTCGAATGGACAAACAGAATAAAAGAGATAATTAGGTCGCCACCGATGCCAGCAATGAAGCATTGGGGCAGTGTTGTCACAAGGGGAGAAGAGACCACTGCAATGCATGTGCATAACAATACTGTACGTGTATCAACGAAGCAAACTCCGTTTAGAACACTCTATGGATTTGATTTCAACATGCCAGCAAAGTTGAAGCGCAAATGTGCACCAGTATACAATTCTGATGGCCCAAATAAAGTGCGAAAATATCAGCTATAGTGAGCGCACGAGTTGGTTAGAGAAAACCAATATCGTGTTAAACGGATAGCCAGGGAAGCCCACAACAAGGTACTAAACCCAGTAGTATTTTATGTGGGTGACCAAGTACTAATGAAGAATCAGGCTAGGAGAAACTAATTCTCACCTGTTTGGATAGGTCCGTATTTGGTGGTAGAGATTCGCAGCCCAGTTACCACGGTGGTAACGATTAAAGGCAAACCCAAAAAACTCCACAATAATTTATTAAAATTGTTCCATACGAGACCACACATTTAAAGACTGTGTAAGTTTTACAGGTGTAAGCACAAGAATAACAATGAAAAGAAATTGATATGACGTATGTATATCAAATAGCACAGTTCCGACTTCGAAAGTCAATGTCACCAGAAGTGTACCAAGTAAACTTGGTCGAGTAAAAAATGACGTAATATAAATATGCTCATTTGGCACTTTAGCCGAATGAAGCGCTGTAGAGAAAATAAGAGAAAAATATTTTTTAAATATTTAATAATAAAAAAGGTTCATTAAAAATAATTCAACAAGAAATGATAAGATAAAGTATATACACACATACATGCGGCAGTTATTGCATGGACATATGATGCGTAAACATTAACGCAGGGCACGAGCTTCAAGGCGCAAGCTACGGAAACGTTTGTGGAAGTTAGTATATATATGTATGTAGGAGTATAATATACAGAATGAATGTACGAACGTATATTTAAATAAATTAGTATTCTGGACATGAAGACGTATGTATGTATAAGTAAATATATAGGGACGTATGATGAAAAACTGAGTATTTGCAGATATATACATACTGCAGCAGGGTACATATAAATGTAAATATGCTTCAATATTTTTTATCGCTTAAAAAATTAAAGTACTGCATGTGGGAAATTGAAAAAAATGTATGCTGATATAAAAAGAATATGTTTAGCTTAATTGGGAAATAACTTTAGCAATTAATTATAAGCATTTAACAGTGCTTGCAATGTAGTCATATACGAGCGAGTTACAGGATGTAGGAGAATACACTCGTTTATGGGTATATAAATACCACGCGATAATGTTAAAAAATTAAAGTAAGATTAAGTAATTGGATGCGATGAAAAATTGAGTCATACAATTGACAAAGTTTTGATAGAAACGGGTTCATCTCAAATATTCTTGCTTATGTCGGAGGGGCAAATAGATTTGCTCAGAATTGAAAGATTTTAAAATATATGATATAAAAAGAAAAATGATATGAATTTCACAAAATAAATAAGATTGATAAAATTGATTTATTAAATTAACTTATGAAATGTTTCACTAAACTTAAATATAGAAAAATATCAAACTAAAATGTTAACTAGGAAACTAAGAAAATTATTATAAGTATTCAGCTCTGATGATGTGAATCGGAGTAGGAAGTTCCAGAAACAGCGCATATCGGAAGATGGTGCAGACTAAGGGACCATCGTATTATTCGATGGATTGGGAATGAATGGCGATGAAATTTTTTGAAACAGCATATGGCCACAGTATTTGTCATGTCATGTTTTTCATTGGACAATTTTACGTTACAATGTCCATGTAGTGTGTCACAATCTAAACAGAATCGATTTTGACAAGTTGAAGATGGGCAAAAGCTTAAGGAGGGTGACTGAAACCACTACCAAATAAAACAAGGAGAAGAAATTTGGCTCACGGAAATCAATTACTTCATTAAAGGGTATATGTCCAATCTAGAGGATGAACATATGAAATATGATTTACATATGAAAAGTATTTACTCCAAGAAGACACAGAGACTGGTATTGCTGCAAAGTAAATAACGGAGGAGTATTGTAATCTTTTATGTATTTCAAATGCATTTTACAAGCTGAGTACTATAAGCAGAGGCAGTACCACCTACATCCCTGGGAGCTCGCTATATAAATCAAAAGAAGAAAGCCACTACAAGCAAAGTATTAATGGTAAACCAAATCGCCAGCCTAGAATATCATACGTACCGGTCCAGACAGAAGGGAGAGGTATGCAGAGTTCATCGAGAGACTTCACTCCGACAACGGGGGCCGTCGCCCGGACCAGCAGGTAGCAGCGGTCGCAGTGTAAAGTAAGACCTTTTTATATATATGATAGAATTATGTTATTATTAATATGCCACGGGCTTGGTCTCCAAAATGCTTCTTTCTATAAAATCTTTTTCTCTTCTAGTCGAAAGCCTCAGTAGCTAGTACTCATTCCCCCAACACCTTGCACTCATAATTAATTATGGTGTAAAGCCTCAGTAGCTAGTACTCATTCCCCCAACACCTTGCACTCATAATTAATTATGGTGTAAGGTATAATACTAATAATAATATTATTAATACACTTTATAAAAGAAAAAATAGAGTCAATGAAGAACCAGAGCATAAAAAAGGGGAATTAAAAAAAAAGAGAATCAGATAGAAAATAAAAGAACAAATATAAAAAAAAGAAACAAAAGAAAAAAAATTTAAAAATATAAAATAGAGAATGTTGAAATAGTAGTAGTATTTATATTGTAATGATTAGACGGGGTTTTTAAATCCATGGTTTAAAATGTAACTTTATTTACCGAACATTAATCATTAACAGTCGACTATCTACTGTCTTGCAATTACAATGTTGGACTTATATTTATACTTAAAATAGTTGAGTCGTCGATGACATCACTGTTCGATGACTCAAGAGGTATCGATGGATAAGGGTCAGTTATTTGAGACGTATGTGTGCTGGCTCACATTTCACGGTCGTTGACCGTCGCCTTGAATGTTGGTGTCTCATATCGGCACCACTTTGGAATGTTGCACACTTTGCAATTGTTAATTGATTTTAGGTCATTAGATTCATATGTCTGTTAGTTCAATGACCGTTATCCATGACACCTCCCCTTTTTGGGAAAAGAAAAAAAACTTTCTTTTTTTTTCTTTTATATGTATGTATATATTTATATGTATATGTATATATTATTTTTAACTTATAACAATTACATGATTGGATAAATTATATTTTGAAGTAAGGGTTGTAATATATAAAGCTATCGGCCGATAGTTATTTTGTAAAAAAAAATAAATTATATATATTGGTATATTTATTTATATTTTAATATCTATTATTTCTTATGCTAGTTTTAGTCTATTTTTGTGCACAATAATTGATTTAGATTTTGTGTCAATTTTGCAATTTCCAAAATGGTCAGTCTCAATCACCTTGTATGGACCTTTAAAAATACTATCTAATTTGTGATTGGTTTCATCTTTTAGGTATACCATATCGTTTGGCCGAATATTTTGTGGATTTACACTCTTGTCATAAATGTGTTTTGTCTTTATTTTAGCCTTTTCTAGCATTTCTGATGCTCTCTTCTGAGCTACTTGCAATTTGAATTGGAGTTCGTTTTTGTAGTCGTCAAAGTTGTATACCGGATTTATTGTTCCATTTAGTATAAAGTCGTATGGAACTGGCGCTTTTCCGAATACTAATTCGAAAGGTGTGTAACCATTTGTTGTTGATGGTGTCGTGTTGTAACAATACGTGAAATATTTGAGCCAATGGTCCCAGTCTAATTTGTTAGTTGAAATGTATGATCTTATGTACTCGTTAAATGTTTTATGGGATCGTTCTACTGTACCTAAAGTTTGGTGGTGATAAGGGGTGGATGTTTTTCTTTCTATTTGTAAAAGCTTGCATATTTGGTCAAATATTTGGTTTTTATATTCGGTACCCATATCTGTTAATATTTGTTTTATGGGTCCGTAAATTAAAATAAGGTTCTCTACTATTGCTTTTGCAACTATATTAGCGGACTTAGCTGGGATGGGTACTGTAATGAGAAATTTAGTTACATCACATATTATTGTGAGCGCGTATTCGTTAGAATTAAATGACTTTGGTAATGGGCCTACAGTGTCTATTTGTACACATTCAAAAGCTCTTGCGGGTGTTGGTGTTTTTATTAAAGGTTCTAGGTGATTAGTACTGGCTTTGTTTTGTTTACATTTTTGGCAGTTTTTGACATAAGACTTCACGTCTGAAGCCATGTTTTTCCAAACATAATGTCGTTGTAGTTTTGATAAGAATCGTGTGACTCCTGGGTGGCCTCCAAAAACAGGGTCATCATGATATTTTTGTAGTATTTCAAGTTTTTGCGTGGCTGAAGTGATTTCAATAAGCTTTGGTGTTCATTGCCTTTCTTTTTAAATTCCTTTATGTCGATATATTCAAATAAATTATCATTGATTGCAATCCTTATACTCTTAAAGTTTGTTTTGCCAACTATATTTTCAAGTTTGGGAAATAATTGCGCTAGTTCAATTTTCCCATAAGCAATAAAATCTTTAGAGTTTAATTTAAATATTTTCTTTTTTCCATGGAACAAAACTAAATGTGAGGAATTTTCTAATGTTTTATTGTGCACATTTGTGGTTAATTTTAGGCATGGTAATTTTTTCACTTCTTGTAACGTAATCGTGTTATATACTTGTTGTTGTAAGGTTTCTTTGGCTTCAATAATGTTCTTATTAGTTTGGAAATGAGTATGTTTTGATTTTGATCTAGTAATCATCTGTATGATAGCAAAGTTTTCTTCCCTAAGCTGCTTGATTTGCCCAAAATCAATGCGCGATAAAGCATCTGCACCGCAGTTATCTTTTCCTTTAATGTATTCAATTTCGAAATCAAATTCTTCCAAATCTAGCCTCATTCTTGTTAACTTTGAGGAAGGGTTCTTCATAGCAAATAGGTATGTAAGTGGTTTATGATCACTTTTTATTAAAAATTTTGTTCCATAAATGTATGGTTTGAAGAAATTTATTGCCCAGTGTATAGCGGTAAGTTCTTGTTCTATGACCGATTTATTACTCTCCCCTTTAGTAAAGGTTCGAGAGGCGAACGCTATTGGCAATTGTTTACCATTGTGGTTCTGACTTAGAACTGCGCCACATGCAACTTTGCTTGCATCTGTAGTAATGCAAAAAGGTTTTTTGAAATCAGGGTATTGCAATATTTTTGGGGATAGCAGACAACTTTTAAAATATTGAAATGCCTTTTCGCATTCAGGTGTCCATTCGAACTGGGATTTTTTCCTTGTTAATTTTGTTATGTGTACTGCATGATTTGCGAAATTTGGTATGAATCTTCTATAATAGTTTACAAATGCTACGAACCGCTTACATTCATCGGCGTTCGTTGGTTTTGGGTATGACAAAATCTTGTCGTATTTAGATTCATCTGGAAGAATGCCTTGGTCTGTGCATTTATGTCCTAGGAAGGTGACTTGTGAATCGTAGAATTTACACTTGTCCGGATGCAACTTAATATTTGTTTTCCTGCAGATCTCGAAAACTGATTTTAAATTTGCTAACATATGTTTTTCGGAGCATCTAATGACTATGAGGTCGTCCATATATATAAAAGTTTTCCCCGGTCCTAGTCCAGAAAATGCAATATTCATCATCCTTTGAAAGGAGTTTGGGGCTATTTTTAATCCAAAAGGTAATCTTTTGAATCTAAAGGATCCTTGTTCGGTTGAGAATGATGTAACGTTTCTTGAATTTTCCTCAAGCTCTATTTGATGAAAACCTGAAATCAAATCCAAACACGAAAAATACTTCGCACGACCTAACTGGTCAAGGATATCGTCAATTCTAGGCAATGGGTACTTGTCTGATGCTAATTTTTTATTGACTTGTCTATAGTCTATTACAAGTCTCCATTTTTTCTCCGAGGAATTTGGTAAGGATTTCTTCGGGACTAAAAGTATAGGGCTATTATACTCTGAGACTGACGGTTCAATGATATCATCTCTAAGCAGTTTTTCTATTTGTTTATTTATTTCGGCTTTATGAGTATGAGGAGTCCTATAGTTTTTTATGTAAACCGGATTATTTTCGTTTAAGTGTAATTTCTGTTTATAAAAATTGTTGTATGTACACGCATCGCTTTCTAAAGCAAATACGTCTGTGTAGTTTGAAACGAGTTGAACTAGCTTTTCTCTATGAAGTATTGGGCAGTTGTTTGCTAATTTATTCAAAATTTTGGTTTGTCGTTCTTGATTGTTATTTTGTTTATCTATTTTAACAATGTAATAGTCATCAAGGTTTTCTGTTCTTATTGTGTTTTGCTGCAAAAAAAGGTTGTTATCCGTTGTATTAATAATTCGAACATATGGGTTTTTTGTATTAACGATTGTATTTGCTATGAAAACACCATCTTCAAGTTCCTGATTGGGTATTAAGAGGTCGTTTTCCGTACTTGTTATGTCGATTTTTCTAATGACCTCCGCTCTTGCTGGGAGTGAGAGTATTTTCCCCTGATGTGAATCCAATATTTCGATTTCTAGTTCAATATTTAAACAGTTTGGCCTAATAATGAGCCAACTTGGACCAGAATTTTGGAAGTCTAATACACAATTATAATTTTTTATGAAATCATAGCCTATTATACCATCACAAGGTAGCGGGAAAGAATCATCGACTATGTGGAAATTATGAGATATTGTTAAATTATTTATGTATAGACTTGCTTGTGTGACACCGAGTGTTTTTATTGTACCACTGCCTATACCTCTGAGGTTGAATATTTGATTTATATTTATTGTAGCATTGTCTACATGGTTTGTTTTGAAGAGACTTATATCTGATCCTGTATCTAAAAGAAATGTAGAGGTGGACTGACTTAAGGATGATTTTATTCTGATGTAATTGTTTAAACAGAGGTTTACATTTAAAATTCTGTGCTCATTTAATTCGATACATTCCCCAGTTGGGCGGACTGGGGGACATCCCCGTTTTCCGACGCCTCTGTATACCGAACGTTTCCATTATTATGTCTGCGTCCTCTATAATTATTGTTGTGTCCATAATTTCTATTTCTATTATTGTTGTCTCTGTTATCAGAGTGAGAGTCGTTACGCCGTGTATTATAATTCCGGTTCGCAGAGCTTCTTTGTCCACGATATGATCTGTTTCCACGACCCCTATATCTTACGTTGGAATTTCGATATTTGTTGATGTAATTTACTTGTAAAGTTCCTGAACTTTCCGAACTTAACTCAAGAAATTTTGGTAATAGCGTCTCCTACTGTTGGGAACTGACCTGCCCTCATTAGCAATTTTACCTCTTCAGATTTCGCATTTGTTTTTATTGTTTTCACTGCATGTTGAGTGGAGTAGCTTTTTGCTAGTGCAGTCGTCAAACCGTCCGCAATAAATGATTGCTCCAATTGCAATGATAAAGTTTCAATTTCTTTGGCAAAATCACTGTCGCTTTTATTATGCTGCTTTACGGTATTAAGTCTGGCTGAAATACTCTGTGGAGATTCGTATTTCACGTTTGCAAGTAATTTGCTTTTGATTGCTTGAATAGTACTCTCGTTTGTTATCAATGTACTTGCTGAGTGAGTTAATTTCGTTTTTATTAATGAAATTGCTATGTTTTCATGGGTTTCTTTTATGGTTTCCAATAAATCAATGGCGTTTATGAATTTATTTAAATTTTCAATTTTGCCATCAATCTCTGGAAGCAATTTCGTTGCAGTGTTAATGAACTCGATAGGTGTCATATTGCTGAGATTGTTTATTTCGTTTTGTTCTTTTAATGTGTCTTCTAATGAGTCAGTATCTGTGTCAGAGCTTTCGCTGCAAAGTAATGAATGAATAGTCAGGTCAAGTAATTTTGTTATACTTGTTGGTACTTCTTGTGGTACTAGTACTTTCAGTCTATTTTTAATGGAAGTGAAATAATTTTCGAATTCTAGCTTATGGTCTGTGCTAAGTACCGGGTAAATTGTCCTACCTAAATTGGCAATTGTATTATGCTGACATGCAAGAATACCAATATGTTTTAGTTGAGTAATTTTGGATGGTAGGGGTGTTTTATTTAAACATTTGTACGATTTGTCAAAAGTGATCTTTATTTCATTCAATTTTCTCAAAACTTCGTCCCATGTGATTGGTGAGGACATAATAAATGAACCATACGTAATTAGGAAATTGCAACATTGATAAATTTACATGTTTTAATAAAAAGCTTAATTTTGTCTATTTGTTTATATTATTTTCTTGTCATTTGTGTGTTGTTGCTTGCACGGTGTTTTTAATGTGAATACTTAGTTGTAAATATTAGTTTTATATTGTGAAATTGAATTTAATAATATTTCTTATCTTATATGATGATGATTTTTGTTGTCCTTTACGAAGCTGCAATTCTTCTCCAGATAGTTTTTCAGATAGTTTAGATCCTGACCGCTGGTGTTTCCACACGTTGTATCCTTCGTTTTAAATAGTTTTTGAGTGCCGAATGTATTGCCATTATTAGCACCAAGGCTCCGATCAAACACATAATTTCCCAAGGTATTGTTTTGATGTTTTGATTGTCACTTTTCTCTTGGCATTTGTCTATATATTTTACAACTTCTGTATTCTTCTGTTGCACTTCTTTTCCCACTTCATAGCCAGAAATTGCTATCATCACTATACTTATTGCTTTTTTCCACCAACTCATGGTGTTGATTGAAGTTTTTCATGGATATTTCTATACTTTATCTTTTTTTAAATTTTTCCACTTTTTTTATGCTTAGCAGTTCATTTTCAGCAATTGTCTATTGTAAGCAAATATTCACTGAAGTTACACTTTTTGTTATTAAAAAAATATTTATTTTTAAAATTTATTTATTTTTAGCGTCACTTATGCCACGGTCGCCATGTAATGATTAGACGGGGTTTTTAAATCCATGGTTTAAAATGTAACTTTATTTACCGAACATTAATCATTAACAGTCGACTATCTACTGTCTTGCAATTACAATGTTGGACTTATATTTATACTTAAAATAGTTGAGTCGTCGATGACATCACTGTTCGATGACTCAAGAGGTATCGATGGATAAGGGTCAGTTATTTGAGACGTATGTGTGCTGGCTCACATTTCACGGTCGTTGACCGTCGCCTTGAATGTTGGTGTCTCATATCGGCACCACTTTGGAATGTTGCACACTTTGCAATTGTTAATTGATTTTAGGTCATTAGATTCATATGTCTGTTAGTTCAATGACCGTTATCCATGACAATATGAGTTGGCAACAAGAATATCACTATCTCCTCTTTTATTATTTATTAAGCTATTTTCTTTTTGTTACGTTAGAATTAAGTCTTTAATATACTGTCAATGCGTTAAGTACTCTCCGCGTATGTTTTCTTCTTGGGACATCTGCTACAATAGGTTATGGGCCCAGGCGTGGTGTGTCCAAATGCCTGAGACGAGAAGTAAAAGTCCGAAGTTGCCCGAAAAAAATCCAGAAATTAAAATGAAAATTTTTGTGGATAAAGAAAAACGTGACTAAGGGATCAGCTCAACAATGGGATAGAGTGTATACGTCATTGGATGAACACAACTATGACACCTGGTGTGTCCAGATGCGCGGCGTTTTATTTTGTACAGAGTTGTGGAAAGTGGTATCAGGTAAGCTGAAGAAAATTGCGTCTAATGGTGACGAGTGGGAATTGCTGGATGAGAAGGCCCTAGCAACAATAGTTTTGACAGTCAAACCTAATCAGCTGAACCACATTAAGAACTGCAAAACGTCAGCCGAAGTGTGGTTGAGGCTCGAGGGCATATATAAACCAAAAGGCCCTGCAATAAAGGTGACTTTATACAAGAGCTCGCTGAATCTCCGTATATCGGATGACGATAATATGCCAGCGGTTTTGAATGCATTTACTGACATTGTAGACAAACGAGATTATGGCCATTATACTGTTGTCTAGTTTGCAAAAGCAGTACGAAAATTTGTTATTGCCATGGAAACGAGGGATACTTTGCCCGAGTACAGCGCACTCAAGGTCAAACTCTTAGAAGAATACGAACGCAGAGCAAAAAGAACGAAACAGTGGAAAGTAACCAAAAAGCGTATGTCGCACAGCACAACAATAATTCAACTAGAGCTAGGCACCACAGCAACTACAATAACAACAGGCGTAAGAACAACGGCAAGTGCTATAAATGCAATAAGAGAGGACACTTCGCGAACGACTGTGAAAGAAAACACACCGCGGTAAAAGAAAAAGGCAAAGAGCAGTAATCTTACTCTCAAAGACGTTTTATATGTTCCTTCCTTACAAGCAAATGTCTTCTCGGTTAGCAAAAGCGTGGAGTATGGTGCAGAGGTGACCTTCACCGACATTTGTGTAATCATTAGAAATAAAAAAAACAATACGGTATCGTTCAAAGCATATAAAGAGAACAACTTGTACATGTTTCGAAACCATTTTTCTTGTGTGAATAAAATTTCTTGTGTGGCAAATAATCTATACGGTGGCATAACAGGTATGGTCATGTGAATTAATAATATTATTTGTTTACGCGAACTCGCTCCAAAAGAAATTGTGCGTGATTTTAAAAACTTTCAAATGCCAGAAATGTTGAAAAGTAAAGTGTGCGTACAGGCATTTCCTCAAACATCAGAAAATAGAGCAAACAATCTATTGGATTTGGTTCATGCTGACGTATGTGGACCATTTAATACCCAGTCGATCGGTGGGTCACGATATTTTTTGACATTTGTCGATGATAAATCCCGAAAATTTTTAATTTTTTTTTATGAAATCAAAAGACAATTGTTTTACAAAATTCAAAAGTCTAGTTGAATACCAACCGGGTCGAAAAATTAAAGCAATTCATAGCGACAACGGTCGTGAATTTGTAAATACCGCGTTTGACCAATTTTTGAAGTTAATCGGGATAGCGCGTCAACTGACGCTTCCACATACACCCAACAGAATTGAGTGGCAGAGCGAGCGAACCGTACAATAGTCGAAATGGCCAGATCAATGTTAGTACACTAGGAGAAAAATTTTGGGCAGAAGCACCGGCAACCGCTTGGGAGATTCAACTCCAAACGAAATTTGGCACGGAATGAAGCCGAGTGTAAAGCATTTGAAAGTGTTCGTATGTTTAGCTACCGCATTAGACAAAACGCAAAATCGGAAGTTCCGCCCAAAAGGGAGAGAATGTATTATGTTCGGTTACTCACAGCAGTCGAAAGCATACCGACTGTACGATTTACTATCACAAAAGGTAGTGACCAAACGAGACGTAAAGTTTAATGAAACTACGCTTATGGGTTCAGAAGCTAATCAACTATCGGAGTTGTTGAAATATCTGAACAACAATGCAGCTAATAATGATGATACAGTGCCAGCAGTAATAGCAGGTGAGCCTGATGATAGAACAGCCGACACTATAAATGAGCCTAGCAGCAATGACGAGGATCCAAAGCGAATTGGGCCTGGAAGACCAAAATTAATCAGAACTGGTAAGCCAGGACGTCCACGTAAAGAATACAATTGTGCTAATTTGGCGAAATACAGTGACAATGTCAAGGTTCCACAATCAGTAAGTGATATAAAGGATAGTGCGTATTCCGGAAAATGGTTATATGCAATGCAAAAAGAATACACTGCACTGATTGAGAATAGCACATAGTCGCTAGTCGATCTACCACTGAACCAAAAGGCAATTGGCTGTAAATGGGTATGCAATCGGGGCGTGAATGGAACTCAAAACTGGATGGTGTACTAAAGAACATCGGGTTTCATCAGTGCCAGACGGAGTCATGTGTATATAAAATGATGTTAAAAGGCAAGTTAATTCTAATAGCCGTGTACGTTGGTGATTTAATTATAGGTAGCGCGGTCAAAGAAGACATTGAACTCATTAAGACAAAGGTGGCAAGGGAATTCAAGTTGGTAGATAAAGGGCCTCTTTCCTATTTCCTTGGTTGGGAAATTAAGCGGTGCGGAGAAACCGGCGCAATTGCGGCCAGTCAGAAGCAACATTTCCGCAATATATTGGAGAGGTACGACATGAAGACTTGTCGATCAGTTTCAACTCCTTTGGATCCTGGGTTTCATACCAGATGTGATGACGAGCATGCTGAAAGAGTTGACAAGACATCTTATGATGATAGGCCTAATGTATTTAGCGATCTGCACGAGACCTGATATACTGCACTCTGTTCTCAAATTGGCACAGGGTAATTCAATCCCAACAACCCAGCATCAGACTGGCGTCAAACACATTATGAGGTAATTATCGAAAACTTGGCAGTTAAAATTATGGTATCGCCCCAGCAGTGTTCGAATATATGGCTACGCGTTTGCAGATTGGGCTGGTGATATGAAAGATAGGAAGTCATATTCTGGCTATGTTTTCATGATGAGTGGCGGATCCGTGGCATGGGAATCGAAGAAACAGAGTACTATAATGTTGAGTACGACAGAAGCAGAGTACGTTGTATGGTGTACGAGCGCTAAAGAAGCTGTTTATTTAAAGAAATTATTAACAGAACTTGGATTCCATGAAGAAGACATGCCTATAACAATAAAAAGCGATTATTTAAGTTCTTAATCTCTTGTTAAAAATCATGTATATCATTCAAAAACAAAACACATAGATTTAAAATATCATTATGTACGTGAAGTTGCTAAAAACAAACAAGTTGAATTTCAGTATGTCTCAACTAACCAAATGGTGGCTGATATCTTGACGAAAAACCTATCTAAACATATACATTGAAAAACTAACTGAAATGACGGGTCTAAAATGAATTATGTGAATTAAAATTATATTATTTTATATAGTTTGTAGAGGATATTCGTATTGAGACGGAGCACAGTGCTCCGTTGCCATACAAAAGTTGGACAAAAATAGAAGGAGTTGTTCGAATTTGATGAAACTTCATTTCCTAAAGGATTATGGAACGCAGAATTCAAAACTGACATCGGTTTTTCAATACCGGTTTCGGTTTTCTCATAAAACTAGTACTCATCTCCCCAAACCCTTGCGGCCATAAATAAATATGGTGTAAAGTTTAATAATAATAATAAAATATCATTTCAATTATTGACCTAAGCTCAATCGTTTCCTTCGGTACTGGATACAACGCAATTTAAAAGACAACGCTAACTCACATTCTTAATGTGTGCCTACTTTTATATTAAGACAATGAAAATCACGTTTCTAATTAAGCATAGTTTTTATTCTGTAGCATCTGTTTCGAAGCTATATGAATTTTCTGATGATAAAGAAGACGAACGACTTAATAAGGACGAAAACTAATCTGCATTATCGTTCGTATTTTCATCTTGAACTATATATTGCTCCATACATTTATCGGAGCCCAATAAAAATTTATTTCTGTGTTTAATATTTCTTTTTGTCGAAAGCAATGGATCCGAAGATAACAACAAATGTATCATTAAGTTTTTGTTAGTATCTTCTAGTCCCGTTTTTTGACAATGAGATAGCCGATGTTTTCGAACATTCTTATGGGATGCTTCCAACGCTTCTTCTGACGAAGAACCTAAAAGGAAACATGAAAATTATTCTTATTCAAAAGATCAATTGAATAAATGTTACCAATTGGTAAATCAAAGAATTTGATTACTTCGCGTCCGTGGACCAAAACTTTGTGGACAGAACTAGTCATATTGTACCAATCATAATTCCTAGGTACAACTTCCTGGTCTCTTTAAGCAGTTGGCCAAACTGCTCTTGTTGAAACATTTAACATTTTAAGTTTACTAACTTGAGAGGCACCATGGCACTCATGAAAACAAATTCGTCTGAAGCCTCTTCTGACGAGAACTTCTGCTAGTAGCGACTATGACCAGAACTACCATTCATGCCCCATTTGCATATAAGGGACAGCTTCCTCGACGGGATTTAATTTTTACAAAGGTGCCTTTCGAAGCTGTGCTCATCAAAGCCTTCAAATCCACCTCTGCAAATGTTTCAGTCACCATAACCGGTGGTACTAACTGTTCTGTTAAATTGCGTAGAGAATACAAGCTCGGAAAACAATTTGCATGTATGTTGTTTACTACTTTGCGCAAGACTCTATATTTTTCTTCTGAAAAGTCCAAATCAAAATACAAAGCTAAAGCCTCGAATGGCTCCAAACGTTTATTGACAGGAAAATTTTGTCCTCTTTCAGCATCAATTCTGTTAATTTTTCAGCAGCAAAATTTATTTGTTCTAGGATCGATATAGCAATGTTTCTAACTTCAGCTCTGTTGGAAAAACTATTGGGCCAAAACAAACACTCAACAGACTATCCATCAGCGGCAGCACTAAAGGGACTTCATGATACAACCCAGGAAACCTTACTGGCATTAAGAAACCTTGGTTTAGACACAATTTCTTGGGATCCAATTATTCTCCACCTCCTAGTGAAGAAATTAGACAAAGGCACGCGGATTGCATATGAGCAGTCATTGGATAAGCCAAAGGAATTACCTACCCTAAGGCAATTCTTAAAGTTTATTGAAACAAGATTCCAGTCTCTCGAGGCAATTGGCCAAAGAGAGCATACAGCAAAAACATTGACAACGGTAATAGCCACAAAACAAGGAATCAAGAAATGCTTGTCTTGCAATAGCCAAACACATGCGCTGTTTGCATGCCAAAGCTTTTTGAAACTTTCTGTTCAGAAGAGGTTACAGTTCCTAAAAACACATAAGCTATGCATTAATTGTCTAAAGCCTGGACACTGGGCAAAGGATTGTATGTCAAGAAAATGTACTAAGTGTAATCACAGTCACAATACATTAGTACATTCTGAAGGATATCGCAGCGAACCATCCGTAAACCAGGTCAACCACACCCTCAACAGTCCACAACACTAGGCTTCGAAGGCGTCGAAGCAACAGGGATATGTGCTCCTCAGCACTGCAATGGTGAAAATAGTTGAATGCAGAGCCATTCTGGACTCCGGATCTCAGATCAATATCGTGAGTGAACGGCTTGTCAAGAGACTTGGAGCTTCAACGAAGTCCACATCAATGAATATCCAAGGAATAGGCAAGGGAACTCGGAGAGCACAGCGTCGAGTTAGCCTTGAACTACAGTCACGAATTAACGGCTTTTCCACTCGACTGGAGGCGTTCGTTCTAGGAGATATAATTTCTCCGCAACCGACAAAACCATTTGACATATCCAAATGGCCAATTCCGAAGAACATCACTTTAGCGGATCCAGTATTCAACCGTCCTGACAAAATCGATGTTTTATTAGGAGCGGAATTCTATCACCAAGTATTGTCAATTGGACAGATACGATTAGCAATCGAACTTCCAACACTACAAAACACAGTGTTTAGCTGGATACTATCAGGATGGATAGGAGAACTTCAGATGGCGTCAGCAACTTGCGGTATTTGCAGTGAGGATGATGATAATACAAACCAACTTATTGAACGGCTATGGAAACTGGACGAAGTCGAACTAGCTGAATCAATTTTATCCCCAACAGAAAGACTTTGCGAAAATCATTTTATACAAAATACAACTAGAACCAATGATGGGCGTTTTATTGTAAAATTACCATTCGTAGAGAATGCAGCTGTTTTAGGTAGTTCAAGGGATATAGCAATCAACAGATTCCTGGCGCTTGAACATCGATTATCTAAATACAATGCCGTTCGTGAACAATATATAGAGTTTATGGAAAATTATGAAGCCTTGGGCCACATGAGGGAGATCAACATCAATGAAATACTCTCACCTAATTACTTCATCCCACACCACTGTGTACTTAAACCTGACAGCAGCACAACAAAACTGCGGGTGGTATTTGACGCATCTTCAAAAACGTCATCGGGAGTCTCACTCAATCACATAATGCACATAGGTCCAACCATACAATCCGTACTATTTTCAATCCTGCTACGTTTCCATCTACCGAAATTTGTATTCACCACCGACATTGAAAAAATGTATCGGCAGATACTGGTCCACTCTGAAGATCGCCATTATCAATTGATCATATGGTCGAGCGACCCTAAGAAACCACTGAAGTGTTACGAACTTATCACTGTCACATATGGGACAAGATCGGCACCATACCTCGCCACAAGATGTGTCAAACAAATGTCATCAGAAAACGCCATCCGGTATCCACTAGGTACTCAGATGCTTCAGGATAACTTTTATGTCGACGATGGTCTTGGTGGATCAGACAGTCTGATTACCGCCATGGAAACTCAACGGCAGCTCATCACTATGTTGAATGGGTATGGATTCAATCTGCGCAAATGGTGTGCAAATAACCCTAAACTCCTGCAGAACATTCCACAGGGTGACCAGGAAGTTAATTTGGATTTTACTAACGACAAGAATGATTCAATAAAAACCCTGGGCCTGACATGGCTGCCAAAGACTGACCAATTCTGTGTAAAGGTGAATCTCAACCCCGTTAAACGAATTACCAAGCGGTCTGTCACCTCAGACGTAGCGAGATTATTTGATCCTCTTGGCATTCTAGCTCCAGTTGTAATTACAGCAAAAATCTTTATACAAGCATTATGGCAATTAAAAATTAGTTGGGATGAAGCACTACCAGCAGAATTACATACAAGATGGGAGCGTTTTCGAAGCGCATTGCAAGAATTGGACAACTTTAAATTCTCACGACACATTCATAGAAGTGATCCCAACATCAATTCAACTTCACGTCTTCTCCGATGCATCTGAAAAAGCCTTCGGAGCAGCAATTTATATCAGATCTATCTTCAAAGAAGGAAGAGTAGTAGTGAGGTTGTTATGTGCCAAATCACGCGTAGCTCCACTTAAGCTACAAACATTGCCTCGCTTGGAACTATGCGCAGCAGTACTAGGCTCACAGTTGGCAGCTAGGGTAAAAAATGATTTACGGTTAAAGGATTGTCGCACCTTTTTGTGGGCAGACTCACAAATAGTTCTGTATTGGATTAATTCAGCCTCCTCATCATTTCAAACATTTGTAGCCAACAGGGTAGCTACTATTCAAGGTTTGACATTAGCAGAACGGTGGCGTCATGTTAGCTCCAAGGATAACCCAGAATTTGCAAGATGTGACCTGTGGCTTTACGGGCCATTTTTTCTACATGGGAATGAATCAGCATGGCCTCCCAAGTTTGCTCCACAGCTAGCCATTCCCAATAACATCGAGAAAAAACGAACGAATCCAGCATCCTTGGTAGCAATTGACTCTGAAGAACTGGTGTATACAATCAACCACCGAAACTCTTTCAGGACTCTTCAACGCATCGTAGGATACATTTGTCGTTTCATAAGCAACACTAGATGTAGCAAGGACGTACGAAAAACTGATATAGCGCTGACTCCCATCGAATTAGATCATGCATTAAGAATCATTGTTCAAGCTATGCAAAGATCTGATTTCAATGACGACATCATGTACCTCAAGAAACACAAGGATCTCAAGGGGACGAGTACATTGAAGAGCCTATCACCATTTTTGGATGACGCAAACATTTTGCGAGTTGGAGGACGATTGGAAGCATCACTGGTACCTTATGAAGCAAAACATCAAATGCTCATTCCGTATAATGATCCCTTAGCAAAACTACTATTTGAGATGACTCACATCGAGAATAAACACTGTGAACCTCAAGCCTTGCTGGCCATAATAAGGCAAAGGTACTGGCCCATAAAAGGCAAATCATCGGCCAGATCAACAGTACAGCAATGCATACGATGCACCAGGGCAGGGCCTCAGTTGCTGAACCAATTAATGGGAAACCTGCCAGCAACACGAGTTACACCAGCACGCCCATTCATTAACTCTGGAGTAGACTACTGTGTACCATTCTGGGTGCATTACAAAATTAGAGGGAAAAGACCACACAAGACTTACATATCCGTTTTCTGCTGTTTTGCTACTAAAGCTGTCCATTTAGAACTTGTAAGCGATCTTACGACAGAAGCATTCATTGGCGCTCTGAAACGTTTCATTGGCCGACGTGGAAATTGTCAAAACTTATATTGTGACAACGCGACAAATTTCGTTGGCGCCAAAAACAAGCTTACGGAACTGACTACATCAATATATTCAGATGAAGGGAAAACAAAAATTGAGACAGAATGCGGTAAAAAGGGAATACAATTCAATTTTATTCCTCCAAGAGCCCTTCATTTCGGAGGTCTCTGGGAAGCAGCAGTGAAGTCTGCAAAGCATCTTTTGGTTAGGAGCGTGTCAGCAGCATCACTAACCTATGAAGAGCTGGAAACTGTCATTATTGAAATAGAAGCCATTCTCAACTCAAGACCAATAAGTTCGATGTCCAACAATCCAAATGACTTAGGCGCCCTGACTCCAGGCCACTTCTTGAAAGGAGAACCACTCAACACGCAAGTCGATGTAAATAACATCCCGTCAACTTCAAATTTGCTGACCCGGTGGAAACTCGTATCCCACATCAAAAATGAGTTTTGGAAACGATGGTCGCACGAATATTTATGCGAGCTTCAATCTAAAACCAAATGGACACATCAGCACAATAACATCAACCAAGGGGACATGGTAATAATCAAGGAAGACAATGTTCCAGTTCTTCAATGGCCACTTTGAAACAATGAGTGGGAAATATTGCAAACTCATTGTTTGGTGTTTTGGACTCAGAATATGCAGAATCAATGTCAAAAACCATTCAGCAAGTGAAAGAAAATGAAGGCCATCTATTAATCCTGCTCAAAAACCAAACATCAGTGATTGATTCTACTATCAACGTGATCAAACAAGATCAAATACAAGTCAAACGAAAATTCGATAATCTTGACAACCAAATCAATGACATAATGAAAACCTTAAATCACATTGAAGGAGAAAAGTTTCAAGCCAAGCTGACTCATTATTTCATCACTCTGACCCTCCAACTCATTATGATAACATCTCACTTGCAAAGAATCCAATCATCAATATTGAATGTTATGACAGATACACACCATAACAAAATCAGCCCATTATTGCTATCACCAACTCAACTACAAGAAGAAATTCTCAAGATAAAAACTCATCTTTCAACATCCCTCCAAATACCAGTGAATCAAGAGGACTCACTGCAACTGTACAAATTAATGAAGGTAGAAGGCGGTTTAACAAAGAAGCATGCCATTTTTAGAATCTCATTGCCATTAATTGCAGAGGAAAGATTCGAACTGTATCGGATGGTACCAATTCCTAACATAATAAATGGCACAATGACTTCAATAGAGTCTTGTAACAGTTCTAGCCATAAACGCGCACAGAGATCAATACGTTGTCAGGAGTTTAGCTGATTTGGAGGCTGGTACAGTGATGAAGCCATATACATACTTATGCGCCAACACCCAATTGATACACAACAGAGGGTCTGAAGTATGTTCATGTGAAGTTAAACTGTTTGCCAATGATACTCAACGGGATTGCATCCACCATGAAGTTCAAGACAATTCAACCTGGATTCAAATGGATCATAAGAACGATTGGATCTACGCCTTGAAGTTTGCCACTCGCTTGAGTGCAGTATGTGATGGTGAAACCTTGCAATTAACATTAGAAGGATTGGGAATGCTGAAGCTACAACCATCTTGTGTTCTGAAACACAGTTTTATCACAATTTACGGCTATAAAACTCTCTCAAGCTCAGTACAAACCTCATATGTCAGCTTGGCCAATGCTACTGACATTCTCAAAATGGATCAAGGCCAGCACCGATCACACTACACGAATAAAATTGAACACTACAACATGCAATTATCCAATCTCAGCACCATTAAAGGTCAATTATCAGAAAGAGTTTGGGAGATACCGTCCAAAGTCCAAACAATGGGTGTTCACCTTTCTGCAGTCGGGTATTTAGTGCTTACCCTATCGATTGGTGTAATTATGTATTCAATCTGGAAGATCCAATCAAAAAAGCATAAATGTTATGTCACTCTACCCCAGCCATTACCGCGGAATAGGATGCAAGAACCAGAAGACGAAAAAAAATTTGATACAAGTTTTTAAGGTTGTTGACGCAGTCAACGTGCGGGAGAATGTACGAATTCATATAAATATCAATCGCACAACCTTCAACTGTATATTTGTATGTATCCGTACGTTTGTACCCACAACAACAACAACAAGGAATATGCAGTCTGCGCGTGCAGTAGCATTGTGGCTCAAATGACCCTTGCACAAGAATTAGGTGCATTCCCAAAAATGCAACATAAGCATTTGGGTGGCATTGAAACGTATGTTCATTGAACTTGCACATGCTGCTATGCGCTGCTGTTATATTCTGCTGATATTTATTTTTAGTACATATTAATTATTATTGATGATGTTAGCAATAAGTTATTATTTAAGACGATGAATTTCAATAAACAAATCTCTCTTTGATTCTTTAGCAACAAGAAAACTGAGTCTTTTTATTTTCAGCGACGGATTGTTCAGGTTCAAGTGCTTGAACAATCAAATCATTATTCCTAGTCTCATATTGGTTCAAGTGCCTGTATGAGACGTCAATAAGGAATACTATTACTACAGTCAAACGAGGCTGTATTTACAATATATATATATATATATATATATATATATATATATATATATATATATATATATATATATATATATATATATATTATATATATATATATATATATATATATATATATTTATATATAAAATATATATATATATATATATATATATATATATATATATATAATATATATATATATATATATATATATATATATATATATATATATATATATATATATATATATAATATATATATATATATATATATATATATATATATATATATATATATATATATATATATATATATATATATATAATGTACCTGGACATACTTCAGGAAAACCTAATCCCTAGCGCCACCAAAATGGGATTTGCACCTAATGAATTCCAGTTTCAGCAAGATAACGATCCAAAACACACTGCTAGTGTAATTATAATTTGGCCATTTGGTACCACACAAAATATTAAATTATTCTTTTTCTTTTGTTTAAATAAATAAAACATATAATAAAATATATAAAACTAATACTTTTGTGAGTTAAAAATATGGGTTACTTATGGTTTTCCTGCTCTCTTTTGACAACGGTTCGATATTTTCAGGAAGTTTGTTTTGCTTTGTCTTTCGTAAGCTTCAGTCAATGAATATAGTAAAATCATATAGTAATCAAATAACCAAAGTTGGAGAAATCAAATAAGTATATTAATATAGCCCAGCAACGAATACTTTTGTGACATATACACGAGTATATATATATATATATATATATATATATATATAAAATTAAATAAAACATTCCAAACATGGGTAAATTCGAGTAAGTTTACTAGTATACCCCAGCAACGAATACTTTTGTGACACACTGTATATATACGAGTATATATATATATGTATTCCCATAATTCGAGATTGGCCGAACCGATTTTGATGATTTGTACTTTGTTGGAAAGGTATTTTCTCAGTACGGGTTTAAACAAAAAAAGTCGGAAAAAAAATGTCAAAAACCGAAACTTCAAAATGTCTTATTTTGACCACCCAGCGTGTTACGACAGGTTTTTTTCGATTTTTTAAATTTTTTTCCATTTTGTATTTATTTATTTTGTTGTTTTGGCAACAACCAAAACAAGAATCAAATTTGAATGTAACATATCGTATCGCAATTGAACTGTCAGATAGACACGCAACGTAACGCCATCTGTTATCGATCAATGGATGTTCACGTTGACTAAAAAACTGTTGACGTTGACATTGTTCTCCATTTTACAGGGACTTGACGTTTCGTTTCCCTCTATTTTTTTCATATCTCTACTGTGCCATTTGATTCAGTTGCGCAGTTTCTTCATTCGTTGCTATTTCAGCGTCCATATTGCACTGTGCGAATTCGTGTTTTGTTCGATCAAATAACGTTTGCCGGCCATTGCGCATTACAGATTCTGATTTCTTCATTGCGATTTGGTGGCATTTTGCGAATTTGTTCTGTGTTGCATTGTTGGTTGGCTATTGGGATTTGTCTGTAAGAAGTGGTACGTTTCTATTGTTGTTCCATTGTTTTCAAATTTTCTATTCGGGATTTCATTGTATTGCAGTTGTTCTTCATAATGCCACCAACGAGAAGATCTAATTTAGGCCGACGATCAGCTGGTGCACAAGCAGTGTCGACTCATCGTGCGAATATGAGTCAAGAAGATAGAAACATTGCGCAACAACGAAGAAATGCAAACCACGTCCAAATTCGTGCGCAACAAACAGAAGAACAACAGCAGGCGGTAATCGATTCGCGTAGATTGGCACAACAAAATCGTCGAGTAAATCGATCTGGAAATTTATCGATGCAAAGTCGACGAATAAATAATCAAAATAGACAACAAAGAAGAAGTGCTGGCAATGACAATTTGCTTCGAGTAGCATTCCGATATGATTGTGCATTCGATTATCGATCTCTTCCTGCCGTTCAAATTGGATCAATGGCTGTAGTATGTCCACATTGCAACGCATTGAAATTTCCACGAGAAACACCTGGATTGTGTTGCCTTAGTGGAAAAGTTAAATTGCCAGCATTGCCTTCGCCACCGGAACCATTGCGATCGTATCTAGAAGGCGTAACAAGAGAATCAAAGCAATTTCTTGCAAATGTTCAGAACTATAATGGGTGCTTTCAAATTACTTCTTTCGCTGCATCAATTATCAATGAAAGCGGATATAATCCGTCGTTCAAGGTAATTCCTGCTCGAAAGAGTACTCATCCGTTTCCTTTGAATGATCGGATTTTATTAAATTTGAATTCGTCTCTTGGTAACCAGATTCAAGGGCAGGTGCATCATCGCGCTGGGTCGTTATTTCCGCTTCCTGATGGCGAATACAATTTCTTACAAATCTATTTCATTGGGATCGAGAGCGATGAAATAAACCGTCGTAGTGCATTGTACAACAGAACGAAAGAAGACATCATCAGAGAATTGCAACGAATGCTTCATGACCATAATGAATTGATTGAATTATTTAAGAATGCGTTAGACAGAATGCTAACAGATGATCATTAAATCGTGATTAAAGCGGATAAAAGGCCTACGAACGTCAATACAATGCACCGACAATTGATGAGGTTGCCATTATTGTAGTCGGTGAGCAAATGGAGTCACGGGATATTGTACTGACGCGTCGAAACAATGGACAATTGCAACGTATTAGTGAGAAGCATCGGTCGTATGATGCACTGCAGTATCCGCTCATGATTTGGAAAGGTGATGACGGCTACCATTTTAACATCAAAATGTTAAATCCAGTTACTGGTTAGTAGACTTCTTTCTTTAATCATGTCACCAAATCAATCAATTAAATGGAATCTTAATTTTATTTTCAAACTTTGCATTTATTTGTTACTTTGGATTCATTTGTTATTAGGTAAAGAAACAACGAAGAAAGTAAGTTCGATGAACTACTATGCATATCGTTTGATGATTCGTCAAAATGAGGATAATTATCTGTTGCGATTTCGCCGATTGCTTCAACATTTCTGCGTGGATATGTATGTCAAAATCGAGACTGAACGGCTCAATTACATTCGTTTTAGTCAAGCGAAATTACGTTTAGAGGAGTACATTCATTTGCGGGATGCAATAAGCACTGAAGGTGATGCGAGGAATCTCAGTCGACTAACAATCTTACCGGCAACGTAAGTTGGCAGTCCACGCCACATGCACGAGTATGCTCAAGATGCGATGGCGTTTGTTCGACAGTACGGTCGTCCTGATTTATTTGTCACCTTCTTCACTTGCAACTCAAGATGGATTGTTATTCAGCGCATTTTAATTCCCGGCCAAACATCGAGTGATCGACATGATATCACCGCAAGTGTGTTCAGACAGAAGCTGAAGGTTCTAATGGATTTCATCGTAAAACATCGTGTATTTGGTGATGTTCGATGCTGGATGTATTCTGTTGAATGGCAGAAGAGAGGTTTGCCGCACGCGCATATTCTACTTTCGTTTGTTGAAAAGATTCGACCAGACGAAATCGATGCTGTCATTTGCGCAGAGATACCGGATACAGAAATTGATCAAGAATTGTATGATATAGTCATCAAGAATATGATTCACGGACCGTGTGGCAACAATAACATGGATTCACCGTGCATGGCTAACGGCAAGTGTTCTAAACGCTACCCACGTCCTCGCACTGCTATTACTATTACTTGAAACGATGGATATCCACTTTATCAACGTCGTTCACCTGATGATAATGGCAGAACAGTTATATTGAAAGTGAAACAAAATGATGTTGTGGTCGATAACAGTTGGATTGTTCCATATTCACCACTACTTTCCAAAACATTTGATGCGCATATCAATGTGGAGGACTGTAATTCGATTAAAGCAATCAAATACGTTTGCAAGTATATTACAAAAGGTAGTGATATGGCTGCGTTTGGTGTTCCGGATCCAAATGCCGATGATGAAGTAACGCGGTATCAAATTGGAAGATATGTTAGTTGCAATGAGGCTCTTTGGCGAATTTTTTCATTTCCAATTCATGAACGTCATCCAACTGTAGTTCATTTGGCGGTGCATCTGGAGAATGGTCAACGTGTTTATTTCACTGAACACACTGCCATTCAACGTGCTGAAAGATCACCAGCTACAACATTGACCAGTTTCTTTTCGACATGCGTGAGTGATCCAGTCGCACGAATATTGCTCTACTCTCAGATGCCGCGTTATTACAATTGGAATGCTACATCGAAAAACTTTCAACGGCGAAAGCAAGGCGGGCGAGTTCCAGATTATCCAGATGTGTTCTCAACAGATGCCGTCGTCGTATTTACACAGTGCATCCATCTAGAAATGCAGAATGTTTCTATTTGGGATTACTGTTGGTGAATGTTCGTGGGCGAACTTCATTCGAGTCACTTCGAACCGTCGATGGAGTACTCTGTCCTACATATCGTGATGCCTGTCAACGTTTGCAATTGCTGGAGAATGATACACATTGGGATATGACTCTTGCTGATGCAATTATGTGCGCACCTGCAAATCAAATACGTTCATTGTTTGCAATCATAATTTCGACGTGTAATCCATCAAATCCGAAAAATTTGTAGGATAAATGCAAGGACAATATGTCAGAGGATTTTTTGCATCGACTTCGTGCTGCAACCGGAGATTTAAATTTGGGAATGACTGATGATATTCACAATGAATCGTTGATTGCGATTGAGGATGTATGTTTGCTTATTAGCGGCATCTTGTTGTGTACTTTAGGAATACCAGCGCCTAATCGTTCAATGCACGATGCTTTCAATCAAGAATTAGACCGAGAACGTCAATATGATCGAGACCCATTCAGCCAAATGGTTTGTGATAATGTTCCATTGTTAAATCCTGAGCAGAAAATCGTGTATGAAACATTGATGAAGGCGATTGATGACGGAAATGGGGGAATATTTTTTATCGATGCGCCCGGTGGTACTGGGAAAACATTTCTCATTTCTTTGCTTTTGGCTTCTATACGTTCGAGATCTGAAATTGCTTTGGCAGCCGCTTCTTCAGGAATAGCAGCTACTTTGTTGGAAGGAGGCCGGAGAGCACATTCAGCGCTGAAATTGCCGTTGAATCTCCAAGTGGTTGAAGAACCCACATGCAACATTAGTAGAAATTCCGCTATGGGAAAAGTGTTGCAATGTTGTAAAATCATCATTTGGCATGAATGCACAATGGCAATAAACGAGCATTGGAAGCAGTTAATCGGACCATGAAGGATCTACGCAATGATTCAAGACGTTTTGGAGGCGCTAAGATTTTATTGTCTGGTGATTTCCGTCAAACGCTACCTGTCATTCCAAAATCAACTGCTGGTGATGCAGTAAACGCTTCCTTGAAGTCATCGTCTTTGTGGCGCTTTGTGAAGAAACTTCAATTGAATACGAATATGCGAGTTTCATTACAAAACGATCCCACAGCTGATGTGTTCTCCAAACAACTGATAGCCATCGGTAATGGTGAAGTTCCCGTCGATGTCACAACCGGGTTGCTTTCATTTCCGTCGAATTTTTGTAATTTCGTTACATCGAAAGATGAACTAATTGGTAAAGTGTTTCCGGATATTGTTGTAAATTATTTGAATTATGATTGGTTAAGTGAATGCGCAATTTTGGCAGCGAAGAACAAGGATGTGAATGAGATTAATTTTAAAATTCAAAATCAAATTGGTGGTCCAATGCATTCATTCAAATCTGTTGATTGTGTGGTAAATGAAGATGAAGCTACGAATTACCCCACTGAATTTTTGAATTCTTTGGATTTGCCTGGGGTTCCGCAAAACATTTTACAACTAAAAGTTGGTTCAGTAGTGATTATGCTTCGAAATTCGCAACCTCCTAAATTGTGTAACGGAACGCGTTTGATTGTGAAGCAAATCATGAACAATATCATTTACGCAACAATTCTCAAAGGCAAGTTTAAAGGAGAACAAGTTATCATTCCGCGTATTCCTTTGATACCGACAGACATGCCTTTCGAATTCAAACGCATTCAATTCCCGGTTCGTCTTGCGTTTGCCATGACAATTAACAAGGCTCAAGGCCAATCATTGGATGTTCGTGGTCTAAATTTAGAAAATGAATGTTTTTCACATGGGCAATTGTATGTAGCCTGTTCACGTGTTGGTAACCCATCTGCTTTGTTTGTGTTGGCACCGGAACAGAAAACAAAAAATATTGTGTATCACAAAGTACTCGAATAAAGAGGATGGTTTGCTAAGAAAATTTTTTATTTAAGAAAATAATTTATTTAATGTTTAGTTTAATGGAATGTAAATTTTTTTGTTTAGTTTAATAGTACAATGCCGCCATATTTAATTCGAAACGTCATCTGCTGGATTATGAAAGTAGGCATTGTTAGAATTGCATTGTCTTGCAATAGTTTTGTTATATTTTTGGGTGGGACGAAGTCCGCCGGGCCACTAGTATTCTATAATTTCAAATTCATGTATTAATATTATTTTCAAGCAATTTTCAATTTTAGTTGTAGGATTTGCATATGTTACATTATCCATCTTTGTATAATTATCAAATACAATTTAAAAAATTCCATCTGCAATATGACCATCTATTAGATGTTTACCTGATGTTAATATAGCGCCATCTCTTAGTATTTGAACTTTTTTATATTCTATTCAATAAAGAAACATTTTCCATTTCTCAACTTTTATATATAAATCAAACAAATATTATTAGTATTTGACTATTGTCCTTACAATAAGTGTTTCTTATCTCAAGTTTCCAATTATTAACATTTACGTATTCATTATTATAATTTGCAATTTGTTTTTCAATATAATTTTGCACCATTCTCAGCTGTTGCTCTTGTTTAATATAGTTTACAAATAGCATCAATAATTGAATATTTAATGTATATTACTTTCTACAACATCTTTATTTTGAACAATTTTAAGTTTTGAAGCATCAATTAGATAATTTATTTTCTATTCAAAATTGCTGGATTCAATATATTCGCTTTTGCTAAGGTTATAGATTGTATTAAATTGTGTAATTAATTATTAGTATAGTATTTCATTGTTTAATTATTTTGACCATTCTGGAACAATCTTTAAAATTATTAACTATTTAAGTTAATTCTGTTACTCCCTTAAATGGTTGTGAATTAATCACAAATTGTTTATTATTGTTCTGATTTAATTTATTTTCAACTAAATTTTTGCGAATTTTTATGCAGCTAGCAAACGAAAGCTAATGCCCTATTGAATAATATAACAAGGTATATTTATGGCTTGAGTAGAACAGATCATGTATCCACTTTATCAAGTCAAGATTTTGGGGTCACATTTGATCAAGTCTTGGAGTTTAAGACTATCATATATCTTCACAAGATTATTTTTACCCGGGAACCTCCATATTTGTTTAGATATCTCAGGTTCACACTTTCCTGTCGTTGAAACAAACTTGTCCCGTGCAAACACTCATCTCTTATATCTGATCGTCAGTTTTTCGTGTATGCTGTAATGCGGCCCATAGACGATACATCATTATCATACTCATTCGTGTACGTGTTGAATGAAGCTCCGCCACAGACGAGTGATCAAAATCGAAGATCATCATATTTTCATAGTCGTCGTTGAGTGTGGTCGTTATGTGGCTGTCGGATGACGAAGTTTTGTATGCGCTAGCGCTTGTACTGTGCAAGGAAAAATTGTAAAAAAAATTAAAAAAGCGATTTTGGATGAAACAAAGGCACAAAAAATAGTACAATACCATTCAAGGGATTTAAACACATTTTTGTTATTTTTATCCGCACACATCCTCACATATTGGCAGTCAAACTCAGATGAGCAAAATTTGCATGTAAATTGGCCACAAACGACGATCATCCATATATCCTATTCAAAATCAGAATAAAATTCCCCTCAAAATCAAAGTGAATTAGATTTTCGACGATCAGTCAGTGATCACAGCGAGATCATGTCTGTGTGACACATACATGCATATTTTCTCTCTTTTCCACACATACTATTATATATGAGTAGGATCATGGTCTGTGGGCCGCATAAGACTCAAAAACTCACTTCCTGTACTGCTGCGAAGTATTGGCGACACTCTACAGTTCACGAACTAACTTGGGGGCTACTTTCGGGCGCTGTGAATTTCTGGACAATCTGTATTGCCTTGTTCATAAATTGTGATCTGTATTCATCTTATTGTTTACTGTTTTGTTTCGTATTATTGTTTATTGTTTATTTTTTTTGTATTAATCAATTTCATTTATAATTTACATTTCATTTTACTTATAAGTTAAGTTATTTATTAAACGAGGACAGAAGTCTGAAGTCGGGTTAGTGCGAGTTCAACAATGGAAATGTTTTCTTCATCAATCTTCATTAGGAGCATATTCACGGTAATTTTTGGTAGGGTAACTTGAAATGATTATATCGACCCCATTTCTTGTGTATGGCTTTCTAGTGTCAATATAACCACTAATATAAAATTTCATCAAAAAATATAGGTCGAAAGTTATAATAATATGTCAATAGTGGGCGTGGCTGTAAAAATAACACGCCCATTTTTTGTGTGGTGTTTAATGTTAGTACCCCCAACATTCGTGTGACATTTCGTTGAAAATCTTTAATGGGAACAGAGTAATGATTTTTGGCTAATTGTGGGCGTGGCAGTTGTATTATGATTTCCATATTCGGCGCACACACTATTATGGACCCCATGTATGTTTCTGCCAATTTTTATTCCGCTGGCATCAATATGAGCATAGGTAGACTAATTTTAATTTTAGACCCGAAAGTTCCCTATATCAAAAGTGGGCGTGTCTTTACTCTGATCAGCCCCATTTGTTGCAGATAGCTTTATAATGCCCACATGTTCCTTCCCGTGAAATTTCGTCCGTAAATCTCTACCAGATCTGAAGCTATTAATATTTGCTAATAATGGGCGTGGAAGTTAATATATACCGCCCACTTTTTGCACAGTGTTTAGTAGGACCCACATCTCCATAACTGCCAAATAATGTCACGATTCCGTTAATTGGACCGAAGTTATAGTCATTTTCAAAAAGGTGGAAAAAGTTCCTTATATGTGATGTAGGCGTTGTCTTTGTCCAAATCGGCCCTTATAGCAATCTGGTTCTGTTTCTTTGTGCAGGCTACACTTTTGCAATATTTCATTAAGATAGCTCTAACGGTGTAGAAAAAAAGTGGCCACAGACGGGACAGACGGACAGACGGACAAAATAAAAATTGCTTAGAAAGTGATTCTGATCATATCTGTATATACGAGGGCGGATTGCTATTGAAGCTACCTAGCGCTAGATGGCAGCACAAACACAAAAACTTTTTTTTTTTAGAAATTGCGATCTGTCAAACGTCAGCTGTTAAAATTTCACCCAAATGCATCGATTAGTTTATTTGTTGTAGTCGTTTGAAGTAAGCAACTAGTGATTCTTGAAAAATGGAAAAAAGCGAATTTCGTGCAGTGATTAAACACTATTATTTGAAATTGAAAACGGCGAAAGAGACAAAAGAAAAGCTCGATAAACATTACGGTGAGTCTGCTCCGTCAGAATACATGGTCAAATATTGGATTGCTGAAATTAAACGCGGCCGAACAAGCACTGCAACAATACCATCAACAGGAAGGCCAAAAGAGGTGGTTACTGAATAAAATATCAAGAAAATCCTCGATATCGTTATGAATGATCGCCGAGTCAAGTTGCGTGAGATTGTTGAAATGGTAAACATATCATATGAACATATAATTTTGCATGAACATTTGCATATGAAAAAGCTATCGGCAAGATGGGTGCCGCGTTTGTTCAGTGTCGAACAAAAACGAGTTCGACAGACCACTTCACAGCGGTGTTTGGACATGATAAAGCGTAATCCTATTGATTTTTGGGGTCGATTAATAACTCTTGATGAAACGTGGGTCCACCACTACACACCTGAAACCAAAAATCAGTCGAAACTGGTGGAAGTGCTCCGAAGAAGGCGAAGGCAGTGAAATCGGCTGGCAAGGATATGGCCACTGTATTCTGGGATGCACACGGAATATTCGATTATCTTGAAAAAGGATCCACAATCACAGGAAAGTATTATCGTGCATTATTGGATCAATTGATTGATGCAATCAAGGAAAAACGACCACATTTAAAGAAGAAAAAAAATGCTCTTTCTTCAAAACAACACACCGGTTCACACAGCATTAGATACGATGCTAAAATTACGTGAAATACACTTCGAATTGGTTAATCATCCACCTTATACTCCAGATTTAGCTCCTAGTGACTTTTTCCTGTTTCCAAACTTGAAAAAATGGCTCGCAGGATAAATACTCATCTCAAACGAAGAAGTGATTACCGAAACTAACGCGTATTTTGAGGGGTTCCCGAAATCGTATTATTCAGATGGTATAAAAAAGTTGGAATATCGTCTTACTAAGTGTGTTGAAGTAAAAGGAGACTATGTTGAGAAATAAATGGTTTTTGAAAAAAAAATGTTTTTTCCTACTTAGGTAGCTTCAATATCAATCCGCCCTCGTATATGTTCATACCTACCACGCTTCTTTCTTGAAATTGCAACCCCTCTCAAAAGCACAAAGTTAGTATACCCTATTTACCTTTTTTAAAGGTAAAGGGTATACAAATTATATTATATTCTTCATGTCTTTAGGACAGCTTAATGTCCTAACTTCAATTGTAGAGATAAATAAATAAATAAATAACAAAAGATCATCAAATGTTCCCGATATCCATTTCCAAATTGTACCTAATTCATTATTCCTCTTTTATTTCTAACTTTTACTTTGTCAGTTATTTCTAACTGTTTCAATAAAGTTTCAATTTTATTCAATTCTAAATTGATTTCATAAATATTATCACCTTCAGGGTAAAATTCCTCGTATGGAATGTAATATGGATTTGGTTTATTGTCAATATCAAAACTAATATATTTGCGGTGATTCATGAATTTTCTTATTTCCATTAATATCTCCTTATAATGAGTTAAATTTGTAATATGAAATATATTACCAAACTCATTATAAATGGCAACTTCACCATCTTCAATAAGTACGTAGTCCTCTCCTGTGTAGTCAATGATTTCAATTGCCTGTATATTAGAAAATGTTATGATTAGAAACAGCACTAGGTACATTTTCTCAAAAATAAAATTGAACATTTTTTTCTTATATTATATTTTTCTATTTTTCTTTTTTATTTTAACCCTGGTTTTTAGATCTACCTTTACTTCTTGTTTCCTATATTTTGGTTTTAACTTATTCCATTCACCTATGACCTTTTCAATATTATTCTTTTTGCATTATATCTTTTCAACATATAATTTTTGGCTTTTGCCCATACTTCGTATGGGGTTTGCAAATAAAAGCATAATCTTTAAAAAAATTTCTTTAATAACCTGTAATTCCCAAAAAACTTCTTAATTGTCTTAATGGTCTCGGAATAGGATAATTATTAATTATTTTAATTTTTTTAGGATCTTTTTTAATTAGTTTGTGTCCAACAAAATATCCAAAAACTCGCCTATTTTTTTATAAAAATTCGATTTAAGTGATATTTTAATATAGTATTTTTTAATGTTTCAACAACCATATTAAGATGTTTACTATGTTCATCAATAGTTTTTGAAAAAACAATTATATCGTCTATATGGACATGACGAAAATGTTCCTTTATTTTCTCTCAAAATATTATCCATGGCTCTTTGAAATATTTATGGGAATGATTTAATTCAAATGGCATTCTTAAAAATTCAAATTTTCCATTATGAATAGAAAGTTCTGTTTTTTCTATATGATTTTCTTGCATTAAAATCTGATAAAATCCAGATTCCAAATCTATTGTAGAAAAATAAACTAATTTTACCAAATTTGAAAAATTATATTTGTATCCTGGTTTGGATATTTATCGGAAATTCGAACTTCATTTATTTTTTTATAGTCAATCACTAGTCTCTGTTTTGAAGTACCATCTCCATTCATTCTCTTTTTAGAAACTGACCAAATTATTGAATTATGAGGACTTTTACTAGGTCTTATACTTTTTTCTTTTAACATTCTGATATTTCCTTATTAACAAAATGTTTTGCAGAAAGAGGATAAGGGTACTGTTTACTACCTACGAGTATATGAGCTTTAATATCTTATATTGACAATTTGTTCTTTAAAATTGTCTATATCTACCTCCATATATTTTGGACTCTCATTTCTTATCTCTTTTTTATTAAAAACTTCATCTGATATTTCAAAACTGTCACATATTTCATTTTTCTGATTTTTCCACTTTTCCTCAACGAAATCATCATTATCGTATGGCGTTCAAGGATCATTTCTCAAAGAAATAATTTCTTCTTTTTTCAAGATTGTATATTTCTTTTAAACTTTTTATTTTGTTTTTCTACTATAAATGTTTCACATTGCCGGCATTATCATCGGCTTGCACTTTAAGGATACTTTTACCTAAAGTATAATTTGTTTTTACATGTTTGTCACTTTTCAACAGATTTTGTACAAATTATTTCCGCACTGTAAATTTTATCTTTATTTCCAATATATATATTATAGTACACCATGTTTCAAATCAATTATAGACTTTGGTTTTTTTCAAAAAATTATACTCTATTAATAAATCTGATTCTGAATTATCAATTTCATAAAATATTTGTTTAACTCCTACCAATGTTATAATCCGATAATGGGTAATAATAATGTTCGACCTCTTTTTTTATTGCTAACTGATTCCTTTCTTTTATATTTTCCTGTCTTAATTTAACAACTAATTGTTCCAAAACATTTTGATAGCCTTGAAATACTGTCCTTTAAAAGTTATTATGATTTTGACTTCTGTCAAACTGTAAAGCAAATGCTGCTCTCAATTTACTTGATCGAAGTTCCTGGGCTTTTGCTAATGAATTTGGGAACGCCGGGTAGATGTGAAAATAATATATCACTTAATGGATAATTTAATCCAGTGAAAAATACTCTTAAGGCAAACTGTCTGTTTTTATTATTTAATTATTTGGTAATAGGAGATTCTTAACCATGAGTCATAATACTTTTGTTTACTAAAAGTATCAATTTCTTAATGATTTTATTTCTCAAAATTGTAAGTGCAGCAAAATATTTTTTGCTTTCAAAAATATATAGACTCATTCTCTGCCAGAAAAATCTGGTAAGGATTTTATCATATCTACAGCTGGGTGCTGTAACCTCTGACCACATACGTTTTTGGAAACTTTGATTCTTCAACGAGTGTCATCTCCAAAAAACATTTCCCTTTTATTAGGCCGATGTATTTTCTCATCCAATTAGCCGTATTCTCATCTGAGCATAGGAACAGTAACCATCCGTTTCTGTGTGCTAGGCCCGCAAACACTGGTTTGTCGTTATTGTCGCTGACCTCTATCATTACGTCAATAACGGTCTGTTGGATTAGAACCAACTGTCCTTTAGTGAATGGCGCCATTATTAAATCGGTCGGAACAATTCCCAACCGAATAAGGCTCCACCTGACTGAACGTTGGCTTACCTACATAAGATGAGGTTTTGGTGTTCTTGACAGATGGCGTTTCTGTTGGGGACTCTACTGAGCGAGCCCTTTTCGCCGTGGACTTTTAGCAATCTCTAGAGCCTTTTCTATAGAGTAACCACTTGTCATCGCTTGCTTGAAGTGTCTCTTCTCTGCCTAACGTCCATTTTTATGAAGTCACTTTTTATGTTCAGATTGCTTAGGTCTGAACCAATAACCGTGCACCGAGATTTATCTGAGGTCACACTGTTGTTGTCACCATACAGTGTATCGGTGTCAGAAGAGTCCATTGACTCAAGACCTGATACAAGATTCTGTGGTGGTGGCATCGATATCCGAAAAGTTTAATTTTTTGCATCTGCAATCAACACCGTAGATGCTAATGCAGAGCGTAGTTGGTCAACAACACCGACCAATGTAGATGTTGTTGTGAAATGGCTAGGTGCATGTCCAACAACTATGCACACAACCGAAGTTGAGTTCTCCAGCCCAACAGCTGGCGCGGTCGCAATGACCGACGATGATCGCCCAACAGCAGATTCATCATTTATTTGTTTTATTTTTTTTTCTGATAGATCCATATAAATCCCACGAGTAATAGGGTATATAGGTCACTCATGGCAGAGCCCGTGTACCATGGGAAGGCATTTAATTAAAACCGGAGGTCACCAGGTATCCGGAGTTGGCATATTCGAGACTAACCACCCCATTAGCCACGCATCCCTCGGCATTTGCTGTTCCACCTCGGATTAGGAATATGTCTATCTTATCTCGTTGTGCCTTAAAAGACTGATGTGTGCCATTCAATATAGCACCAGTCCCGCAACGCACCCCGGTTTACAGCCGTCACCACGTGGATGTGATAGATCAGGCTTCCATCAGACACTAAACTACGGCATGTACCTAAGTAAATGCTAGTCCCCTTGAGTTACCTGGGACTCTGACAGCCATATGTTCCGTTAAGTCTCTCTTTTTATTTTTATTACATTTCAATGGTGTCATAGTACATTACTTTTTTAAGTGGACAGGCTAATTAAGCCTGATCAACACTAGCTTTTTAGGGTATTTCCTATAAAGTTTACAATTTCTAGTGACAGTTCTTTATTGGACATTAGATATCACCTTTTAGGCGTATTCCGTCTGAAAATCAAGATAATTTCTCAGGGAATTTATTGACAAGACAAGTTGCACACAGTAGTTTCAATTGTGTATGTTTGGTTATGCCACCGTGATAACATTCAGAAGGAGAATTACTGAAATATTTTGGCAGTTTTCCTTGCTATTTCAGACACGCCACTTGTCCTCATCAGAGATCTTTCAGTGAAAGTCAATTTTTCCCCAGCATTTCTTTTGTCGCAGAAATCAACAGCGCACCAACAATGAACCCTGCCAGGAATCGAACCTGGGCCTTCAGGTATCCTAATCTGTCCATCCAGACAACAACGCTAACTGCAGGTGGTGAACTCACTGATCAAATTCTGTCCATGTACTCTCTCATTCCACCGCACTCTAATCTACTAAGTCTCATTACTACCCCTCTTTGTTCCGTGAAGTCTCTCTCTCTCTATTTTTATTACATATCCGTGAAGTCGTAGTTGAAGTTGTAGTTGTCTGTTTTTAAGAGCTGGCAGCCCGGTTTCTGTAAGGATGTTAGTTAGAGGGGTTGTGCGGAAGGTTCCAAGCGCCAATCTGGCGGCGGAGTGGTATATTGATGACAGTTTGTTTACGTTATTTTTATACCATTTACCTTTAAAAAAGGTAAATAGGGTATACAATTTCAAGAAGGAGGCATGGTAGGTATGGACATATATATACAGATATGATCAGAATCACTTTCTAAGCAATTTTTATTTTGTCCGTCCATCTGTCCGTCTGTCCGTCTGTCCGTCTGTGGCCACTTTTTTTCTACACCGTTAGAGCATATAAGGAACTTTTTTCACCTTTTTTAAAATGAAAACTTCGGTCCAATTGACGGAATCGTGACGTTATTTGGCAGTTATGGAGATGGGTGTCCAAAAAGTGGTCGGTATATATTAACTGTCACACCCACCATTAACAAATATTAATAAATGAAGATTTGGTAGAGATTTACGCACGAAATTTTACGAGAAAGAAAATGTGGACATTACAAAGCTATCTGCAACAAATGGGGCTGATCAGAGAAAAGTCACGCCCACTTTTAATATAGGGATCTTTCGGGTCTAAAATTATAATTAGCCTACCTATGCTCGTATTGATGCCAGCGGAATAAAAATTTTCAGAAATATACATGGGGTCCAGAATATGGAGATCATATTAGAACTGCCAAGCCCACAATTAGCCAAAAATCATTACTTTACTAAAGATTTATCAACGAAATTTCACGGGAAGGTTGCTGGTACTAACATTAAACACCACACAAAAAATGGGCGTGTTACTTCAACGGCCACGCCCACTATTGACATATTATTATAACTTACGACCTATACAATATTTTTGAACGAAATTATTAATTAGTACGTATATGGACCCTGCAAAGCCATATACAAGATAGGGGTCGATCAGATGAAGTATACGCCTCCCTCCCATATAATGAACTTTGGGGACCCCACTTAAAGACAATTAACCTATATATGCTTCTAGTGATGATATATGAAAACAAATTGGTAGATGTATACAATGGGTCTGTACTAACATGCATTCTAAATATGGGCAGATTATTACTACTGCCACGCCCACAATTAACCAAAAATTGTTACTTTCACAGGAATTGTAAATTTCACAGGAATGTTGCGTGTACTAACATTAAACAGCACACAAAAAATGGGCGTGTTGGTTTTGCAGCCACGCCCACTATTGACATATTATTATAAGTTACGACCTATACAATATTTTTGGACGAAATTTTATATTAGTACGTATATGGACCCTACAAAGCCATACACAAGAAATGGGGTCGCTATAATCAATTCAAGGTACCGTACCGCAATTTAACGTAGATATGCTCCTAATGATGATTTATGAAGAAAACATCCCAATTGTTGAACTCGCACTCACAAGAAAAGGTAAAGGGTATTTCGTAGTCGGTCTAACCCGACTTCAGACTTCTTTACTCGTTTGATGTATTACCGTCAATTTGAAGCCCGTAATCTATTTTAGATAGGATAGGTGATTTGGCGATATTTATAAGTGATTTAGTATTACTCTCCAATTTCATGTGGCTTAGACATTTTACAATGTTGATTCTATCATTTAATGCGTTGGTTAAGTATTTAATGTGTTCTCTCCGAAGATAGTTACTACTAAAGATTAAGCTTAATATTTTAAATTTTTTTACATCAGTTAGTTTGTGCATATCTAGATAGATATTTAGGCTATCGCAGTTACGTTTTTTACAAATGTGGAGATGTTTGGATTTTTCTTTTGATATTTTTGTGCCACTAATTTGACACCAAGCAAGAATTTTGTGGAAAAGTGTTTGCCACTGTGTTCTAAAATCGGTTGTGTTTTGAACTTTAGAAAATATATATAAATCATCTGCGTATATTATGTGTTTAAAGAATTTATATTCATTTAGAATCCAGCTAAGAAAAAAGCTATCAAAAATAGAGTTACAGACAACGGCGAGCCTCGGGGTATGCCGTTGTCAAGTGGCCAGAGTTCCGACACGGTCTGATTCACCTTGACCCGTATTTTTCGGTTTGTTAAAAAATGTTTAATGTATTTTAGTATCCTGGGTCCAACTCGCCAAACTCCGACTCTGTCAAAGGCTTTTTCCATGTCCATTGTAATTATCGAAAGGTGGTTTTTTGTTGAGATGCAGCTACAAATATGTTCCTCTAGAGTGAGCAGTGCATCTAGTGTTCCTCTACCAGACTTAAAGGCAGTTTGGTTTATTGTTAGTAATTTTTTATTAATATATACCACATAAGTCTATGGGAAATCATCTTTTCCATTACTTTTGAAATACACTGGATTAGTGATTTATCCTTCGGTACTATTTTTGGCTTTGTTAGGGTGTGTAATGTAGACCGCCTCCACGCGGTGCACCCTGGGTTACGCTAAATGGTCTACACTCCCCCAGGTGCTGCTGTTTTCTTGCACGGGAGTTCAGTAGCACCAATTGGCACGGCCCCCATCCTTCGTCCCCGGACTTCTCTTTGGACCAATGTAACTGTTCTGATTGCCCTGGGCTGGTAGCTGTAATTTTGTGGACCTAGCTGTCTTTTGTCACGGTAGCACCAAGGTGAAACTTGAGTGTGAACGGCTCCAGTCTAAGGATGCAGCTGCCCCTGTCCGGTTAAAACCTTGGCAGGCCTCAAAGTACGTTCGACGTCTGTTACCGTTAGGTCGGTAGTGTGGGTTCGGTTGAGTGGAACTCCCGATTAGCACTGGTCTGGCTATGAGCACCTGACCCCATAAGTGCTTGTGCCAACCCTCGCATGGCCTCCCTGCTTGCACAGATAACCATGGGACCATATTTAGTGACCACACGTTCGGACTGAGATAGCGGCTTTGAGTGGGGACCCTTATTGCATGGACACAACAAAAAATAAAAACACAAACACAAACACAAACGCAATTTCCGCGCATATCCCCTCAGGGACGCGCAAAACCCTGGCTAGGCAAATGCCCACCAGCAACACCCCCGCCCTTGGTTCGAAGACAAGCAGCATAAGCACTGCCCCTTCAACAAGCACCACAGCTTCGGCTAATAAGCCACCCAAGAGCTCTTCGCTGTCCCCAGGCTCTTCAGCGGCTGCTAGGGTATTGACTCACAAACCAGCAGCAGTCGCTCCGCCTAAGCCCTCTTCAGCAAACGCCTCGATATTGCCTCACAAGTCCATGGTATCTACTCCCCGTACCGCTCCTCCTTCAGGTGCAAATACCAACGTGAACCCGAGTACAAGGGCGTACAGGACGCGTAGAGCGGCTTAACGTATTTTGACGAGGCTCAACGCTTCAGAACCATCTCAACTGTCAGAATACGACAAGGGCAAGCTTGAGTCGGCAAAAGCACACGCTGATGTGCGTGTCCACTCCTCCACTGCACAAGCAGCCGGTAACCCCAAGAGGCAGAGATCAGCCGATCGCCCGGGCCAATCCACCCAAAGCATCCCTAAGCGCGTAAGGCTGGCTACTCCCATGCCTAAGCTCTCCAAACCGCTTAGTGAGATTGTGAAAGAGAGCCTCACATGGGCTGTGGTCGACTCTGCCAATGCCGATGGGACCATTACTCCTGCCAATTGGAGACAGGTCGAAATGGCACTGTTACCAATATTCGTTGAGGTTATGTCCCTCAACCCTGGTCCTTCACCCAGCTGCCGTGACGGAGGGTGGTATCAAGGACATATTAAGATCGTATCTTGCTCGGACCAACGCTCGGCGGATCTATACAAGGTAGCGATCAATAGGGTAGGTGAGATATGGCCGGGTGCACAGCTCAACGCTGTACCTTTGGACCAGGTTCCCCAACGCCCTCGCTCCAAAACATGGCTTCCTGCCGAGCCCTCTGAGCCCGAGGCAATCTTAAAGATCCTCAAGCTCAGCAACACCTATCTTCCCACCGATGGCTGGAAGGTCGCGAAAGTTGGTGACCCCAAAGGCACTTTGAGTCAACATCATTTTGAACGAGCAATCCCTTGATCCCATCAACTCCCGCGAGGGGGTGATTAATTATGGCTTTGGAGCCATCACTCTCCGCATCTACAAGTGCGATGCCCAAGCCCCCAACAGCCTCCCCCAGCTGGTGCTGTCCCACAAGCCACTGCCAAAGAGCCTAGTTGCTCGGGCCCGGCTCTCACCCCTTTGCCGGGTAGTGACAATGAGAGTGTGTGCTCCGTTACAACCAGAAGCAGCCGCTTCTCAACTTCCGAACTGGTCGGAGAATTCTTCGACCACATGGACACGGATGCGGCTGGTGGATACATCTCTCCAATGTCCGAAGAGGAGGAGTTGAATTCCACTATAATCACTCTTCCAGACAATGCTGAAGGTACTACAGATTAACCTTCAGCATTCGAAAACTGCCTCGGCAGCCGTGCTTCTCCGCCTCTCGGATATAGGGGAGGAGCTCATTCTCGTCCAAGAACCTTGGGTCATAAATGACCGGGTTTCTGGACTCAATGCATACGGATATCGTATGGTATATATCGAGGATCAAGGTAAACCAAGATCCTGCATTCTGGTAAAAAACAGCGTTAACGCTCTTTTACTCCCTAGATTCAGTGACAAAGACAATGTTGCCATGGTCATTGAAATGGGTCCACGGACTTTCTGGATCTCCTCGAACTACATGGCTCATGACTATGGTGACTCACCGCCACCAGACATACTGAAGCAAATGGTTGCTGTAGCCCACCAGAAACAGATTCCGGTAATTATCGGCGCCGATGCCAATGCCCATCACGAAATATGGGGCAGCTCCGGCACAAATGATCGAGGTGAGTGTCTTTTCGACTTTATCATTTCAAATAACTTAGGCATTGCTAACCGGGGAAATGAGCCGACCTTCCTTACATCCGTAAGGAAGGAAGTGCTTGACATCACCCTCGTCAGCGATAACTACTCGAACATGATAAGCAATTGGTTCGTCTCACAGGAATGCTCCTTTTCGGACCACTGCTATATCACCTTTGACATTGACTTGAGGGAGACTACAGGCAATACAGAATCTCTTAAACCAGTCAATAGAAAAAACACGAACTAGCCTCTTTTCCGGCTCAAACTGGGGTCATGCTTAGCAACGACTCCCCCTATTATCCACAACTGTCCCGACATTGATCGGGCGGTCGACGATCTGACCACAGCTTTTAAAAACGCCACTCATATTTCTTGCATCACTCCCGAACCACGGGGCAAACCTAAACGTCCGTGGTGGAACTCGGAAATTGCAAGTCTTCGCAAAACTTGTAGAATGCTTTTCAACAAAGCTAAAGTTACAGCTGATTGGGCCCCTTTCAAAAATAAACAAAAAGAGTTGAAATACGCCATTAGGCGAGGGAAACGAGCGTCATGGAGGGAATTTGCGAAAGCATTGAATCGACGTCTGAGGCTAGCCGTCTTCGTAAAATTCTCCACTCCTCTAACAAAGCCCTTGACTGTATCCAAAAACCAGATGGCAGCTGGACTCACTCAAGCGCCGAAACCCTTGATATCCTGCTAGACACCCACTTCCCAGGGAGTTTAGCCTCAGCGGATCAAGCACTCTACCAGGTGGAGCAGGTTTCCCATGATAGCCTCCCCACATTCCAAGTGACAAAAAGTCACCTTGAGTGGTCCATTCAAACCTTTAAGCCATACAAGTCCCCCGGACCGGACGGCATCATTCCTGCCGATATCCAAAATGGGGAAGAGATTATCCTTCCATGGCTGCTTCAAATATATAATGCAAGCCTCAGATTGCAATACATTCCCTTACGCTGGCGCACGGCTCGGGTCGTCTTCATACCAAAAATTGGGAAGGCCTCGCACACCAAACCTAAGGATTACAGACCCATAAGTCTAACATCCTTACTTCTTAAGGTTCTAGAAAGAGCTCTTGGCCTACATATCAGGACATCGATCAACCCTTCTCTTCTCTCTGTATCTCAACACGCTTACTCTAAAGGCAAATCGGTTGAAACAGCACTTCATTCTCTCATTTCTCAAGTTGACAAATCCTTGGCGTACAAGGAATTCACACTTGCCATATTTCTGGACATCGAGGGAGCATTCAACAATGTATGCCCCAACGATGTCATCTTCGCACTCTATAATCTTAACCTGAATTCAGGTCTTCTTAAATTTATAGAGCTTCTACTAAAATCTAGGATCATCACTTCCACGATCGGCAGTGCCCAATCCAGGAGGGTGGTTAACAGGGGCACGCCACAAAAGGGTGTTTTATCAGCCCTCCTCTGGAACCTGGCAGTTAACACACTACTGGTGAGATTGGAATCTACTGGATGCAAAGTGATAGCCTATGCGGACGACATAGCAATCGCGGCATCCGGCATATTCCCCCAAACACTTTCCGAAAAATTTAACTATTCACTCTCTATTGTGTCGAACTGGTGTCGCGAATTCGAATTTGGGGTTAACCCATCCAAAACAGAGACTATGCTTTTCACTAGGAAGTACAAAATTCCAAAGTTTACAATGCCTAGTCTAAACGGCACTCCGCTCTCTTTGAGCACACACGTTAAGTACTTAGGCCTGATTCTCGACCCAAAGCTTAATTGGAAAGCCAATCTAGCTGAGAGGGCACGTAAAACAACATGCGCTATATACTGCTGTAAAAGAGCAGTTGGTGCACGATGGGGACTTCGTCCTCGAGTCGTGCTCTGGCTCTACACGGCCATCGTTGAACCAAACCTGTTATACGGGTCGGTCTTCTGGTGGCAAGCTCTCGACAAAGCCTGTAATATCAAACCCCTCGATCAAATTAGAAGATTCATTGCTCTACTGATCACTGGCGCTCTTCGTAGCACACCTACGAAAGCCCTTTTTGCCATGCTGCACTGGCTCCCCTCGGGGATCCTGGTTAAGCAACAAGCCAAGCTGGCAGCGATTAGACTTAATGCTCTTTCGCACTGGCGCATAACCCGGACAGGCCATGCTTCAATTCTGAATCAGGACCCACCTGTCCCCAACTTTATCGATTATATGTCGGTCTATCCCGATTTGAACAGGGAATTCGACCTCACTATTCCAAGTCGAAGCGACTGGACCTCAGAAAACCGAATCGTCGGTGAAACAGTCGAAGTCTACACTGACGGTTCCAAGCTTGGAGGTAGAGTCGGCAGCGGTATTTATTCCGACAAGCTGGACTTAAACATCTCCCTACGTCTCCCAGACCATTGCAGCGTTTTTCAAGCTGAGGTCATGGCCATTTACCACGCAGCCAAATGGATGCTGAGTAGTGATATCGGCGCAGTTGACGTATCTATCTTCTCAGACAGCCAGGCCGCCATTAAATCTCTTTTTGGCTCCACGGCCACATCAAGACTAGTTCATGAATGTCGAACATCTTTAAATGAGCTCGCAAGTTACTCTCGGGTGCACCTAGTCTGGGTTCCCGGACACAGCGAAATCCCGGGAAACTGCGAGGCGGACGAGCTCGCCAAGGCAGGCACACTAATGCACGACATTCATCCCTCTGTAAACATCGGCATTCCAATGGCAACAGCCAAACTCGAAATCAAATGGAAATATCTGGCTGACGATTTTTGATTATGTTTGACAATCGCTAACAAGGCACTGGTGCAACTGGGAATGCCTGCTCCGAACCGACCAGCGAACGATCTTTTCGATCGTGATTTGCAACGAGAAACACACTTTGATTCTGACGAACTGGGGACATTTGTTGAAAAAAATTTTCCGCAGTTGCTTCCAAAACAGCGCATTGCGTATGACAGAATTATGCATGCAATGAAAGAACAAAGCGGTGGACTGTTTTTCATAGATGCGCCTGGTGGTGCAGGCAAGACTTTTCTCCTTTCACTCATTTTGGCAACCATACGATCACAAAATAATATTGCACTGGCCATTGCATCATCTGGAACTGCGGCAACTCTTTTGGATGGTGGCCGAACAGCGCATTGAGCATTGAAACTACCATTGTATTTAAAGAACACTGAGGCACCAACATGCAACATCAGCAAAAACACTGGAATGGCCAAATTACAACGGGATGCATCGGCTGGACATTTTGCAAAACAATTAATGGATATTGGAAATGGGCGAATGCAAATTGATGAATCTACACAATGTATCACCTTGCCAGCAAACTTTTGTAAGATCACAGAAAGCATAAACGAATTGGTGCAAAAAACTTTCCCAAACATTGCACAGAACTACAAAAATCATAAGTTTCTCACTACGCTTACTATATTAGCGGCCAAAAACATCGATGTCAATACCATCAACTTCAATATTCAGAATGGAATACCCGGCGAAACGACAATATATAAGTCCATCGATACTGTGGTGAATCAAGATGAACTTGTCAACTATCCAACTGAATTCTTGAACTCGCTTGATTTGCCAGGCATACCACCGCACGTTCTTACATTGAAAATTGGCGTACTCATCATTCTTCTTCGAAACATAAATCCACCACGACTTTGCAACGGAACCAGACTCTCAGTCAAGAAAATGATGAACAATGTTATCGAGGCAACAATTTTGACTGGAAAATTCAAAATTGAAGACGTACTGTTGCCACGTATCCCAATGATCCCAACAGATATGTCATTCGAATTCAAACGTTTGCAGTTCCCGGTGCGACTCGCTTTCGCAATAACTATCAACAAAGCACAAGGACAATCGTTGCAAGTGTGTGGATTAAATTTGGAGAATCCATGCTTCTCACATGAGCAGCTCTATGTGGCTTGCTCACGCGTCGGAAAACCTTCTGATTTAATCGTTTACGCACCAGATGGAAAAATAAGAAATATTGTGTATCCCACAGCACTTCAATAAATATAAAATTGTAACGAAACGCTGCAATGTCACAATTTTTTCGAAATGAACAAAATTAATAAAATGTATCAAAATGAATTGAATATTTGTATAATGTCTTTCCTTCAAATTTATTTATTTAAACTACTCATCCGATTTCAAAAATTCTTTGACCAGCTGAATGCTCAAATTTTCAGACGGCATACGGCTTAAAGGTGATAGCTTATGTCTAATGACGAACCTTCGTAAGAAATACAATACTTTATAGAATATACCCTAAAAAAATAGTGAGATCAGGCTTAATTAGCCTGTTCACTTAAATGAGTAATGTACTATGACACCACGGATATGTAATAAAAATAGAGAGAGAGACTTAACGGAACAAATGAGGGGTAATAAAGAGACATAGTAGTCTAGAGTGCGGTGGAATGAGAGAGTACATGGACAGAATTTGATCAGTGAGGTCACTATCTGCAGTTAGATTAGTTATCTGGAAGGACATATTGCGATACCTCAAGGCCTAATTTCGATTCCTAGGAGGGTTCATAGTTGGTACGCTGTTGATTTCTGTGACATAATAAATGCTTGTGCAAAAATTGTCCTTCATTGAAAGATATCTGATTAGGAGAAGTAGCGTGTCCGAAATAGCTAAAAGATCTGCCAAAATGTTTCAATAATTCTTCTTCTGAAAATTATTACAGTGGCATAACAACACATACACAATTGCCACTACAGTGTGCAACTTGTTTTGAAAATAAATTCGCTGAGAAATAATATTTATTTGCAACTTAATTAACGACTACCGACTTACTCACATTTTTGACGGAATACGGCTAAAAGGTAATATCTAATGTCTACTGACGAACCTTCACAAGAAATTGTTAACTTTATAGGATATACAATGCTTGGGGAAAATTGCCTTTCAATGAAAGATCTTCTGATGATGAGAAGTGGTGTGTCCGAAATAGTTATAATATCTGCCAAAATGCTTCAATAAGTCTTCTTTTGAAAATTATTACGGTGGCATAACCAAATATATAAAATTGCCACTCCTGTGTGACACTTGTCTTGTCAATAAATTCGCTTAGAAATAACCTTAATTAACGACTACCGACATACTTACATTTTCAGACGGGATACGGCTAAAAGGTAATATATAATGTTTTATGACGAGCCTTAAAAATAATAAAAAAATCATTATTGGCATTTTTGTAAGTAATGATTAATAAAAGTGATTAAAAAAAGAGAACTATAAATAAAGTTGAGAAAATTGTGTAAAGAAAGAAAACAGTGAATTGGCACAATGTTTCAAATAAAAATATAAAACAAGTGAAGGAACGCAGTGCTTAAATAATTCAAAATAATTTTTAAAAAAAGATACAAAATTACAAAGAAATTAATTTAAAAAAAAAAAAAAAACGTGTCCAAAAGCGACAAAATTGTTAAGAAAAATCAAAACTGCCAACTGTACTTATTCTTTAAAATTAAAATTTTGCTCGAGAAGAAAACAGTTATAAAATTCTGCAAATTACTACATAAATCCCGTTACCTGAAAGAAAAAAGTGTATTACTCGAAGAGCGAACTCAAAAAAAAAAAAAAAAATGAACAAGAAGCTGAATAGAAAGGAACACATTGAAAACCAGTGTGACCAATTTTTTAAAAATAATAAAAAAACTAAATTTTCTAACCTACCAAAAGGTATTAATATAAATCATAAGGCAGAAATCCTACTGAAAAAAATAAAAATTAGTGCGAATGAATCCATTCCCAAAACTACGCATAAAAAATAATACGGAGAATACAGTTTATTGGTGGAACGACACATTAGCTCAACTTAGATCCAATAAGAATAATACGTGGATAATAGTACAACAAAACCGCACTAGCGATAACATCTTAAATTATAAAGGAGCTAACGCTAGAAAATTCCGTACAAATAGAAATAGGTTCCTGTGGACCTTGTACTTCGTATAAGGGCAACGGATGACTCAACCGTCGGAGGGTTAAAAGAGAAGCAAAAATCTCCAAAAGAATAGCATTTATGGAACTAACAAAGGATATAAACACGCCATCAAAAATCCCTTGGGATAAGGTCAAAGCGGAAAAAGTGCGACAAACAATATCCACGTCATGGAAACTATAGAGGGGACCCAAGTTTCCAGATCAAAAAAAATCTCTGACCTGTTGGGTAGGACCTGGTCAAATTACTCAAGCAATAATAACTTTTCATGCACATATATAAATAAAAAAGAGTCACTCACCATCAATTTACATATAAATTATACCTTAAACACACATTCAAACATTTTCTACTCTAGAGCTTCAATCCTGCCTCTCACTACTAAAAGGAAAAACTCCAGGGTCAGACAATATCCTATACCCACATTTAGTAAACTTACCTCCAACTGGTAAACAGAAATTATGCGACCTATACAATGAAATATTCTCTTCTGCTGTAATACCATAACAATGGAAAATCGCACTGGCAATTCCGATACCTAACCCTAACAAAGCCAAAAATAGTACAGAAGGATATATCACTAATCCAGTGTATTTCAAAAGTAATGGAAAAGATGATTTCCCATAGACTTATGTGGTATATATTAATAAAAAATTACTAACAATAAACCAAACTGCCTTTAAGTCTGGTAGAGGAACACTAGATGCACTGCTCACTCTAGAGGAACATATTTGTAACTGCATCTCAACAAAAAACCACCTTTCGATAATTACAATGGACATGGAAAAAGCCTTTGACAGAGTCGGAGTTTGGCGAGTTGGACCCAGGATACTAAAATACATTAAACATTTTTTAACAAACCGAAAAATACGGGTCAAGGTGAATCAGACCGTGTCGGAACTCTGGCCACTTGACAACGGCATACCCCGAGGCTCGCCGTTGTCTGTAACTCTATTTTTGATAGCTTTTTTCTTAGCTGGATTCTAAATGAATATAAATTCTTTAAACACATAATATACGCAGATGATTTATATATATTTTCTAAAGTTCAAAACACAACCGATTTTAGAACACAGTGGCAAACACTTTTCCACAAAATTCTTGCTTGGTGTCAAATTAGTGGCACAAAAATATCAAAAGAAAAATCCAAACATCTCCACATTTGTAAAAAACGTAACTGCGATAGCCTAAATATCTATCTAGATATGCACAAACTAACTGATGTAAAAAAATTTAAAATATTAAGCTTAACCTTTAGTAGTAACTATCTTCGGAAAGAACACATTAAATACTTAACCAACGCATTAAATGATAGAATCAACATTGTAAAATGTCTAAGCCACATGAAATTGGAGAGTAATACTAAATCACTTATAAATATCGCCAAATCACCTATCCTATTTAAAATAGATTACGGGCTTCAAATTGACGGTAATACATCAAACGAGTAAAGAAGTCTGAAGTCGGGTTAGACCGACTACGAAATACCCTTTACCTTTTCTTGTGAGTGCGAGTTCAACAATTGGGATGTTTTCTTCATAAATCATCATTAGGAGCATATCTACGTTAAATTGCAGTACGGTACCTTGAATTGATTATAGCGACCCCATTTCTTGTGTATGGCTTTGTAGGGTCCATATACGTACTAATATAAAATTTCGTCCAAAAATATTGTATAGGTCGTAAGTTATAATAATATGTCAATATTGGGCGTGGCTGCAAAACCAACACGCCCATTTTTTGTGTGCTGTTTAATGTTAGTACACGCAACATTCCTGTGAAATTTCGTTGATAAATCTTTAATTGGAACCTAGTAAAAATTTTTGGTTAATTGTGGGCGTGGCAGTAGTAATAATCTGCCCATATTTAGAATGCATGTTAGTACAGACCCATTGTATACATCTACCAATTTGTTTTCATATATCATCACTAGAAGCATATATAGGTTATTTGTCTTTAAGTGGGGTCCCCAAAGTTCATTATATGGGAGGGAGGCGTATACTTCATCTGATCGACCCCTATCTTGTATATGGCTTTGCAGGGTCCATATACGTACTAATTAATAATTTCGTTCAAAAATATTGTATAGGTCGTAAGTTAAAATAATATGTCAATAGTGGGCGTGGCCGTTGAAGTAACACGCCCATTTTTTGTGTGGCGTTTAATGTTAGTACCAGCAACCTTCACGTGAAATTTCGTTGATAAATCTTTAGTAAAGTAATGATTTTTGGCTAATTGTGGGCTTGGCAGTTCTAATATGATCTCCATATTCTGGACCCCATGTATATTTCTGAAAATTTTTATTCCGCTGGCATCAATACGAGCATAGGTAGGCTAATTATAATTTTAGACCCGAAAGATCCCTATATTAAAAGTGGGCGTGACTTTTCTCTGATCAGCCTCATTTGTTGCAGATAGCTTTGTAATGTCCACATTTTCTTTCTCGTAAAATTTCGTGCGTAAATCTCTACCAAATCTTCATTTATTAATATTTGTTAATGGTGGGCGTGACAGTTAATATATACCGACCACTTTTTGGACACCCATCTCCATAACTGCCAAATAACGTCACGATTCCGTCAATTGGACCGAAGTTATAGTCATTTTAAAAAAGGTGAAAAAAGTTCCTTATATGGGAGGTAGGCATGGTCTTTGTCAAAATCGGCCCATATAGCAATCTGGTTCTGTATCTTTGTCCAGACTATACTTTTGTAAAATTTCATTAAGATAGCTCTAACGGTGTAGAAAAAAAGTGGCCACAGACGGACAGACGGACAGACGGACAGATGGACGGACAAAATAAAAATTGCTTAGAAAGTGATTCTGATCATATCTGTATATATATGTCCATACCTACCATGCCTCCTTCTTGAAATTGTATACCCTATTTACCTTTTTTAAAGGTAAATGGTATAAAAATAACGTAAACAAACTGTCATCAATATACCACTCCTCCGCCAGATTGGCGCTTGGAACCTTCCGCACAACCCCTCTAACTAACATCCTTACAGAAACCGGGCTGCCAGCTCTTAAAAACAGACAACTACAACTTAGGGGACATATGATCGTCAAACTTACCAACGCAAATGGATCAATATTACATAAAGCACTGACTAACCTACTTAAAAGGAAAATATGCAACCGTAAAAAATCAGCGGTACAAAGGGCAGTTGCCATGGCCAAACAATTGGATATTAAACTTAATTCCAAGACCACACCCACTTTAAAAGCGCCGCCGTGGACACTTCAAACAGATTCAGTCATACTTGAACTAACAAAACACTATAAGGAAAACACGCCGCACAATATATTCGTAAGAGAATTCTTAACGATTCGCAACTAATATTTTATTCTCTGACGGATCAAAATCTGAAAACGCAATTGGATTCAGTGTTGTAGACGAAAAAACATAATTATTAAGTCTATACTTCCAGCATATGCGTCCGTTTTCTCAGCCGAAGCCGAAACAATACTTCAAGCAAGTCTCATAGCTAAATCCAGCTAACTGAAAACTTGAATATGCACAGACTCTCTCTCAACGCTGTGCAATAAAAAACGTCAACATCAATAACAAAATTAAATCTCACATCAGGGACATAATTGTTACAAACCAAAAGAACATCAAACTTGTATGGACACCCAGCCACATTGGAATCCATGGCAACACTTTAGCTGACTCAGCGGCAAAACAAGCAACAATTAACCCTCTTAAGCTAACAAACTCTACCAATACAAAGGGCATAAAAAAAGGTGTGATTAACCTCTACGTTCAGACCATTAGACATAACTGGACTGAATATGTACATTCCTACAAATCCATAAACCCCAACCAAATTATTCCCGATTCCCATCTACACTTCCTAGAAGACACATCATCATTTATACTAGATTCCGACTTGGCCATATACGGCTAACATACCAACATCTTTTCAACAATACCAGTCTTCCTACATGTACATTTTGCAACTCGGTCTATCTCACAACTCCGCACATTCTATATAACTGTCAAGCAATCAGTCAAATCCGCCAAGAGTTGGGAAACTCTAATCTCAAAGAAATTTTGCAAAACGTAAATGAAGCCAATATTAAACTTTTCATAAACTTTATTTCCAAATTAAACCTATACTTTGATATATAACACCACAAATATTGTTACCTACTAAGCTTAAGGCCTTAGATGCTATAGCTACATTAAGATAACTTCTAATTAATTTACAATTTATTAAATAAAAAAAATAAAAAAAGAGAAATTGTATACTTTATAGAATATACCCTAAACAGTTTGGGTGATCAGGCTTAATTAGCCTGTTCACTTAAAGGAGAAATGTACTATGACACCACGGATATGTAATAAAAATAGAGAGAGAGAGACTTCACGGAACAAAGAGGGGTAGTAATGAGACTTAGTAGATTAGAGTGCGGTGGAATGAGAGAGTACATGGACAGAATTTGATCAGTGAGTTCACCACCTGCAGTTAGCGTTGTTGTCTGGATGGACAGATTAGGATACCTGAAGGCCCAGGTTCGATTCCTGGCAGGGTTCATTGTTGGTGCGCTGTTGATTTCTGCGACAAAAGAAATGCTGGGGAAAAATTGACTTTCACTGAAAGATCTCTGATGAGGACAAGTGGCGTGTCTGAAATAGCAAGGAAAACTGCCAAAATATTTCAGTAATTCTCCTTCTGAATGTTATCACGGTGGCATAACCAAACATACACAATTGAAACTACTGTGTGCAACTTGTCTTGTCAATAAATTCCCTGAGATATAATCTTGATTTTCAGACGGAATACGCCTAAAAGGTGATGTCTAATGTATAAAGAACTGTCACAAGAAATTGTACACTTTATAGGAAATACCCTAAAAAGCTAGTGTTGATCAGGCTTAATTAGCCTGTCCACTTAAAAAAGTAATGTGCTATGACGCCACGGATATGTAATAAAAATAGGGAAAGAGACTTAACGGAACAAATGAGGGGTAAAAATGAGACACAGTAGTTGAAAGATCTGTAGAATGAGACAGTACATGGACAGAAATTGATCAGTGAGTTACGTACAGTTAGCGCAATTATCTGGATAGACTATTATACCTGTAGTACCAGTTTCGATTCCTGGGAGGATTCATACTGGGTGCGCTATTGATTTCTGAGATATAATAAATGCTTGGGGAAAAATTGCCTTTCATTGAAAGATCTCTGATGAGGAGAAGTAGCGTGTCCGAAATAGCTATAAGATCCACCAAAATGTTTCAATAATTCTACTTCTGAAAATTAGTATGGTAGCATAACCACAAATATACAATTGCAACTACTATGTGCCACTTGCCTTGTCAATAAATTCGATGAGAAATAATCTTTGATTTCAACTGAATTGACGACGTCTGACTTACTCACCTTTTCAGATGGAATACGGCTAAAAGGTGATATCTAATGCCTAATGACGAACCTTCACAAGAAATTGTAAACTTTATAGAATATACTCTAAAAAGTTGGTGTTGATCAGGCTTCATTAGCCTATCCATTAAAAAAAGTAAAAGTAACACCATTGAAATGTAATAAAAATAAAAAGAGAGACTTAACGGAACATATGTCTGTCAGAGTCCCAGGTAACTCAAGGGGACTAGCATGTACTTAGGTACATGCCGTAGTTTAGTCTCTGATGGAAGCCTGATCTATCACATCCACGTGGTGACGGTTGTAAACAGGGGTGCGTTGGGGGACTGATGCTATATTGAATGGCACACATCAGTCTTTTAAGGCACAACGAGATAAGATAGACATATTCCTAATCCGAGGTGGAACAGCAAATGCCGAGGGATGCGTGGCTAATGGGGTGGTTAGTCTCGAATATGCGAACTCCGGATACCTGGTGACCTCCGGTTTTAATTAAATGCCTTCCCATGGTACACGGGCTCTGCCATGAGTGACCTATATACCCTATTACTCGTGGGATTTATATGGATCTATCAGAAAAAAAAATAAAACAAATAAACGATGAATCTGCTGTTGGGCGATCATCGTCGGTCATTGCGACCGCGCCAGCTGTTGGGCTGGAGAACTCAACTTCGGTTGTGTGCATAGTTGTTGGACATGCACCTAGCCATTTCACAACAACATCTACATTGGTCGGTGTTGTTGACCAACTACACTCTGCATTAGCATCTACGGTGTTGATTGCAGATGCAAACAATTAAACTTTTCGGATATCGATGCCACCACCACAGAATCTTGTATCAGGTCTTGAGTCAATGGACTCTTCTGACACCGATACACTGTATGGTGACAACAACAGTGTGACCTCAGATAAATCTCGGTGCACGGTTATTGGTTCAGACCTAAGCAATCTGAACATAAAAAGTGACTTCATAAAAATGGACGTTAGGCAGAGAAGAGACACTTCAAGCAAGCGATGACAAGTGGTTACTCTATAGAAAAGGCTCTAGAGATTGCTAAAAGTCCACGGCGAAAAGGGCTCGCTCAGTAGAGTCCCCAACAGAAACGCCATCTGTCAAGAAGACCAAAACGTCATCTTATGTAGGTAAGCCAACGTTCAGTCAGGTGGAGCCTTATTCGGTTGGGAATTGTTCCGACCGATTTAATAATGGCGCCATTCACTAAAGGACAGTTGGTTCTAATCCAACAGACCGTTATTGACGTAATGATAGAGGTCAGCGACAATAACGACAAACCAGTGTTTGCGGGCCTAGCACACAGAAACGGATGGTTACTATTCCTATGCTCAGATGAGAATACGGCTAATTGGATGAGAAAATACATCGGCCTAATAAAAGGGAAAGGTTTTTTGGAGATGACACTCGTTGAAGAATCAAAGTTTCCAAAAACGTATGTGGTCAGAGGTTACAGCACCCAGCTCACCAATGAAAAAATTCTTGCGTCCATTGGGGCGCAGAATGCAATGGCAGCGAAGAATTGGAAGGTGATCCAGAGGTCAACCGAAAGTGCATCACTTCACCTGGTTATTGCGGTGGACGATGAATCACTGTCTAAACTGCCACAGAACAAGGGGAAGAGAGCCTGTCGCTATGGACACGTGCGTCTCATATTAAAGAGTAACAAAGGCGCAGAGAAGGCCAGCGATAACGAAAACACACAAAAACAACGCCGACACTCCGGAGCAGTGCTGAAGGGCATGCTGGGGACACAAGGTCCAACGAAGTGGAGGTCGACAAAACAACCACTAGCAAAACCGCGCTAGAACGACAAAGACAAATCGCAGGCGCAAAAACAACAACAAGAAAACGCGATCCCGCAGTATGGCATGCGCCTAAAGCGCCTCAGCCCGAAAAACCAAAAACAAAGCATACCGGGGGCCATAGGGACCACAAAAACAAGGGTCCTAGGAGCGCGAGGCTCCAGAAACTCGCTGCGGAAAGCCGCTGCGAATGAGCACTCTTAAAGTGCTACAGGCGAACTACACCATGCTACAGGGGCATCGGCCACCCTGTGCAAGAGATTAGCCGACGAAGACCGATCCATGGCCTTAATACAGGAGCCATGGATAATTGGGGGCCAAATCAAAGGTCTTACAAATAAGGGATGCAAGTTGGTTTGTTATCACTGTTCGCGGCCCAGAGCAGCGATTATGATTGATTATAATACTAACAATTTTCTCATTTCAGAATTCACTAGTCAAGATCTAGTTGCCATCCTTGTTGAAGTCTCAACAGAGAAGGGAGCGTGTGAAATTGTTTGTGCATTCGCCTACTTTCCAGGTGACTCCAACATTATGCCTCCCGTGGAGGTGCAGGGGCTTATTGACCACTGCCAAATTACAATCTGCAGTACGTGATTGGCTGCGATGCAAACTCGAATAATCATGCCTGGGGAATCTCGGACATCAACAAAGGTGGTGAGTCTCTCTTAAGTTTTCTCTTAAGTAAAAATATCAACATATGTAATAAGGGTGCAAGGCCAAACTTTATTAACTCGGTTAGAGAAGAGGTACTAGACCTAACTCTAACCAGTTCTTACATCGCCAAATTTGTCAGAAATTGGCTTGTATCTGACGAGCCCTCTCTGTCAGATCATTTGCATATAAGATTCGACTTACCAGCAATTAAAAAATGAAGTCTTCAATAAAAAACGAGGACAGAAGTCTGAAGTCGGGTTAGACCGACTTGGAAATGCCCTTTACATTTGCTTGTGCGTGCGAGTTCAGCAATGGAAATGTTTTCTTCATAAATCTTCATTAGGAGCATATTCACGGTAATTTTTGGTAGGGTACCTTGAAAAGATTATATCGACCCCATTTCTTGTGTATGGTTTTCTAGTGTCAATATAACCACTAATATAAAATTTCGTCAAAAAATATTGTAGGTCGAAAGTTGTAATAATATGTCAATAGTGGGAGTGGCTGTAAAAATAACACGCCCATTTTTTGTGTAGTGTTTAATGTTAGTACCCCTTCGTGAAGAGCAGTCACCTTGTCGGGGTACGAAGGCTTAAGGGATTGCAATGACGCAATGGGTTAGGATGGCGGAGTTTCGGCTCTAATGGGATTACCCCTAGCCGGACTGACTACTGCGGAGCAATCCAACTAAGAACTGTCTCCCTCCTAATCTAGGGTGTTCTAGGGATCGTGCCCATTGGATGTTGTTTTGCAGCCAGGAGGTTAATTAGGCTGTATCCTAACGGAGCTCCCCTTCCTGACACCAGGCCGCCTCAGGTTGTAACGGTGGCCTTGCTGTGGTACGGGGCGCTGCCACAGTTGACCAACCCATTCCCCTTTCAAATTTTTGGCTGCCTTAGCTTGATTAATCGAGCGGGTGGCCGTAAGAACCAGATGAATAATTTAAAAATAAAAAAACTGACGTGCGGTCTCTAAACGCTATTTCGGATGGGAATCCAAAATCCTCTGCACACTCTGCGGTGGCTATTGTAGCTAAGGACGACGAGCCTGGCACAAGCAAAGCCACGTGCTGCGATAGTGTTGCTAAACAGGGAACCAAAAGGTTCTACAAGGTAAAAAGGGGTGTTCTCCGGACGGTGGAACGCTTGTCGCCGATCCCAGAGAAGGAGAGGACGGTGAAGCAGAAGGCTTCCCTCGAGTGGGCGACGAAAGTCGTGAAGGAGTCTCAAGCTCCAACACAACAGACTACAAAACGTCAACGGTCCCTAGAAGAGACCACCCACCCGGAACCAAAGAATTTTAAAAAGCGCGGTAGTGTCACCACGAAGTCCATCAGCGAAGTGCTGAAAGGACACCAGGTCATGGCGGTCATAGATCGTAATGACCCGGATGGCAGTATCGCTCCTGAGTGCTGGAAAAAGGTAGAAGTAAGCCTTTCAAGGCTCTACCTCCAGCTTTTGAAGGAATTCCCAGGTGGTTTTCCCTCTTTTCGCGACAGCGGATGGCATCAGGGCCACGTGAAGCTGATTGCCTGCGCGGATCAAAGGTCAATCGACCTTTATAAGATTGCGATCTCCAGAATAGGGGAAGCATGGCCAGGCGCAAGGCTCGAAGTCGTACCTAGGGAGTTGATCCCTAGTAGACCTAGAGCGCGCGCATGGATCCCAGCCGAATCGTCTGACCCTGAGGCTATCCTGGAGATTTTTAGGTTGAGCAACCAGCAGCTCCCGGCTAATAATTGGAAGGTTACTAAGGTAGAGGAACCAAGAGGGGATTACCGGTCAATAACCCTTGTGGTGAACGCCGAATCTCTGGCTACTCTAGCGAAATCCAATTGGGTCGTGGGCTATGGCTTCTCATCCACAAGCCTTAAGGTCTACAAAAAGGACGAGCAACCGTCTTACACGGATCAAGCGGTATTGAATCCCTCAAGGGTAACTGCTGATCCTGCTGCTGCTGAGGACTCCGCCATGCACCCGAAACGCAGTGACTCTATGTCAACTGTGGGGGGTTTGGAGAGTCTCCTAGGGACAACCACACTCAGTGAGGAGGAAGTCCTTCTGGAGTCAGACTCGGAGTCTGAGGCTGATGTCACGGTGGTGGAGGTGACCAGCGCTACAAGTAGCAGAGATGCTACGAATAGTGCAGATTAACCTCCATCACTCGAAGGCGGCGTCTGCCAGCCTTCAGCTCCGTCTTGCAAAAGGCGGAGTAGACGTTGTCCTGATCCAAGAACCCTGGACACACAGGGACTTGGTATGTGGTCTCAGGACTGAAAATTATAGCTTGCTGTATACCGTAAGTGAAGGAAGACCTAGGTCTTGTATCCTCATTAGGAATAATGTTAGCTCATTTATTCTCCCCAATTACAGCAACAAGGATTTAACGGCCGTCTGCCTGGAAACTAGCAAGGGACGGTACTGCTTGGTCTCGGCCTATATGGCGCATGACCATGAGATCCTTCCAGAAGCCAACCTACAGAAGCTTGTTGTGGATGCAAAGGCCCAACGGGTGGCTGTTATTATTGGATGCGATGCCAATGCGCACCACGATATCTGGGGAAGCACGGATGTCAATGAACGAGGTGAGTCATTATATGAATATATTGCTTTCTGTATGCAATAAGGGGTCAGAACCCACTTTTATTACTGCTAATAGGCAAGAAGTCCTAGACGTAACCCTTGCCTCAGAATCAATTTTTGATCGGATCTCAAATTGGAGAGTTCTAGAGGAACATTCCTTTTCGGATCATAGGTTAATTCAGTTTAATCTTCTAGATAGTCTACCTAGCCCTAAGGCTTTTAAAAATGTCCGGAAAGTAAACTGGGACCTCTAGAAGGTGACTGTAGCTAGACTACTACCTCAGAACCCCACAAGCACAAGCACGTGTGACGAAATTGATAGGTCTGTGGAGGTTCTAACGGTTGCTCTTAATAAGGCTCTATTGGTCTCTTGCCCCCTCAGTAGACCCAGGGGGAAACAAAAACCCACATGGTGGGGGGAGGAAATTAGGGGACTCAGACAAAACTGTAGGAGACTTTTCAACAGCGCAAAGAAGTCTAGAGATAGTGCAGACTGGGCTTTATATAAGGCAGCACTCAGAGCCTTAAAAAGTAAGCTTAGGAAAGCACAGAGAGAATCGTGGAGGAGCTTTTGCGGTGACGTAGAAGATATCTCTGAGACGTCCAGGTTGAGGAAGATCCTATCAACTGCTCCAATGGTACCTGGTTACCTGAGGAAGGAGGATGGATCCTGGACTTCTAATAGTAATGAGACTCTAGAGCTTCTTCTGGAGACTCACTTCCCTGGTTGCTCGAGTACCATTCCGCGGAGAACGAATCCCAGCGGGAATGTAGTTGAAGTCAACTCAGACATAGTCACGAAGCCAAAATTGCAATGGGCTATCCATAGCTTCAAACCATTTAAAGCATCTGGCCCAGATGGTGTAGCTCCAATTGAAATTCAGCAGTCAGAGAATCTTATAATAGAGTGGCTGTTACAGATCTATAATAGTTGTCTTGAATTAGCATATATTCCAGACTCATGAAAGCATGTGAGGGTAATTTTTATACCCAAGGCCGGCAAAAGCTCGCACACAGCTCCAGGGGACTTAAGACCCATTAGTCTGTCCTCCTTCTGTCTAAAAATCCTGGAAAGGTTGTTAGATATTCATCTGAGGCTCACTATAGACAGACAGAAGCTGTCAGTCTCTCAGCATTCCTACGTTAAGGGTAAATCGGTGGAGACCGCTTTACACTCCTTAGTCTCTAGGATTGAGTGCTCCCTGCACAACAAGGAGTTCTCCCTAGTGGCTTTCCTGGACATTGAGGGAGCTTTTAACAATATCAAATCAGACGCAATAATCGGTGCGATGCGAGACTTGGAGGTGCAACCCGCCATTAGCAGGTGGATTGAAAACATGCTTAGTAGCAGCTGGGGGCGGCGTTGGCCAAGAAGTCCGTGTGCAGAGGCACACCTCAAGGTGGAGTTCTTTCACCCCTACTCTGGAATCTTGCGGTAAATCAGCTGCTTGTTCGACTGGAGAGGGAAGGGTGCAAGGTGGTTGCGTATGCGGATGATGTTGCTATTAGTATCTCGGGTAAATACATATCAACTTTGAGGGACTTGATGCAAAACGTGCTGAACATTCTCTCTAAATGGACTACTGACTGTGGGTTGGGGGTTAATCCGACCAAGACTAAGCTGGTACTCTTCACTAGGAAGTATAAAATTCCTCAATTTATTGCTCCAAAACTAATGGGTGTAGATATTGACCTTGTCGAGGAGGCTAAATATCTGGGCGTGATCCTAGATAGGAAGCTGAATTGGAAGGCCAATATAAGCGAGCGCATTAGGAAGGCTCAGGTAGCTCTGTACTCTTGCAAAAGAGTCATAGGCAAAAAATGGGGGTTACAGCCTAAGGTAGCCTATTGGATATATACAGCTGTGGTACGACCAGTCCTTTTCTATGTGGCGCTTGCTTGGTGGACAGCCCTAAGTAAGTCCACATACAATAGGCTGATAACAAAGGTACAAAGAACGGCAGAGGTATTCATAAGTAGTGCCATTAGAACGACTCCAACGGCAGCATTGGATATTATGCTCAATCTGCCTGTTAGGCTTTTTGGCGAAAAAATGGCTGCAAACTCAGCTATCAGACTAAAAGCTACGCATCAATGGGATGCCAGGAATATAGGTCATGCGTCCATTTTAAGACATTTTGAGGGTATTCCTGACTCTTTCGACTACATCACACCAATGTACGCCTTCAATGGTATGTGCAAGATCTCCATTCCCTCCAGGGACGAATGGAAGGATGGCATCCCCACTCATGTAGAAGGGGTTCACATCTAACCAGATGGATCCAAACTAGAGAGTAGGGTGGGAGGTGGTGTATTCTCAGAAGATTTGGATATTAACATGTCCTTTAGGATGCCCGACCACTGCAGTGTTTTTCAGGCAGAGGTCGCGGCTATAGAGGCAGCACTATCTTGGCTAAGGAAGAAGAAGATATCTGGACTTGATATTTGCATTCTGTCCGACAGCCAAGCTGCTTTGCGCTCCCTGGATTCGGTTATTATCACCTCAAAAGCCGTCAAGAGCTGCCGCAAATCTTTAGACGAGATAGCTAAGCAGACCCGTCTGCATCTGTGCTGGGTTCCCGGTCACAGAGATATTCCAGGGAGCTGCAAGGCGGGTGAACTTGCCCGTGAGGGTACTACCATACCGATGGAACCAGATAGGTCGCAATTCGGTATTCCTATTGCCACATGTAAGCTCTTAGTAAATACAATATCCTTGATTAGCGTCTTAACGGGACACTGGACTCTAGGCACACACGGGTGTAGGCTGGGGACCGCCTCTAATGACTTCTGCAGGAGTTGCATGGACGAGGAGGAGGAAGAGTCTACTGCTCACCTGTTGTGCACGTGTCCAGCTTTGTCCAGAAGGAGGCGCACTTTCCTAGGCGACTACTTTTTGGACTCCTTGGGAGATATCTCAAAAAAAAGATTAGCTCCATCAACAGCTTCATTAAAAGCTCCAAATGGCTGGACCTTTGGAAGGGATGGGACCTGCTGTCCCATGCGGTATCACAAAGGGTCAATGTTGGCCTAAGTGCGCCCTCTTCGGGTGGCCGCTTTACCTACCTACCTACCTAATGTTAGTACCCGCAACCTTCCAGTGAAATTTCGTTGAAAAATCTTTAAAAGGAACACAGTAATGATTTTTGGCTAATTGTGGGCGTGGCAGTTGTATTATGATTTCCATATTCTGCACACACATTAGTATGGACCCCATGTATGTTTCTGCCAATTTTTATTCCGCTGGCATCAATACGAGCATAGGTAGACTAACTTTAATTTTAGACCCGAAAGTTCCCTATATCAAAAGTGGGCGTTTCTTTACTCTGATCAGCCCCATTTGTTGCAGATAGCTTTCTAATGCCCACATGTTCCTTCCCGTAAAATTTCGTCCGTAAATCTCTACCAGATCTTATGTTATTAATATTTGCTAATAGTGGGCGTGGCAGTTGATATATACCGCCCACCTTTTCACAGTGTTTAGTAGGACCCACATCTCCACAACTGCCAAATAATTACACGGTTCCGACAATTGGACCGAAGTTATAGTCCTTTTAAAAAAGGTGAAAAAAGTTCCTTATATGGGAGGTAGGTGTGGTCTTTGTCAAAATCGGCCCATATAGCAATCTGGTTCTGTATCTTTGTCCAGACTTTACTTTTGCAAAATTTCAATAAGATAGCTGTAACGGTGTAGAAAAAAAGTGGCCACAGACGGACAGACGGACGGACAAAATAAAAATTGCTTAGAAGGTGATTCTGATCATATCTGTATGTATATGTTCATACCTACCACGCCTCCTTCTTGAAATTGCAACCCCTCTCAAAAGCACAAACTTACTATTTACCTTTTTTAAAAAACAAATTGGACACTATATAGGGAATTATTAGAATCAAGATCCGATTCACTGCCTACAAGTATAAGTTCTTTTGGTGAACTCGAGGAGGCGGTATATCGACTAAACGATAGAATAATCTCAGCATATCATGAAAGCACTGTGGTCAAAGCTCACAATGTGACTCGCAAGGTCCCATAGTGTAATGACAAGCCTGCAGATATGCGTAAAAAGATAAGAAAACTGTTCAATCGTTGTAAACGCACGAAGGTGTGAGTCTTGGAGGAAATTTTGCGAAAGCATAGTCGAAACGCCAGATAGTGCTAGACTCCATAAAGCCTTACGCAAAGAACACTCGAACGGTGTTGCAACTTTAAGAAGACCAGATGGGTCTTATACAATGAACAGGAGGGACACTTCAGAGTACCTGCTTCAAGTGCACTTCCCGGGGTCAACTAGAGTGTCACTGGATCAGCCGTCATGCGACCAATGGGCCGTATTAGACAAAAAATCCTGGAGTTTGTCTGGAGTAATATTTACCCCAGACAAGGTTAAATGGGCTGTTGGGTCCTCTAAACCATTCAAGACACCAGGTGAGGATAACATTTTTCCAGCCCTCTTGATAAGAGGACTGGATATAATGCTTGAATCACTTGTTGATATTTTTAGGAACAGTTTCAGCAGGGAGTACATACCATCCATATGGCGTAAAGTTGATGTGGAACTGCCTAAATCATACAGACCTATCAGCCTCACGTCGTTTCTTCTAAAAACTATGGAAAGATTGGTGGATCTACATATTAGAGAAACGCTAGACAGAACAACACCTCTGCACCAATCTCAGTTTGCATATAAAAGGGGAAATCCACGGTGGGAGCGCTTCATTACCTTGTAACAAAGATAGAGAAAGCTCAATATTCCAAGGAAATTGCTTTATATGCCTTCATAGATGTCGAGGGCGCCTTTGACCGGCTATTCTCTGCAAAAATATCGATAAACAAACTGTTGGGTGGGTTAAAATGATGTTAAAAAGTAGAGAAATTAGCCCATATCTGGGAGACGAGGCCGTATAAGTCAAGGCAATGAAAGGCTGTCCCCAAGGCGGTGTATTGTCACCCCTTCTATGGTATTTAGTTATTGACGATCTCTTAGTCAAACTACAAGGGTTAGGCTTCGAGGCAAGTGAATATTCTGACGATCTTGCTGTCATTATTAGTGGCAAGTTTGACAGAATCCGACATTATGAATCAGGCTCTAGCCTTCATCTCAAATAGGTGGCGCGCAGAGGGGTTATGCATGAATCCTAGCAAACCCATTCTCATTACGTTTACAAACAGATTAAAATTGAACCTTGGTACAATAGCTGTTGAGGGAATCAATATAGAATATTCCGATGAGGTCAAATATCTAGGTGTAGTTCTGGATAAGCGACTGAATTGGAACTCTCACCTAAATTCGGTGATAAACAAAGCCACAAGAGCAATGTGGGCATGTCGAAATCTCTTTGGTAGAACATGGGGTCTGTAATAAAAAATAATACACTGGCTGTATGTAATGATGGTTAGACCAATCATTACCTATGCATCAATTGTGTGGTGGCCCAAGACAACACAAGAATCTGGTAAGAAAGTACTTAGAAGATTTCAAAGGCAGATTTGCCTGGCAATCACCGGTGCAGATGCCAAAGTGCACAGCCGCTGCTATAGACGCCATAATAGGACTATCCCCACAACATGCAGTAGTGAAAAAATGTGCTGCTCGAAGTGTATTGAAGATAAAAATCTTGTCTAGACAAGAACCTCATTACTATGATCATTTAATAATGAAATTGTAAGCTTTATAGAATATACCCTAAAAAGTTCGTGTTGATAAGACTTAATTAGCCTGTCCACTAAAAAAAGTCATGTACTATGACACCACTGAAATGTAATAAATATGGAGAGAGACACTTAACGGAATAAATGAGGGGTAACAATGAGACACAGTAGTTTAGAGTGCGGTAGAATGAGACTGTACATGGACAGAATTTGATCAGTGAGTTCCCCACCTGCAGTTAGCGTAGTTGTCTTGATGGACAGATTTCAATACCTGAAGGCCCCGGTTCGATTCCTGGGAGACTTCATAGTTGGTGCGCTTTCGATTTCTGAGACATAATAAATGTTTGGGGAAAAATTGCCTCTCATTGAAATATCTCTGATGAGGATACGTGGCGTGTGTGAAATAGCTTGAAGATCTGCGAAAATGTTTCATTAATTCTCCTTCTGAAAATTATTACTGTGACATAACCACACATGCACAATTGCAACTACTGTGTGCAACTTGTCTTGTCAATAAAGGGGCTGAGAAGTAATCTTAATTTTCAACTGAATTAACGACTACTGATTTACTCACAATTTAAGACTGAATACTAGATAAAAGGACTGGTCGTACCATAGATGTGTATATCCAATAGGGTTCCTTAGGCTGTAACCGCCATTTCATCACCAGTTCAACTTCCTATTTACTTTCACGCCCAAATATTTAGTTTCCTCGACCAGATTGACAACTATTAGTTTTGGAAATTGAGGTATTTTATACTTCCTAGTGATGAGCACCAGCTTAGTCTTGGTCGGATTATCCCCAAACTCACAGCCTGTAGCCCATGTAGACAGAATGTTCAACATTTGTTGCATCGAGTCTCTCAAGGCAGATATATATTTTCCCGAGATACTAATAGCAACATCATCTGCAGACACAACCAGCTTGCACTCTTCCCTCTCCAGTTGAGCAAACAGCTCATTTACCTCCAGATTCCTGAGTAGGGGTGAAATAACAACTCCACCTTGAGGTCTGCACACCGACTTATTGGCTGTGAATTGATTATCCGACCACTCAGCATATTTTCAATCCACTTGCCAATGGGGGGTTCCACCTCCAAATCTCGCATCGCACCGATGATTTGATGTTGTTAAAAGCTCCCTCAATGTCCAAGATAGCAACTAGGGAGAACTCTTTGTTATATTGGGAGTACTCAATACTAGAGACTAAGGAGTGTAAAGCTGTCTCAATCGAAGTAGGCATGCTGAGATACGGACAGCTTCTGTTTGTCTATAGTGAGCCTAACAAAGTTTCAAGAATTTTCAGACAAAAGGAGTCTTAGATACCCTGGGGTTGTATGCGAGCTTTTCCCAGCCTTGGGTATAACAATTATCCTCACATGCTTCCATGAGTCTGGAATATATGCTAATTTTAGACAACTTTTGTAGATCGTGAACAACCACTAGATTAGATTCTCTGACTGCAGAATCTCAATTGAAGCTACACCATCTGGCCCAGATGCTTTATATGGTTTGAAGCTATGGATAACCCATTGCAATTTTGGCTTCATGATTATATTTGAATTGGCTTCGACTACATTCACACTGGGCTTCGTTCTCCGCGGAATGTTGCTCGAGCAACCAGGGAAGTAGGTCTCTAAAAGAAACTCTAGAGTCTCATTGCTCTTTGAAGTCCAAGATCCACCCCCCTCCTCAGGTAACCAGGTACCATTGGAGCAGTTGCTAGGATCTTCCAAAGCCTGGACGTCTCAGAGATATCTTCTACGTCACTGCAAAAGTTTCTCCACGATTCTCTTTGGGCCCTCCTAAGCTTAATTTTGAAAATTCTAATTGCTGCTTTGTATAAAACCCAGTCTGCACTATCTCTAGCCTTCTTTGCGTTGTTAAAAAGACTCCTACCCCTAATTTCCTCCCCCACCACGTGGGTATTTGTTTCCCCCTGGGTCTACTGAGGGGTAAGAGCCTTATTAAGAGCATCCGTGAGAACCTCCACAGACCAATCAATTTCGTCAAACGTGCTTGTGCTAATGGGGTACTGAGGTAGTAGTCTAGCTACAGTCACCCTGTAGAGGTCCCAGTTTACCTTCGTGATATTTCTTACAGCCGTAGGGCTAGGTAGACTATCTAAAAGATCAAACTGGATTACCCTATGATCGGAAAAGGAGTGTTCCTCTAGAACTCCCCGACTTGAAATCGGGTCAAACATTTATTCGGAGGCAAGGGTTATGTCTAGGACTTCCTGCCTTGTCGCAGTAATGAAAGTGGGTTCTTACATTTTTTACGTATTAGAAGGCTAGTCGTTACAATATTTTAATATAATGACTCACCGCGGGAATTGACATCCTTGCTGCTCCAAATGTCATGGTGCGCATTGGCATCTTATCCAATGATTGCAGGCGCTTGTTGAGCCTTTGGAGCCACAACAAGCTTCTGTAAGTTGGCTTCCGGAAGGATATCATGGAGATGAACGCTGGCAGACGCAGCCTTCGAGTGATGGAAGTTAAGCTGCACTATTCGTAGCATCTCTGCTACTAGTAGCGTTGGCCACCTCCAACACAGCGCGTCCGCATCAGACTCGTCCGTGTCTGCTTCCAGAAGGCCCTCCTCCTCACTGAGTATGGTTGTTCACAGGAGACTCTCCAAACCCCCCACAGTTGACACAGAGTCACGGCGTTTTGGGTGCATGGAAGAGTCCGCAGCAGAAGTAGGATCAGGAGTTACTCCTATAGGGTTCGCTACCACTTGATCCGTGCCAGGCGGTTACCCGTCCTTCTTATAGACTTTAAGGCTCGTAGATGAGAAGCCATAACCCACGACCCAATTGGAATCGCCTATAGTCGCCAGAAATTCTGCGTACACCACAAGGGTTACTGACCTGAAATACCTCTTGGTTCCTCTATTTTGGTAAACTTACAATTTATAGTCGGGAGCTACTGGTTATTCAATCTAAATATCTCCAGGATAGCCTCAGGGTCAGATGGTTCGGCTGGGATCCATGCGGCCGCTCTAGTTCTCTTAAGGATTAGCTCCCTAGGTACGAATTGGATCCTTGATCCTGGCGTTGCCTTCCCCGATACTGAAGATCTTGATTCTGTAGAGGTCTACTGACCTTTAATCACATGGCCTTGGCGCCATCTGCTGTCGCGATAGGCGTGAAATCCACCAGGGAATTCCCTAGTAAGCTGGATGTAAAGCTTTGAAAGGCTGACTTCTACCATCATCCAGCGCTCAGGAGAAATGCTGCCATCAGGGTCACTACGGTCTATAAACGTCATTACCTGATGTTCTTTCAGCAATTCGCTGAAGGACTTCGTGGTGACAGCTCCGTGCGTTTCAACTTTTTGTGGTTTGGGTTGACTGTCTCCTCTAGGGACCGCTGACGCTCCGAAGGGAGCTTGACACTCCAGTATTACATTAAAGTCGGAGAAAATGTAAAAAACAAAATATTAAGTATCCTTGTGAAAAAGGAGAAAATAGATATACACTTTACTCTTCCGTTTGCATGCGATTTCAACAATGAGAATCCTAAATCATCATTAGGAGCATATCAAGAATAATATAAATAAAGATTACGACATGCAAGTATGATAGAAGATTGCGCCTATGCTGGTACGACAATTTCCTCTCTCTCTGCGCATGTCGTGATATGGCGCACATGATAATAGTTATATGAATAAATATAAAATAATATATATCGATTGATTTGGCATTAAAATTTTCGTTTTATTCAGTAATTTTTTGGTTAAATTGGACCCGTGAAAAATGTTTAGTGTTTTACTGCGATAATGGCAATATAAATGCAAACAATTATGGGAAGTGAAATAAAAAACACATGTGCATATGTAGTTATTTTAAATTTTAATTATCTTGCTTATATATTTATGATCATACATCGTTATACATAAAGATATGCAGACATATATATGTAGTTATAACTACAAAGGCATAAGCTAAACAAATGTTTTTAAATTTTTATGATAATTAGAATAGATAAAAAAAATATTGAACTTGACTCCTATAGACGTGGCGCAACCACTTATTTATTATTGAGCCTTTTCAGTCACTTCAGTCGAACTTGTGCTATGGGCTCTATCTTTTTGTTCAAATATGGAGTAGCACCTGGCTTTAAACGCATTCTCATTGCAAGACCTGTAATTAAACATTTTTAAAATTTAACTTATATATTTTCAAAAAAACTTCCTTACCTATTTCAACCTGCAAATTTTTTTTTAAGAACTCTTTATCAAAATATTCCATGCAAATTCGACAAGTATTTGGATTAAATGCTGTGTTTCGCTTGAAAATTTCACCCAAATATTTAATATCTTATGAACAGATGAAACTTATGCTCATTATTAGAATTCCAAACTGATTTCATTTATATTATATATATATATATATATATATATATATATATATATATATATATATATATATATATATATATATATATATATATATATATATATATATATACATATATATATATATATATATATATATATATATATATATATATATATATACTCGTATATATGTATATTGTATAGATATATATTTTTTTAATTTTAATTTTTTTATTTATTTATTTTTTTTTTTTATTAAATTATGAAAATCCATTATGTTTAAGTACTTTTTATCGAAAGAGTACCTCAATTGTTTGTACTCGTTTGCTTGCAAGTGCATTTGTTAACTTATATATAATTGAAAATAATTAAAATCCTTTTTATACTCAAATTATTGCCTTTGCAAAAGCAATTTTCATATCACAAAATATTTTAAAGTACCACTTGACGTTGCAGCCAATAAGCTGTGCTGAGTTTTCCTCAAGAGACGACTAGCGGACCTGCGCATGGCATAATCTTCTTTTCTATCATTCTTGTACGACATGCGCATGATTTCCCTTTAGGTGACGTAGTTGGTCCAAGAGTACAGTTAGTCAAGGGTTACCAACTTTCTGTTTCACTAAATAATTTACTAGTAACTTTTTTTATACAACAAATTCAATTGAATTTCATACGAAACTATCAATAAATATAAATACAATCTTTATTTTTACTCTGTTTATTTAAATTTTATATATAAAAAATTGCTTCGTACTTGAAAATGATTATTTCAAACAAACAAATTTATATATTGCGTGAGAGTTGGCAATCCTGCAATAAAAATGTAAGCATGAGGAATGAAAGGTGCAAATGCAAGCAAACATACAGTAAAAAATTAAGTGAGAATATGGTCTGAAAATTTAAATTTTGTGTGTTTGTAATGAAATCTATATATTTTTCTATTGTTAGTGGAAAAACTGTATACTTTTACACCTTTTTTACCTTAGACCGGACTTAGTAAAATCTTATTGCGTGCTGTGAAAACACAAAATATTCGATGCAGTGGCTGAGGGTATTACCTAAGCAAAAAAATATATATATTTTGCACATTTATTCTTAAATTTAGAGTGCATTTTTATTAGACATACTCTTGTCCGATTATGCGTTGGAGCCACTGTAAATGCAGTCTGTAAGCTTAGAAAAGTTCAGTTTCTTGACAAAGAAAGATTCAGTAAATAAATAAATGGGCGAAATAACGAAAACGAGTTAGAACGCGTAATGAAGTCTGAAGTCGGGTTAGACCGACTACGAAATACCCTTTACCATTTCTTGTGAGTACGAGTTCCACAATTGGGATGTTTGCTTCATAAATCATCATTAGGAGCATATCTACGTTAAATTGATTGATTTAAATTGGTACGGTACCTTGAATTGATTATAGCGACCCCATTTCTTGTGTGTGGCTTTGTAGGGTCCATATACGTACTAATACAAAATTTCGTCCAAAAATATTGTATGGGTCGTAAGTTACAATAATATGTGAATAGTGGGCGTGGCTGTAGAAATAGTACGCCCATTTTTTGTGTGGTGTTTAATGTTAGTACCCGCAACCTTCTTGTGCAATTTCGTTGATAAATCTTTAATAGGAACCTAGTAACAATTTTTGGTTAATTGTGGGTGTGGCAGTAGTAATAATGTGCCCATATTTGGAATGCATGGTAGAACATTGTATACATCTACAAATTTGTTTTCATATATCATCACTAGAAGCATAGTTAGGGTAATTGTCTTTAAGTGGGGTCCCCAAAGTTCATTATATGGGAGGGAGGCGTATACTTAATCTGATCGACCCCGAATCTTGTAAATGGCTTTGCAGGGTCCATATACGTACTACTTAGTAATTTCGTCCAAAAATATTGTATAGGTCGTAAGTTATAATAATATGTCAATAGTGGGCGTGGCCGGTGAAATAAGACGCCCATTTAGTGTGTGGTGTTTAATGTTAGTACCCGCAACCTTCCTGCGAAATTTCGTTGATAAATCTTTAATAGGAACAGAGTAATGATTTTTGTCTAATTGTGGGCGTGTCAGTAGTAATAATCTGCCCATATTGCATGTTAGTACAGACCCAGTGTATACATCTACCAATTTGTTTTCATATATCATCACTAGAACTATAGATAGGGTAACTGTCTGTAAGTGGGGTCCACAAAGTTCATTATATGGGAGGGAGGCGTATCCCATATCTGATCGACCCCAATTCTTGTATATAGCTTTGTAAGGGCCATATACGTACTACTATAAAATTTCGTCCAAAAATATTATATAGGTCGAAAGTTATAATAATATGTCAATAGTTAGCGGGGCTGTAGAAATAGTACGCCCATTTTTTGTGTGGTGTTTACTTCCTGTGAAATTTCGTTGATAAATTTTTAATAGGAACACAGTAATGATTTTCGGCTAATAGTGGGCGTGGCAGTTCTATTATGATCTCCATGTTCTGCACACACACTATTATGGATCCCATGTATATTTCTGCAAATTTTTATTCCGCTGGCATCAATACGAGCATAGGTAGGCTAATTTTAATTTTAGACCCGAAAGATCCCTATATCAAAAGTTAGCGTGACTTTTCTCTGATCAGCCCCATTTGTTGCAGATAGCTTTGTAATATCCAAATTTCGTGCGTAAATCTCTACCAAATCTTTAGTTTTTAATATTTGTAACTGCCAAATAACGTCACGATTCCGTCAATTGGACCGAAGTTATAGTCATTTTAAAAAAGGTGAAAAAAGTTCCTTATATGGGAGGTAGGCGTGGTCTTGGTCCAAATCGGCCCATATAGCAATCTGGTTCTGTACCTTTGTCCAGACTATAGTTTTGCAAAATTTCATTAAGATAGCTCTAACGGTGTAGAAAAAAAGTGGCCACAGACGGACAGACGGACGGACAAAGTAAAAATTGCTTAGAAAGTGATTCTGATCATATCTGTATATATACGAGTATGTCCATTCCTACCATGCCTCGTTTTCGAAATTGCAACCCCTCTCAAAAGCACAAAGTTAGTATACCCTATTTACCTTTTTTAATGGTAAAGGGTAGGTAGGTAGGTAGGAGTGGCCGCCCAGTTTGCCAAAAGCACACTTGAGCACACATAATGGCCCATTGTGATACCACAGTGTGGCGCCGTTCAAGCACTGACTAAAAAGGTTCCCATACTTGGGATGGTTCTAGTCAGCGCAAGGACAGCGCCTGGAAAGGCACGACTCCCCCGTCATGTTTCAGGAAACCATCCTGATACTTTGATGAACCTGGCTATGTCCCTAATATTAATGGATGGCAGCTCTGTCAGGCTTGTAAGAAATGGGGCACCAAAGGTGCGAATTCTTCTTCTGCTCAAGGATGGGCAGTGGCATAAGAGGTGGAAAACCGTCTCGTCCTCCTCCTCGAAGCCACAGCCTCGGCAAAAGTCATTTGAGGGTAGGCCCAGACTTTCTGCGTGCTGTCCCATTATGCAGTGGCCGGTCAAAACCGACACAGTTGTCGACAGTGATACGCGATCAAGTCGAAGAAGTTGATTGGTTCTGTTTTCGTCCATTCTTGCCCAAGTTAGTCTAGCCGTGTGGCAGGATTCCTCGTTAGCCCAGGATTTGTAGGCGTCAGCGAGATATTTCGGTTTGACTTCGAGCTTGGCTGTTGCCAGTGGAATGCCGATGTTTACAGAGGGGTGAATGTCGTGCATTAGCGTGCCTGCCTTGGCAAGCTCGTCCGCCTCGCAGTTTCCCGGGATTTCGCTGTGTCCGGGAACCCAGACTAGGTGCACCCGAGAGTAACTTGCGAGCTCATTTAAAGATGTTCGACATTCATGAACTAGTCTTGATGTGGCCGTGGAGCCAAAAAGAGATTTAATGGCGGCCTGGCTGTCTGAGAAGATACGTCAACTGCGCCGATATCACTACTCAGCATCCATTTGGCTGCGTGGTAAATGGCCATGACCTCAGCTTGAAAAACGCTGCAATGGTCTGGGAGACGTAGGCAGATGTTTAAGTCCAGCTTGTCGGAATAAATACCGCTGCCGACTCTACCTCCAAGCTTGGAACCGTCGGTGTAGATTTCGACTGTTTCACCGACGATTCGGTTTTCTGAGGTCCAGTCGCTTCGACTTGGAATAGTGAGGTCGAATTCCCTGTTCAAATCGGGATAGACCGACATATAATCGATAAAGTTGGGGACAGGTGGGTCCTGATTCAGAATTGAAGCATGGCCTGTCAGGGTTATGCGCCAGTGCGAAAGAGCATTAAGTCTAATCGCTGTCAGCTTGGCTTGTTGTTTAACCAGGATCCCCGAGGGGAGCCAGTGCAGCATGGCAAAAAGGGCTTTCATAGGTGTGCTACGAAGAGCGCCAGTGATCAGTAGAGCAATGGATCTTCTAATTTGATCGAGGGGTTTGATATTACAGGCTTTTTCAAGAGCTTGCCACCAGAAGACCGACCCGTATAACAGGTTTGGTTCAACGATGGCCGTGTAGAGCCAGAGCACGACTCGAGGACGAAGTCCCCATCGTGCACCAACTGCTCTTTTATAGCAGTATATAGCGCATGTTGCCTTACGTGCCCTCTCAGCTAGATTGGCTTTCCAATTAAGCTTTGGGTCGAGAATCAGGCCTAAGTACTTAACGTGTGTGCTCAAAGAGAGCGGAGTGCCGTTTAGACTAGGCATTGTAAACTTTGGAATTTTGTACTTCCTAGTGAAAAGCATAGTCTCTGTTTTGGATGGGTTAACCCCAAGTTCGAATTCGCGACACCAGTTCGACACAATAGAGAGTGAATAGTTAAGTTTTTCGGAAAGTGTTTGGGGGAATTTGCCGGATGCCGCGATTGCTACGTCGTCCGCATAGGCTATCACTTTGCATCCAGTAGATTCCAATCTCACCAGTAGTGTGTTAACTGCCAGGTTCCAGAGGAGGGGTGATAAAACACCCACTTGTGGCGTGCCCCTGTTAACCACCCTCCTGGATTGGGCACTGGCGATCGTGGAAGTGATGATCCTAGATTTTAGTAGAAGCTCTATAAATTTAAGAAGACCTGAATTCAGGTTAAGATTTTAGAGTGCGGAAATGACAGCGCTGGGGCATACATTGCTGAATGCTCCCTCGATGTCCAGAAATATGGCAAGTGTGAATTCCTTGTACGCCAAGGATTTGTCAACTTGAGAAATGAGAGAATGAAGTGCTGTTTCAACCGATTTGCCTTTAGAGTAAGCGTGTTGAGATACAGAGAGAAGAGAAGGGTTGATCGATGTCCTGATATGTAGGTCAAGAGCTCTTTCTAGAACCTTAAGAAGAAAGGATGTTAGACTTATGGGTCTGTAATCCTTAGGTTTGGTGTGCGAGGCCTTCCCAACTTTTGGTATGAAGACGACCCGAGCCGTGCGCCAGCGTAAGGGAATGTATTGCAGTCTGAGGCTTGCATTATATATTTGAAGCAGCCATGGAAGGATAATCTCTTCCCCATTTTGGATATCGGCAGGAATGATGCCGTCCGGTCCGGGGGACTTGTATGGCTTAAAGGTTTGAATGGACCATTCAAGGTGACTTTTTGTCCCTTGGAATGTGGGGAGGCTATCATGGGAAACCTGCTCCACCTGGTAGAGTGCTTGATCCGCTGAGGCTAAACTCCCTGGGAAGTGGGTGTCTAGCAGGATATCAAGGGTTTCGGCGCTTGAGTGAGTCCAGCTGCCATCTGGTTTTTGGATACAGTCAAGGGCTTTGTTAGAGGAGTGGAGAATTTTACGAAGACGGCTAGCCTCGGACGTCGATTCAATGCTTTCGCAAATTCCCTCCATGACGCTCGTTTCCCTCGCCTAATGGCGTATTTCAACTCTTTTTGTTTATTTTTGAAAGGGGCCCAATCAGCTGTAACTTTAGCTTTGTTGAAAAGCATTCTACAAGTTTTGCGAAGACTTGCAATTTCCGAGTTCCACCACGGAGGTTTAGGTTTGCCCCGTGGTTCGGGAGTGATGCAAGAAATATGAGTGGCTTTTTTAAAAGCTGTGGACAGATCGTCGACCGCCCGATCAATGTCGGGACAGTTGTGGATAATAGGGGGAGTCGTTGCTAAGCATGACCCCAGTTTGAGCCGGAAAAGAGGCCAGTTCGTGTTTTTTCTATTGACAGGTTTAAGAGATTCTGTAATACAGGCAAAGAGATAATAATGGTAAAGGGTATAAAAACTAGAATATGACAGTTTGGAGAATTTGACTGGCTTTATTTGCCACAAGCTGAAAATTATAAAGCCTATTCTTGTGGTTAATCCTCTACCCATGAGAGGGTACAGTCCTTCACATGGGTGAAACATCTAAGTGAAAGTGGGCTAAGTCAGCCATCAAATTCGTTATTGGAAACGCTGAAAACATGCGATGCAATATTTTTGGTATTAAATGGAGAAAAATTATTGCTTACTAGCGGCTATATGCAAAAATATTTGACGGAAGCAAAGGACATTGGAGCTTATGAAAAAGTGAAAAAGCTTATTTTAGATATAGAATGTAATTTAGAATAAGATTACTTAATACAGAAATTCTTCAAAATACCAAAGGATGACCAGAAAATTCAATAAAAGAACAACGTAATTTAAAAAAAATTGATTCATTTTTCCCTATCAAAGAATTTGGAATGAAGAATAAAAAAATGTCCCACTGTCACATTTACACAAATATTTTACTGAAAATTATTAGCTAATAGGAACACAGTTCCGTGACGTCATTTATGCTACATGCGCAGAAACTTTTAATTTTTCCGCGGGATGTCGTAATCTTTGTTTCCATCATTCTTGGGAGCATATCTACTGTTATATTCGGTAGAGTACCTTAAATTGAATATATCGACCCCATTTCTTGTGATTGGCTTTGCAGTGCCAATAAACGTACTAATATAAAATTTCGTCCGAAAATATTATATTGGTCGTAGGTTTAGTAGGACCCACATCTCCATAACTGCCAAATTGCTTCTCTATTCCATAAATTGGACCGAAGTCATAGTCATTCTAAAAGAGGTGAGAAAAGTTCCTTATATGGGAGGTAGGCGTGGTTTTTGTCCAAATTGGCGATCTGATTCTGCATCTTTGTTCAAGCTACACTTTTGCAAAATTTCATTAAGATAGTTCTAACGGTGTGGATAAAAGTGGCCACAGATGGACAGACGGACAGATGGACAGACGGACGGACAAAAGAAAAATTGCTTAGAAAGTGATTCTGATCATATCTGTATATATATGTCCATACCATAAAATTAGTATAGCCTTTTTACCTTTTAAAGGTGAAGGGTATAAAAGGAAAGTGGATACCTGATTATATGTGCTTTGTGGATGACTAATTTACTGCAATTTTATTTCAAGGAGTAAAATTGCTGGAAGTTGTGAGAAAAAATTTTTGAAAGAGGGGCTAAACTGGCCTTAAGGAAGAAACCACCAATGTAAAGCGTATAGAATAATAAAAGGGCGCAACAGTTCGTGAGTAAGCACTGGATGATTTTGAAAAGCTTTATGTACTAAGAATTATAATATCTGATTTTAAGAATTTGTGAAATTGAATTCGAGGGCTTTCCTTTTCATGATAGACCGTTGAAATTTATGTATGATTCATTTTTATAATAAGTATAAAAAAAATTTTTTTGTTCGCAAAATGCGAATACTTTCGCATATTAAAGTATACATCAAAACCTATTGCATGGTAGTCCGTTTAATACCTTCTAAAATGTTGATGTTATTGCACGAGTTATCAGTGCTGCAAGTCTGGAATTCATAATTTATCTAAACAAATTCAACCTCTAACATATAAAAGTGATGTAATTGAATATACTCATCAATAAATTGATGGCAATATAAGGCGCATTCGATTCCTCACTTGCATCGAGCTCGTAACGAGTTGTGCGAATAAAACAGCACTCGAGTAAGTGGTATACTTGGCAGCACTGTTTCAACTGTTTTTTTAACATTTAATTTCTTCATATTTTTTATGCAATCTAATCATCTGATTATAATTTATATTAACAGAATAACAATATTTAAAATCAAAGATTAATTTTTTTTCTTTAAATTTAAACAGCTAAAATATAAAAAATTCCAGGGAATTTTTATGGGTACTTTTTAATCTCGTGGGTTTTCTAGCAATTTTCAATTTGGAAGCGCTTTTCTATCGAGGATGGAAAAATTGGCTCGTTTAATCCGAGTATAATTTACTCGATATATTTTCCATACAAATGTCTGTCCTATCGTCAAGTGGCAAATCAAATGCGCCTATTATTAGTGAAAAGCCTTTAGATATGATAAAATCCTTACCAGATTTTTCTGGCAGAGAATGAGTCTATATATTTTTGAAAGCAAAAAATATTTTGCTGCACTTACAATTTTGAGAAATAAAATCATTAAGAAATTGATACTTTTAGTAAACAAAAGTATTATGACTCATGGTTAAGAATCTCCTATTACCAAATAATTAAATAATAAAAACAGACAGTTTGCCTTAAGAGTATTTTTCACTGGATTAAATTATCCATTAAGTGATATATTATTTTCACATCTACCCGGCGTTCCCAAATTCATTAGCAAAAGCCCAGGAGCTTCGATCAAGTAACTTGAGAGCAGCATTTGCTTTACAGTTTGACAGAAGTCAAAATCATAATAACTTTTAAAGGAAAGTATTTCAAGGCTATCAAAATGTTTTGGAACAATTAGTTGTTAAATTAAGACAGGAAAATATAAAAGAAAGGAATCAGTTAGCAGTAAAAAAAGAGGTGGAACATTATTATTACCCATTATCGGATTATAACATTGGTAGGAGTTAAACAATTATTTTATGAAATTGATAATTTAGAATCAGATTTATTAATAGAGTATAATTTTTTGAAAAAAACCAAAGTCTATAATTGATTTGAAACATGGTGTACTATAATATATATAATGGAAATAAAGATAAAATTTACAGTGCGGAAATAATTTGTACAAAATCTGTTGAAAAGTGACAAACATGTAATAACTAATTATACTTTAGGTAAAAGTATCCTTAAAGTGCAAGCCGATGATAATGCCGGCAATGTGAAACATTTATAGTAGAAAAACAAAATAAAAAGTTTAAAAGAAATATACAATCTTGAAAAAAGAAGAAATTATTTCTTTGAGAAATGATCCTTGAACGCCATACGATAATGATGATTTCGTTGAGGAAAAGTGGAAAAATCAGAAAAATGAAATATGTGACAGTTTTGAAGTATCAGATGAAGTTTTTAATAAAAAAGAGATAAGAAATGAGAGTCCAAAATATATGGAGGTAGATATAGACAATTTTAAAAAACAAATTGTCAATATAAGATATTAAAGCTCATATACTCGTAGGTAGTAAACAGTACCCTTATCCTCTTTCTGCAAACAATTTTGTTAATAAGGAAATATCAGAATGTTAAAAGAAAAAAGTATAAGAGATAGTAAAAGTCCTCATAATTCACAAATTTGGTCAGTTTCTAAAATGAGAATGAATGGAGATGGTACTCCAAAACAGAGACTAGTGATTGACTTTAAAAAAATAAATGAAGTTAGAATTGCCGATAAATATCCAAACCAGGATACAAATATAATTTTTCAAATTTGGTAAAATTAGTTTATTTTTCTACAATAGATTTGGAATCTGGATTTTATCAGATTTTAATGCAAGAAAATCATATAGAAAAAACAGAACTTTCTATTCATAATGGAAAATTTGAATTTTTAAGAATGCCATTTGAATTAAATCATTCCCATAAATATTTCAAAGAGCCATGGATAATATTTTGAGAGAAAATAAAGGAACATTTTCGTCATGTCCATATAGACGATATAATTGTTTTTTCAAAAACTATTGATGAACATAGTAAACATCTTAATATGGTTGTTGAAACATTAAAAAATGCTATATTAAAATATCACTTAAATCGAATTTTTATAAAAAAAATAGGCGAGTTTTTGGATATTTTGTTGGACACAAACTAATTAAAAAAGATCCTAAAAAAATTAAAATAATTAATAATTATCCTATTCCGAGACCATTAAGACAATTAAGAAGTTTTTTGGGAATTAAAGGTTATTAAAGAAATTTTTTTAAAGATTATGCTTTTATTTGCAAACCCCATACGAAGTATGGGCAAAAGCCAAAAATTATATGTTGAGAAGATATAATGCAAAAAGAATAATATAGAAAAGGTCATTGGTGAATGGAATAAGTTAAAACCAAAATATAGGAAACAAGAAGTAAAGGTAGATATAAAAAACAGGGTTAAAACAAAAAAGAAAAATAGAAAAATATAATATAAGAAAATAATGTTCAATTTTATTTTTGAGAAAATGTACCTAGTGCTGTTTCTAATCATAACATTTTCTAATATACAGGCAATTGAAATCATTGACTACACAGGAGAGGAATACGTACTTATTGAAGATGGTGAAGTTGCCATTTATAATGAGTTTGGTAATATATTTCATATAACAAATTTAACTCATTATAAGGAGATATTAATGGAAATAAGAAAATTCATGAATAACCGCAAATATACTAGTTTTGATATTGACAATAAACAAAATCCATATTACATTCCATACGAGGAATTTTACCCAGAAGGTGATAATATTTATGAAATCAATTTAGAATTGAATAAAATTGAAACTTTATTGAAACAGTTAGAAATAACTGACAAAGTAAAAATTAGAAATAAAAGAGGAATAATGAATTAGGTACAATTTGGAAATGGATATCGGGAACATTTGATGATATTTTGTTATTTATTTATTTATTTATCTCTACAATTGAAGTTAGGACATTAAGCTGTCCTAAAGACATGAAGAATATAATATAATTTGTATACCCTTTACCTTTAAAAAAGGTAAATAGGGTATACTAACTTTGTGCTTTTGAGAGGGGTTGCAATTTCAAGAAAGAAGCGTTGTAGGTATGAACATATACGAGGGCGGATTGATATTGAAGCTACCTAAGTAGGAAAAAACATTTTTTTTTCAAAAACCATTTATTTCTCAACATAGTCTCCTTTTACTTCGACACACTTAGTAAGACGATATTCCAACTTTTTTATACCATCTGAATAATACGATTTCGGGAACCCATCAAAATACGCGTTAGTTTCGGTCCTGCGAGCCATTTTTTCAAGTTTGGAAACAGGAAAAAGTCACTAGGAGCTAAATCTGGAGTATAAGGTGGATGATTAACCAATTCGAAGTGTATTTCACGTAATTTTAGCATCGTATCTAATGCTGTGTGAACCGGTGCGTTGTCTTGAAGAAATAGCATTTTTTTCTTCTTTAAATGTGGTCGTTTTTCCTTGATTGCATCAATCAATTGATCCAATAATGCACGATAATACTTTCCTGTGATTGTGGATCCTTTTTCAAGATAATCGAATATTCCGTGTGCATCCCAGAATACAGTGGCCATATCCTTGCCAGCCGATTTCACTGCCTTCGCCTTCTTCGGAGCACTTCCACCAGTTTCGACTGATTTTTGGTTTCAGGTGTGTAGTGGTGGACCCACGTTTCATCAACAGTTATTAATCGACGTCAAAAATCAACAGGAGTACGCTTTATCATGTCCAAACATCGCTGAAGTGGTCTGTCGAACTCGTTTTTGTTCGACACTGAGCAAACGCGGCACCAATCTTGCCGATAGCTTTTTCATATGCAAATGTTCATGCAAAATGTTGAACACACGTTCATATGATATGTTTACCATTTCAACAATCTCACGCAACTTGACTCGGCGATCATTCATAACGATATCGAGGATTTTCTTGATATTTTCTTCAGTAACACCCTCTTTTGGCCTTCCTGTTGATGGTATTGTTGCAGTGCTTGTTCGGCCGCGTTTAAATTCAGCAATCCAATATTTTACCACGTAATCTGACGGAGCAGACTTACCGTAATGTTTATCGAGCTTTTCTTTTGTCTCTTTCGCCGTTTTCAATTTCAAATAATAGTGTTTAATCACTGCACGAAATTCGTTTATTTCCATTTTTCAAGAATCACTAGTTGCTTAATTCAAACGACTTCTACAAATAAACTAATCGATGAATTTGGGTGAAAATTTACGTTTGACAGATAGCAATTTCTAAAAAAAAAGTTTTTTTGTTTGTGCTGCCATCTAGTGCTAGGTAGCTTCAATATCAATCCGCCCTCGTATATACAGATATGATCAGAATCACTTTCTAAGCAATTTTTATTTTGTTCGTCCGTCTGTCCGTCTGTCCGTCTGTGGCCACTTTTTTTCTACACCGTTAGAGCTATCTTAATGAAATTTTGCAAAAGTGTAGCCTGCACAAAGATACAGAACCAGATTGCTATATGGGCCGATTTGGACAAAGACCACGCCTACTTCACATATAAGGAACTTTTTCCACCTTTTTGAAAATGACTATAACTTCGGTCCAATTAACGGAATCGTGACATTATTTGGCAGTTATGGAGATGTGGGTCCTACTAAACACTGTGCAAAAAGTGGGCGGTATATATTAACTTCCACGCCCATTATTAGCAAATATTAATAGCTTCAGATCTGGAAGAGATTTACGGACGAAATTTTACGGGAAGGAACATGTGGGCATTATAAAGCTATCTGCAACAAATGGGGCTGATCAGAGTAAAGACACGCCCACTTTTGATATAGGGAACTTTCGGGTCTAAAATTAAAATTAGTCTACCTATGCTCATATTGATGCCAGCGGAATAAAAATTGGCAGAAACATACATGGGGTCCATAATAGTGTGTGCGCCGAATATGGAAATCATAATACAACTGCCACGCCCACAATTAGCCAAAAATCATTACTGTGTTCCCATTAAAGATTTTCAACGAAAGGTCACACGAATGTTGCGGGTACTAACATTAAACACCACACAAAAAATGGGCGTGTTATTTTTACAGCCACGCCCACTATTGACATATTATTATAACTTTCGACCTATATTTTTTGATGAAATTTTATATTAGTGGTTATATTGACACTAGAAAGCCATACACAAAAATGGGGTCGATATAATCATTTCAAGGTACCCTACCAAAAATTACCGTGAATATGCTCCTAATGAAGATTGATGAAGAAAACATTTCCATTGTTGAACTCGCACTAACCCGACTTCAGACTTCTGTCCTCGTTTAATAAATAACTTAACTTATAAGTAAAATGAAATATAAATTATAAATGAAATTGATTTATACAAAAAAAATAAACAATAAACAATAATATGAAACAAAACAGTAAACAATAAGATGAATACAGATCACAATTTATGAACAAGGCAATACAGATTGTCCAGAAATTCACAGGGCCCGAAAGTAGCCCCCAAGTTCGTTCGTGAACTGTAGAGTGTTGCCAATACTTCGCAGCAGTATAGGAAGTGAGTTCTTGAGTCTTATGCGGCCCATAGAACATGATCCTACTCATATATAATAGTATGTGTGGAAAAGAGAGAAAATATGCATGTATGTGTCACACAGACATGATCTCGCTGTGATCACTGACTGATCGTCGAAAATCTAATTCACTTTGATTTTGAGGGGAAATTTTATTCTGATTTTGAATAGGATATATGGATGATCGTCGTTTGTGGCCAATTTACATGCAAATTTTGCTCATCTGAGTTTGACTGCCAGTATGTGAGGATGTGTGCGGATAAAAATAGCAAAAATGTGTTTCTGCTGAAGTCCCTTGAATGGTATTGTACAATTTTTTGTGCCTTTCTTTCATCCAAAATTGCTTCTTTAATTTTTTTTACAATTATTCCTTGCACAGTACAAGCGCTAGCGCATACAAAACTTTGTCATCCGACAGCCACATAACGACCACACTCAACGACGACTATGAAAATATGATGATCTTCGATTTTGATCACTCGTCTGTGGCGGAGCTTCATTCAACACGTACACGAATGAGTATGATAATGATGTATCGTCTATGGGCCGCATTACAGCATACACGAAAAACTGACGATCAGATATAAGAGATGAGTGTTTGCACGGGACAAGTTTGTTTCAACGACAGGAAAATGTGAACATGAGACATCTAAACAAATATGGAGGTTCCCGGGTAAAAATAATCTTGTGAAGATATATTATAGTCTTAAACTCATCAAATGTGACCCCTAAATCTTGACTTGATAAAGTGGATACATGATCTGCTCTACTCAAGCCATAAATATACCTTGTTATATTATTCAATGGGGCATTAGCTTTCGTTTGCTAGCTGCATAAAAATTCGCAAAAAGTTAGTTCAAAACAAATTAAATCAATTAGTACAGAACAATAATAAACAATTTGTGAATAATTCACAACCATTTAAGGGAGTAACAGAATTAACTTAAATAGTTAATAATTTTAAAGATTGTTCCAGAATGGTCAAAATAATTAAACAATGAAATACTATACTAATAATTAATTACACAATTTAATACAATCTATAACCTTAGCAAAAGCGAATATATTGAATCCAGCAATTTTGAATATAAAATAAATTAATTAATTGATGCTTCAAAACTTAAAATTGTTCAAAATAAAGATGTTGTAGAAAGTAATATACATTAAATATTCAATTATTGATGCTATTTGTAAACTATATTAAACAAGAGCAACAGCTGAGAATGGTGCAAAATTATATTGAAAAACAAATTGCAAATTATAATAATGAATACGTAAATGTTAATAATTGGAAACTTGAGATAAGAAACACTTATTGTAAGGACAATAGTCAAAAACTAATAATATTTGTTTGATTTATATATAAAAGTTGAAAAATGGAAAATGTTTCTTTATTGAATAGAATAAAAAAAAGTTAAAATACTAAGAGATGGCGCTATATTAACATCAGGTAAACATCTAATAGATGGTCATATTGCAGATGGAATTTTTTAAATTGTATTTGATAATTATACAAAGATGGATAATGTAACATATGCAAATCCTACAACTAAAATTGAAAATTGCTTGAAAATAATATTAATACATGAATTTGAAATTATAGAATACTAGTGGCCCGGCGGACTTCGTCCCACCCAAAAATATAACAAAACCACTTCAACTTTCATAATCCAGCAGATGACGTTTCGAATTAAATATGGCGGCATTGTACTATTAAACTAAACAAAAAAATTTACATTCTATTAAACTAAACATTAAATAAATTGTTTTCTTAAATAAAAAATTTTCTTAGCAAACCATCCTCTTTATTCGAGTACTTTGTGATACACAATATTTTTTGTTTTTTGTTCCGGTGCCAACACAAACAAAGCAGATTTGTTACCAACACGTGAACAGGCTACATACAATTGCCCATGTGAAAAACATTCATTTTCTAAATTTAGACCACAAACATCCAATGATTGGTCTTGAGCCTTGTTAATTATCATGGCAAACGCAAGACGAACCGGGAATTGAATGCGTTTGAATTCGAAAGGCATGTCTGTCGGTATCAAAGGAATATGCGGAATGATAACTTGTTCTCCTTTAAACTTGCCTTTGAGAATTGTTGCGCAAATGATATTGTTCATGATTTGCTTCACAATCAAACGCTTTCCGTTACACAATTTAGGAGGTTGCAAATTTCGAAGCATAATCACTACTGAACCAACTTTTAGTTGTAAAATGTTTTGCGGAACCCCAGGCAAATCCAAAGAATTCAAAAATTCAGTGGGGTAATTCGTAGCTTCATCTTCATTTACCACACAATCAACAGATTTGAATGAATGCATTGGACCACCAATTTGATTTTGAATTTTAAAATTAATCTCATTCACATCATTGTTCTTCGCTGCCAAAATTGCGCATTCACTTAACCAATCATAATTCAAATAATTTACAACAATATCCGGAAACACTTTACCAATTAGTTCATCTTTCGATGTAACGAAATTACAAAAATTCGACGGAAATGAAAGCAAACCGGTTGTGACATCGACGGGAACTTCACCATTACCGATGGCTATCAGTTGTTTGGAGAACACATCAGCTGTGGGATCGTTTTGTAATGAAACTCGCATATTCGTATTCAATTTAAGTTTATTCACAAAGCGCCACAAAGACGATGACTTCAAGGAAGCGTTTACTGCATCACCAGCAGTTGCTTTTGGAATGACAGGTAGCGTTTGACGGAAATCACCAGACAATAAAATCTTAGCGCCTCCAAAACGTCTTGAATCATTGCGTAAATCCTTCATGGTCCGATTAACTGCTTCCAATGCTCGTTTATTGCCATTGTGCATTCATGCCAAATGATGATTTTACAACATTGCAACACTTTTCCCATAGCGGAATTTCTACTAATGTTGCATGTGGGTTCTTCAACCACTTGGAGATTCAACGGCAATTTCAGCGCTGAATGTGCTCTCCGGCCTCCTTCCAACAACGTAGCTGCTATTCCTGAAGAAGCGACTGCCAAAGCAATTTCAGATCTCGAACGAATAGAAGCCAAAAGCAAAGAAATGAGAAATGTTTTCCCAGTACCACTGGGCGCATCGATAAAAAATATTCCCCCATTTCCGTCATCAATCGCCTTCATCATGTTTCATACACGATTTTCTGCTCAGGATTTAACAATGGAACATTTTCACAAAGCATTTGGCTCAATGGGTCTCGATCATATTGACGTTCTCGGTCTAATTCTTGATTGACAGCATCGTGCATTGAACGATTAGGCGCTGGTATTCCCAAAGTACACAACAAGATGCCGCTAATAAGCAAACATACATCCTCAATCGCAATCAACGATTCATTGTGAATATCATCAGTCATTCCCAAATTTAAATCTCCGGTTGCAGCACGAAGTCGATGCAAAAAATCCTCTGACATATTGTCCTTGTATTTATCCCACAAATCTTTCGGATTTGATGGATTACACGTGGAAATTATGATTGAAAACAATGAACGTATTTGATTTGCAGGTGCGCACATAATTGCATCAGCAAGAGTCATATCCCAATGTGTATCATTCTCCAGCAATTGCAAACGTTGACAGGCATCACGATATGTAGGACAGAGTACTCCATCGACGGTTCGAAGTGACTCGAATGAAGTTCGCCCACGAACATTCACCAACAGTAATCGCAAATAGAAACATTCTGCATTTCTAGATGGATGCACTGTGTAAATACGACGATGGCATCGGTTGAGAACACATCTGGATAATCTGGAGCTCGCTCGCCTTTCTTTCGCCGTTGAAAGTTTTTCGATGAAGCATTCCAATTGTAATAACGCGGCATCTGAGAGTAGAGCAATATTCGTGCGACTGGATCACTCTCGCATGTCGAAAAGAAACTGGTCAATGTTGTAGCTGATGGTCTTTTAGCACGTTGAATGGCAGTGTGTTCAGTGAAATAAACACGTTGACCATTCTCCAGATGCACCGCCAAATGAACTACAGTTGGATGACGTTCATGAATTGGAAATGAAAAAATTCGCCAAAGGGCCTCATTGCAACATAATATCTTCCAATTTGATACCGCGTTACTTCATCATCGGCATTTGGATCCGGAACACCAAACGCAGCCATATCACTACCTTTTGAAATATACGCAGTGAGAGGACGTGGGTAGCGTTTAGAACACTTGCCGTTAGCCATGCACGGTGAATCCATGTTATTGTATCCGGCACGGTCCGTGAATCATATTCTTGATGACTATATCATACAATTCTTGATCAATTTCTGTATCCGGTATCTCTGCGCAAATGACAGCATCGATTTCGTCTGGTCAAATCTTTTCAACAAATCAAAGTAGAATATGCGCGTGCGGCTAACTTCTCTTCTGCCATTCAACAGAATACATCCAGCATCGAACATCACCAAATAAACGATGTTTAACGATGAAATCCATTAGAACCTTCAGCTTCTGTCTGACCACACGTGCGGTGATATCATGTCGATCAGTCGATTTTTGGCCGGGAATTAATATGCGCTGAATATCAATCCATCTTGAGTTGCAAGTGATGGTGACAAATATATCAGGACGACCGTACTGTCGAACAAACGCCATCGCATCTTGAGCATACTCGTGCATGTGGCGTGGACTGCGAACATACGTTGCCGGTAAGATTGTTAGTCGACTGAGATTCCTCGCATCACCTTCAGTGCTTATTGCATCCCGCAAATGAATGTACTCCTCTGAACGTAATTTCGCTTGATTAAAGCGAATGTAATTGAGCAATTCAGTCTCGATTTTGACATACATATCCACGCAGAATTGTTGAAGCAATCGGCGAAATCGCAACAGATAATTATCCTCATTATGACGAATCATCAAACGATATGCATAGTAGTTCATCGAACTTACTTTCTTCGTTGTTTCTTTACCTAATAACAAATGAATCCAAAGTAACAAATAAATGCAAAGTTTGAAAATAAAATTAAGATTCCATTTAATTGATTGATTTGGTGACATGATTAAAGAAAGAAGTCTACTAACCAGTAACTGGATTTAACATTTTGATGTTAAAATGGTAGCCGTCATCACCTTTCCAAATCATGAGCGGATACTGTAGTGCATCATACGACCGATGCTTCTCACTAATACGTTGCAATTGTCCATTGTTTCGACGCGTCAGTACAATATCCCGTGACTCCATTTGCTCACCGACTACAATAATGGCAACCTCATCAATTGTCGGTGCATTGTATTGACGTTCGTAGGCCTTTTATCCGCTTTAATCACGATTTGATGATCATCTGTTAGCATTCTGTCTAACGCATTCTTAAATAATTCAATCAATTCATTATGGTCATGAAGCATTCGTTGCAATTCTCTGATGATGTCTTCTTTCGTTCTGTTGTACAATGCACTACGACGGTTTATTTCATCGCTCTCGATCCCAATGAAATAGATTTGTAAGAAATTGTATTCGCCATCAGGAAGCGGAAATAACGACCCAGCGCGATGATGCACCTGCCCTTGAATCTGGTTACCAAGAGACGAATTCAAAATTAATAAAATGCTATCATTCCAAGGAAACGGATGAGTACACTTTCGAGCAGGAATTACCTTGAACGACGGATTATATCCGCTTTCATTGATAATTGATGCAGCGAAAGAAGTCATTTGAAAGCACCCATTATAGTTCCGAACATTTGCCAGAAATTGCTTTGATTCTCTTGTTACGCCTTCTAAATACGATCGCAATGGTTCCGGTGGCGATGGCAATGCTGGCAATTTAGCTTTTCCACTAAGGCAACACAATCCAGGTGTTTCTCCTGGAAATATCAATGTGTTGCAATGTGGACTTACTACAGCCATTGATCCAATTTGAACGGCAGGAAGAGATCGATAATCGAATGCACAATCATATCGGAATGCTACTCGAAGCAAATTGTCATTGCCAGCACTTCTTCTTTGTTGTCTATTTTGATTATTTATTCGTCGACTTTGCATCGATAAATTTCCAGATCGATTTACTCGACGATTTTGTTGTGCCAATCTACGCGAATCGATTACCGCCTGCTGTTGTTCTTCTGTTTGTTGCGCACGAATTTGGACGTGGTTTGCATTTCTTCGTTGTTGCGCAATGTTTCTATCTTCTTGACTCATATTCGCACGATGAGTCGACACTGCTTGTGCACCAGCTGATCGTCGGCCTAAATTAGATCTTCTCGTTGGTGGCATTATGAAGAACAACTGCAATACAATGAAATCCCGAATAGAAAATTTGAAAACAATGGAACAACAATAGAAACGTACCACTTCTTACAGACAAATCCCAATAGCCAACCAACAATGCAACACAGAACAAATTCGCAAAATGCCACCAAATCGCAATGAAGAAATCAGAATCTGTAATGCGCAATGGCCGGCAAACGTTATTTGATCGAACAAAACACGAATTCGCACAGTGCAATATGGACGCTGAAACAGCAACGAATGAAGAAACTGCGCAACTGAATCAAATGGCACAGTAGAGATATGAAAAAAATAGAGGGAAACGAAACGTCAAGTCCCTGTAAAATGGAGAACAACGTCAACGTCAACAGTTTTTTAGTCAACGTGAACAGCGCCACCACACATGAAACAAAATTGGCTTCTCCATTGATCGATAACTGATGGCGTTACGTTGCGTGTCTATCTGACAGTTCAATTGTGATACGATATGTTACATTCAAATTTGATTCTTGTTTTGGTTGTTGCCAAAATAACAAAATAAATAAATACAAAATGGAAAAAAAATTGAAAAAAATCGAAAAAAAACCTGTCGTAACACGCTGGGTGGTCAAAATAAGACATTTGAAGTTATGGTTTTTGACATTTTTTTTCGACTTTTTTTTTTTTAAACCCGTACTGAGAAAATATCTTTCCAACAAAGTACAAATCATCAAAATCGGTTCTGCCAATCTCGAGTTATGGGATTACATCGCTTCGGACACTTTCTTTTATATATATATATAGATGTAGAATCAAAAGAAACATAATTAAATTTAGAAAATATATATTTGTTGAGAAAATATTAAAATGATAGATCAACATATTTTATAATTCGGACTATAGTTATATTGTCGGAGTTTTCTGCAGTTTCATAACAAAATTAAGTTGTACATAAAAACAAAGAAATTAAAGCAATATGAAATTAATGGAACAGATTTAAAAAATAAACAACTTTTTTGAAGTAACGGGACATTCCTTCTAAGAAAAAGGAGAGTTAAGATGCAATTTAACATGCAAAATTATATCCCAAAGGTTCGATTCCTGGGAGGGTTCATAATTGGTGTGCTGTTGATTTCTGAGACATAATAAAAATGCTTGAGGAAAGATTGCCTTTCATTGAAAGATCTCTGATGAGGACAAGTGGCGTGTCCGAAATAGCTATAAGATCTGCCAATAAAAAATGTTTCAATAATTCTTCTTCTTCTGAAAAATTATTACGGTGGCACAACCAAATACGCAATTGCAACTACTGTTGTAACTTGTCTTGTCAATAAATTCGTTACAAAAATAATTAACGACTATCGACTTACTCACATTATATCCCAAAGATAGAAATATGCGCATCTCTAAGATACAAATAAATCTTAAATTAAGTCATTCGGCTAAGCGTGAATGAAATTGCTGACAATTTAGAATATTCCATAATCATAAATAGATAAACATAAAGAAAGAAATATCATTGAATTTATGTTTATGTTTATTAATGCGCACTATCACTAATAAACAAAAAACATAAATGAAATAGAATTGTGAAATGCGCATTGGTAAAGCTCTTATAAATGCAGGACACTGAAATTTAGGTTTTCAGTTTTCGTATAAACGGTATTCGCAACTTGGTGCTCGTATTTGAGGACTTCTCGGATCTAATCATTGATATAAGAATACTTTGTATTTGCATTTTTTTTAAATAAAAAATTCATATTAAAAATATAATGTACATAAAGTAGAAATATAAATAAAGCATATGTGATATTTGCCAGAGTAAACTTTTTGGGAAAATTTCACAACAAATCTTCATTCAAAAATACTGCATTATATTTAATGATATACTGAACTCAATGTTTTTTAAAAATCTAATTTAAAAAAAACCCGAACCAATTATTTCTTTTAAAAAAATCAAACTCACTACGCACGGATTCTAAGGCCGACCAGCTTACCTTTAGACCAGGGAGACTGAAAATTCTCGCATGTATTTATAGAAACATGAACACAAAGAACAAACAGCCACCAAAAATTTGCAGTGGACGTGCCCTAAACCAAGGCGAATGTACTTACATGGTGACTGCAAGGTGAATTTCAATGTCAAACATAAGCGATGTGCGATTAGATAATGTTAAAAGCAAACAAAATTGAGAGGAATGGAGAAATGGATAACAGCTGCATTAAAAGATATTTGATAGTTAAACCAGACTCATAATTTCTTTATAATGTTCAAACTTCTCAAAAATAATAATTAAAAAACTCTTATTCACTCAAATCAAAACTCTGTTTGCAATTGTTTGCATATTTGTTTTGATCGCATTTTTCAATAATTTCAATTTTGACGCTACGTCGAGAAAATTAGTTTAAACAAATTTGTTTTTGCAGTCACCATGTACGTAAATTCACCTTGCCCTGAACAGAATGTAACAATTGAAATTGTTTGTATTCGATTTCAAATTAAAATTTAATGCGTATTTTAGTTCGTGGATGAACGACGTGTTATTGCGGTGCGGGGATGTACATTTATTTTTTATTTGCTTCATATATGAAATTCTTTAACCAAAACCATTCACACACAATCAACTCACACACAACGGGCTGTCTGCCGTGATCTATAAGAATTTTATCGTAAATGGCGAGCCAAAAATTGTTTCCCTAACCCAAATCTCCTTGACAAAGTGAGTAGTGTATTGAGCACACTTGTTGTAGTATTTCACACGTCTGTTGCGAAAAACTATTCTAGTATGTCGACTTGGTCAAGCACTATACACAACATTTAGAAACATTTTCATATACATTTTCAAATATATTGGACAATACGACACACCTTATATTAAAATATTCATTATTAAATTATACATATATTAAAATATGTAATTATGTCAAGAATTTAGTGTTCATACATAGTACCGATGTACATTTTAAAGTATCATGGTATGATTTATAATAGAATGTGGTTATAGCATTGCCAACGGATGTAATAAAAACGTTTAAACAAGATGACTACGTTCACTTAATTTAAAAATATTTTATATAAACATTCAAATGTAATAGGCAACAGACGAACATGTGTTTTTTCAAAAATGTTTAACAAAACATGGATTTTCTGTATTTACTAAAATAAATATGAAATTTGTTTTGATTTATTTCTGCTAAAAGCAAGACCGAACTTGGTCGCTTCAGCATGTGCATCTGTTGATCGTTTTCAATTTATATATTGTTGAAAATTAAAGCAGCTCTTTCCAAGCTTGAAACTTAGCTAGAAGTGCGAAAATCTGCAAATATGTATACATTGCTGAAATGGAATGCTATTGTGTCAGTTAGGGACTACTGATAAAAACGAATAGGAACAAAATCAAAATAAAAAAATGTCAACTTTTAATTGAATATTGTGAAACTTGAAGCAAAGAACATCAATTTTTAATTTTAATTAATAATTCATTTAATTGCGATTAATTAATGATACAAAACGTATAGATGCCTATTTTGAAAATATTGACTGAAATTTCATAACAAATTGAATGTTTCTCGATCTCTGATTCGATCATAAAACAATAACTCCAATGATGTACATGTTGAAATGTGAACGTGGCATTATAATAGCGTCGTGTGATGCACCCTCTATATCATTCAAAGTACATTAACTTTTTCCTTTATATTTCTTTTTATGTTTTATATATTTTTTCTGGTTTTGCAAATTCTTTGTTCGCTTATTCAGATCAGAATTATCATATTAAATTCAATTTAATAAATCATTAAATGTTAATTACTAGTTTGTTCTTTTTCAAAACACATTAGGGATAGGAACTTTCACGTTCCATCAGGTTATGAGCCCAGAAAGCAAATTATAGTTAATCTAAAGTTGTTCATTTGTTTGACAAAATAAACTAAAGGCGAACTGAAGCAGGGCAAGATGTCGGAAGTTAAACTATTGGTAGATAGATTTAATAATACCAATTATTCTAACTGGAAGTTCAAGATGGAATTGTTACTCCGAAAGCAGCACTTGTGGAAAAGAGTTTTTGTGGGCACGCGCCCAGAACCGATTCCATCTTCCTCTACAAATGCAGAGCCCAAAAATCTAAAGGAAAGAGAGAAATGGGATTAGGCAGATGAACAAGCAACAATTGGTCTTGCCGTCGACGACAATCAGCTTACGCACATTCGAAAGGTATCAGTGAAACCAGCTTTGGACACCTGGAATGCTCTTAAAGTATACTATGTAAGGAATACATTGACAAATAAAGTAAATTTAATGTGCTCAATTTGTTCCCTAAAATTAAGGGATGGTGGAGGTGCACGTATTCTTACAAATAAAATGCAAGATTTGTTTGTAAAATTGCGTGATATTGGCGAGGAGGAGCTGTCCGACAAGTGGGGCGTTGCATTTTTATTGAGTAGTCTACGATACCTTGATAATTAATTTGGAAACGCGACCAGAAAATAAGCTGACTTTTGCGCTTGGTTTAAGAAAAGGTTGTATCTGAATTCGAACAGCATTCTCATTCAGATAAAAATTCAAGCGATGCAATTTTAAGCACAGTTTCAATAAAAAGTCTTTGTTTTTTCTGCAAAATGCCAGGGCATCAAAAGAAAAATTGCAAGATTGGCTTTCAAAATGGGGCGGCACCAAAGACAAAGGGAAAACCAATAAATTTGATAATAAAATTAATTTAATTGAGAAGAAGCCAGCAGTTAAAAATCGGCAGGAACAGTCATGTGTTAATGTCAATGATTTTTTATTCACTATTGGAAAGCAGCAAACAGGATGTATTTTGGACTCCGCAGCTACACGACAAGTTGTAAATGATAGGCGTTTCTTTGAATTGTTTGACGGCTCATATAAAAGCTATGTTGGATTAGCAAAGGGCCCAACAGCACCAGCACAAGGTATGGGAACTGGATACATAACGCTTGTTAACGATAAAGGGTCTGTTTCTAAAACAAAAGCATGCGAAGTTTTGTATGCTCCGGATTTGGTAGGTAGCGTGCTTTCTGTTTCACGATTTACTGAAATAGATTTTGAGATTATATTCAAGAAACCTTCTTGTCTAATTATACAAAAACAAATAGGTATGGCGGATGCGTTTGAATATATATATCGTTTACGCCATGTAGCAAAATTTAATACTATTATGGAGCACAGAGAAAATTGTATAGTGAGATAAAAGAGATACTAAAATGGCAATAGATTCATCAGAAAAGTTACTGCCGATGGTAGATGCATGTATTGAGGAGGAGATAGCTAGCCCTAGTGAGTGTCAAAGTGGTTGAAATGATAAAGAGTGCCCAGATAATGAACCATTACGCTCTTCTCAACGTTCTACGAAGGGTGTTCCAGCAAAACAATTGATCCAGGAAATACAAGTTGTGAAAGAAGTTACCATGCCTACTTATTATAGCGATGCAGTTTCATGCAAACAAAAGGAACAATGGGTGAAAGCGATGCAGGAGGAAATAGACTCATTGGAACAAAATAATACATGGTGTTTGACTGAATGGCTAGATGATCGTAAAGATTCAAAAGTATAAAGATTCAAAAGTATAAAGTATAAGTATAAGAACGTTAAGTCGCGCAAGGTTTTCTTAAAAATTTGGTGAAGACCACAATGAAATGCTCGAGTTAAGTATTGGAAATGAGAGCAACACCATTCGACTTCACAATTTCTTTAATAATAATTTAAATTTCAGTTTACATGTATTTATATCTAAAAATATCGCTACTTTAGTACTGAATTTCATGAGAAATGAAGCAAGCATGTTTTTAATGCGAATTCAAACTAATATGAATTTAAAGATTCATAAGAATTGAACTCAACATGATTGGATCATTTTTATGGGAATTCAAGTCAACATGAATTTGAAGATTTTCATAAGAATTGAAATATAATATAACTTAAATTGAAATAGAAATATAATATAATATATATGAATTGAAATATAATATAACTCTTAATAAGAATTAGAATTAGAATGCGTCTGTTCAATTATTGGAATTTGATGTTGTTGTTTGTTGGATGGCGTGTTGTACTTCCTTAGTATGTTGTACTTATTGTTGTTGGGTTAAGTGGTTGCGTTCGTAACTCCTCCCCCCCTTGGAATAAAGCGACGGCGACAAGGATTGCGATGGGGCCGGAGCGACAACATGTAGCGGATGAGGGATGTATGTTAGTTTGCTTCTATTGTATTGGTTCTTTTACTGCAAGTAGAGGTTATTAGAAATTTCAGAATATGTATATAAATTAAACAGTGTCATTCTGATAGGAAAACTGTTAAATTTTGTATAAATTATTATTATTTTTTTTTTTAAATTGTTCACGATACAGTTGGCTGCTCCGTTGTTTATTAAGGCGATGTAAGTTGGGTCATTCGTTGCTTCTTGGTTTATTGATATACATACATATGTATGTTTTGATTGTCGGACATGCTTTGTCAAAGTACTGAATATTTTGTTCATTATAAGTTATTAATAATTCTGTTAATTTTTTTTATTTTTATTTTATTTTTTATTTTCATTTATAGGAAGCAGTATAATATGATATAAAAAGAATTTTCAATGAGCATATTTTGTATTTATATATTGTATATAATATTAAGTTGTGATAATAAGCTTTTAGAGAAAGCAGTTCATACATTTGTTTCACTGGTTATTTATCGGGTTTTTCAATAAGAGCGCTACAAAAGTTTTTTTAAATAAAACAAAACCGGTTTTAGATATCAATGAAATTCTTTATTCCTGTGAAAGTAAGTTCGATGCCATTATGTATGGAACTCGATTTCTTTTGCATGGCCACCACGGGCACGCTTGCAGAAGTCCAGACGCTGAACCCAATTTTGAACGGTTTTCAAGCATAAATCGGCCGATACTGCTGCAATTTCACGTTCGATATTCGTACGAAGTTCATCAATCGTCGCTGGCTTGTTGGCATAGACCATAGACTTGACGTAGCCCCACAGAAAATAATCTAACGGCTTCAAATCGCACGACCGAGGCGGCCAATCGAGGCGGCCATTTCGTGAGATAACACGTTCACCAAACTTGGTTTGCAGTAAATTGATTGTGGCATTCGCTGTGTGGCTTGTGGCGCCGTCCTGTTGGAACCACATGTCCTCCAAGTCCAAATTATCCAATTGGGGCCAAAAATATTGGGTTATCATTGAATGGTAGCGATTCGCATTCACAGTAATGTGCCGGTCTTGATCATCACGGAAGAAGTACGGCCCAATGACGCCGCCGGCCCATAAACCGAACCAAACCGTAATTTTTTCGGGATGCAATGATGACTCATGGAGTACGTGTGGCTTGCTGTCTAACCAATAACGCATAGTTTGCTTATTGACGAAGCCATTCAGCCAGAAATGGCCCTCATCGCTGAAGATGATTTTCCGATGAAAATCCGAATCATTTTCAAGTTGTTGCTCAGCCCAATTCACGAACATACGACGCTTATGGTGGTCAAGCGGCTTCAGTTCTTGCGTCAATTTGATCTTGTAAGGATGTAGGCCAAGATCTTTTCTCAAAATTTGCCACAACGACGTCACAGAGATGCCCAACGCTTGAGAACGACGTGTGAGAGACGCATTTGGGCTTTCTTGAACTGAAGCCTCAGCGGCAGCAATATTCTCGACACTACGGGCACTTCTTTGTCTCACTGGCACGGGAACATTTTGTACTGTGCCTGTGGGATTTTTCCACTAGACGCTCAATTGTTGATCTGCTAGGACAATTATGACGACCATAAATTGGACGTAGCGCTCTTAAAGCTAAGGCGACTGACTCCGAAATTCGGTAGTAAATTTTAATAATTTCGACTCGTTGTTGGCTCGTATATCTTTACATAATGAAATCGCAAACCTTACTGAAGAGAAATGTCAAAAGTGCGGGAAAAAATATGTCGTCGTTTGCTGTCACTATCGATTTACTTTTGTAGCGTTTCTTTTGAAAAAACCTTTATATAGTTACGAATTTCATTCAGTTCGTTCGGATTTTGCTACTATGATTTTTTCTGCTATGTTTGAGAGACAATTGATTTAAAGGTCTACGAGTATATTAGAATTTGTTTGATACATACTCGTATATTAGATGTTTGAAAATATTTCATTTTATTTTTAATTATTATTATTATTTTTTTTTTCATGATTGAATTTTGCATATTTCTTTCATTAGTGTCTAAGTTCTCTATTTGATTATTTATGTAATGTGCGACATTTGCCTCTTTGTTTGTCGTTATGAATTCTATCGTGGTCTCTAGTCGTAGTCCCTAATTACCCCTGAATTTTCTCCTAAAAGTATTTTTTTTTTAAATTATATATTTTTAAAGTTGATTTGATTCATATTTCTTCCTTTTCTTTATTCTAATTTTATGTAATTTCTTATCATTAGTTGTTTGTATTGTTATTTTGTAATTGTCTTTAACTATATGTCTTGAGAATCGTGGAGTAATTTTGTTCCTTCTACATTCTTTTCTAAATATTACCTCATTATTTTCTTTATTCTCAGGCTCCGTGTTTTGTTTAACTTATCTATTCTTAGGCAAGTCAGTTTTCCGACCTTTTCTTTTATTGTGGGATACAGTTTCATTTGAAATTCATTTAGTTGCTTTAAGTAGTCTTGTTCATTGTGAAATATTACTGTGTTATTAAATTTGTATGTTTTCCCGAAAAACAATTCATAAGGTGTAAGTTTGGTGGTTGAATGTATGGAGATATTGTATGTGATTAGTGTTTCGAGAAATATTTCTTCATGATCTAAGTCAAGATTATTTTCTTTTCTTGTAGTTAAAATTATTCTATATATTTCTGTTAGCGTGGAATGTAAGCGTTCCACCGGTGAGTTACTACTAGTTTGCTGAAATAATGTGTACTGTAAATCTATTTGAAATTGAGTACAAAAATATTTCAAAATATTAGCTGTAAATTCTGAGCCTTGGTCACATACTATTTTTTTCGGAATACCGTATAGGCTCATAAAATTCTTTAAAGATTTCAGAACTACGATACTGTTTCTTGAGGGAAGGGTGTAACCGCAAGCGAATTTTGAACATCTGTCATTAACAGTCAGGTGGTGATTGTTTATACTATAGACATCAATGTGGATAATATCTAGTGGCTTGAGAAGGGTTTCAGGTTTCTGAAACTTTGGTTTTGCTGGTGTTGCGGAGACCATTTTCCCGTTCGGACTCCATATGTAGTTTTTTTTAAATCTTTTTTTTACTTTAGTTTCTATATTTTACTTTTTTATATTTCTTACCACTTTGCTTATATGTAAAAAGCTAAAATTTTTATATCGTAATAATTATAATTGCTGATTTATTATATTTTAATTAGCACACAAATTTTCTTCAGAACAATTTGAAAACACTTATATTGCAGAATAAATTTCGCACCTCCTTCTTGGTTGAGCGCACAGATCATAATGCTGTCGGCACGCAGTATTGCCGACCAGCTCTCCTCCGCTGCCTGTGTCAGCACTCTCACCAAAATAAATATGGCTGCGGCCTGCCACACAACTTTGGTGGGACCCAATGAGGGGAATTCTCTCCGCACTGAGCCCCGCTCAGAATTGCATGGTGACTGTGCGCAGGCAGCAGCCGTTGTCAGGAGGGCTCCGGCGCGAACATGCCGCCCCCCTTGCAGTATTGCAAGAGAGATGACGACCTATTCCCGCCGGCTCCCATCCTGATGCACCCTTCAATGCAAGAGGTGATGATGCCGCCGGTGGCACCGGGAGCACCCCGGCTGTTCGCAGCTGTGGGTGAAGTGTTTCACCCCCAGGCACACGAAACATAGTTTCCGCTTTGCGGCCGCGTCTCTCCTGCGCCGCGAGGACAAGGACAGGAACGCCCTGCACACTGCGATGGTGTGCCCCCAGCGCTTGCACATCTCGCACGGGCGTTGTGGAGCCGCTGTCGGGTGCACGACTGCCGCTGGTGTTTGGGCTGTCGCAGCCACCAGTGGGGCACGAGATGTCGCAGCCCCCACTGGGGCGTGAGATGGCGCAGCCTCCACTGCGGCGCGGGACATCGGATGGGGCGTCCGTGGTGCAACGCTCCCTGGCGTGGACCCCTGATTGGGAAGGCGGCGGACGCTCATCGGCCCCGTCGGTCGCGAACGCGCGGCAGGTGGTGCAGACCGGGCTCGGGGGCGCGATGGCGAAACTGCCGCTGTAGTGGTGGACTCAAGCTGGTCACCGTGGGCGCGAGACGGCGCCACTGCTCCCGGAGTGCGGTGTGTTGCAGACCCCTGTAGGATCACGGGGGCTGGGAACACCAACTGTACCCTCGGAGCACAGGTAAGGCACGGCCCGATGTAGCGTCGTCCACGCCAGTCAGCTCGGCACGATGGGAAGTTCTGTGGAAAATCAAATTTTATAATTAGGCATGTGCTTACGAGAAGGCTAGTAATAGAGATCAGGATGCTACTTGTAGGAAATATAACTTCTTCAAGACTACGTAGAGTACTACAATTCTATCCCGTGGCATAGCCAGGCGAGATCTACTGCTACCGTTTTACGAGGAAGGCTAGTGATTCCATGGAAGAATCGAGGTATACATACAAACAGGAAAGGCTACAAACTAGAGGCTACAAAGAATGGGACTAGCTACGGAAACGACCAAAAGACCGTATGCCGGGATTACTCAGCCTGCACTCCCGCTCGAGGGAGTAGAACCATCTTGGTGACGGGCCTCGTAACGGTTCCGCGTGCTGTCCGCACTTTCGCGACTCGCACTCTGCCGTCTGAGTCCGGGTGAACCTCAGTGATCCTTCCCAATCGCCATTCGTTTGGTGGAACGTGGTCATCCTGCAGTACCACCAGATCTCCGTTAGCTGCATTATCTTGGATAGTCTTCCACTTTGTCCTGCGCTGGCACTCCAGAAGATACTCATGTTTCCAACGTACTGAGAACTGCTGGGAGAGAACTTGAAGCCTACGCCATCGATTAAGAATAGAAAGAAAAGGGGTGGTCTCCTCCGAGACGGCTGGTGCAAGAAGTGGTCCCCCTACTAGAAAGTGCCCTGGTGTAAGTGGTTGGAGGTCGTCGGGATCGTCACTGAGTGCGCTAATCGGTCGAGAATTCAGGCATGCCTCGACGCGGGCTAGTACCGTTGCTAACTCCTCATACGTATACCGGATCTGCCCACCCACTCGTTTGAAATGGTGTTTGAAGCTCTTTACTGCGGCTTCCCACAGTCCTCCCATATGGGGAGCGTTTGGAGGAATAAAATGCCATTTCAATTGGTGAAACCAATGCTGCGTGGTCGCCTGGTCCTTAGCTTCTCGAATCACACGTGCGAACTCCATGCGCACTACCTTTTCTGCTCCCACAAAATTCTTTCCATTGTCGGAATAAATGTTAGCTGGGCACCCCCGTCGCCCAATGAATCTAGCCAGGGCGGCTAAAAAAGCCTGGGTAGTTAAATCCGTGGTAGCTTCTAAATGGGCGGCCTTGGTGGCGAAACACACAAAGATGCACACGTAGCCTTTTGTCATTTTATACCCCCGCCCTTGAAACGTTTTAATTTCAAAGGGACCCGCAAAATCCACCCCCGCGGTGGCGAAAGGACGAGACAGGGTGGTGCGTTCAGACTCAATCTACGTATCTTTTCTACCAGGCAAGTTTTACACCGTAAAATGGTACCTTTGACTAAAACTTTTGCGCGTGGAACCCAATATTGAGTTCGAAGGAGCCGAAGCATAAGCTGATTTCCCCCATGCAAAGAGATTTGATGGATGAACTCAACGAGCAGTCGTGTAAACTGTCCGTGGTACGGCAAAATTTGTGGGTGCCGTTCGGAGAACGGGATCTGAGTGGAATGCGCTAGGCGTCCATTCACTCGAATCGACCCATCGGAGTGAAGGAAGGGGTTCAAGGTGAGCAGAGAACTCGAGCTGGAAATGGGTTGCCCGTTCTGCAGGCATCCATACTCCTCGGGGTAGTACATCTGCTGCGTTATGGTCGTTACGAGCAGTGTAGCGGCAACAATCTCTGCAGTCGTGATAGGCGACCCCGGGGGTGGGGCGTGGTCACGTAGCTTTCGCCTAGCGTGGTTAGAAAAGCGCAGGATATAGCACACAACCCGCAGAGCTCGCGGCAATGACGAGAAACGCAGCATCAAGTCATCATGCTGTTTGACCTGGATTGTATGCGAAGTAACGTTGCGCTGTTCCTCCAGGGCGTCCGGACTAGCGATTTTCGAAGGCTGAGGCCAGGAATTTGAGTCGTGGGTAAGCCATCCCGGACCATTCCACCATAAATGACTATGAACAAGTGCTGCTGGACTTACCCCCCGACTGGCAAGATCAGCCGGATTGTCTGCAGACCTGACATGTCTCCAACATTCTACACCTACTTTACTTGAAATGGTGGTAACCCGATTAGCTACGAAGGTTTTCCATGTATGCGGGGACTTCTGGAGCCAAGCCAAAACTATGGTCGAATCCGTCCAACAAAACAAGTTGCCGGAGGTGACTCCCACCCTTGTCTGAAGTGCCGCCACCAACTCGGATAACAATACCGCGCCACAGAGTTCTAAGCGAGGTAAGGACAACGTCTTAAGAGGTGCTACCCGCGACTTAGCCACTAATAAGTGGGACGTGACCGCATCGCCGCACTGGCATCGCACATACAGCGCGGCGGCGTATGCCGCTTGCGAAGCATCGCAAAACGCATGGAACTGGATATCTACATCCGGTGCAGACCCCACCCAACGCGGAATTCGAATCTGCGAGATGTCGTCATATGCCCCTAAAAATTCTCTCCAACGACTGGATGAAGCGAGGGTCAACGATTCGTCCCAGTCAGTTTTGTCCCCCCAAATCTGTTGCATCAAGATCTTGGCCACGATCACCACAGGTGCCAGCCATCCGGCTGGATCAAACAGTTGAGCTATAATCGATAGCACCTTGCGTTTGGTGGCTCGTGGGTCGAAGCAAATGGGCTGGAGATGAAAGTAGAAATGATCAGTCTTTGCATTCCACCGAATTCCTAGTGTCTTAGTTAAACTCGCTTCATCCAGCTTCAAAAAATCCTCTCGGAGTAAGTGGTCCGGAGGCAAAGAGGAGAGAATGGCTTCCGTATTAGCTGTCCACTTTCGCATGGAAAAGCCGGCAGAGTCGAGTGCACGGATCAACTCATCTCGAGTCTGTATTGCTGCGTTTACATCATGTGTGCCGACCAAGGCGTCGTCGTACATACATTCACGCAATACCCGGGCTGCTAGGGGTAGGTCCTCCTCGACATCCGTCGCGAGCTGTTCCAATGTCCTAATCGCTAAGTAAGGTGCGCAGTTGACTCCGAAGGTAACCGTTTGTAACTCATAATCGGAGACTGGCGCTGCAGGAGAGGCCCTAAAAACAATTCGCTGGTACGGGGTGTGCTTTGGAGCTACTCTAATCTGCCGATATATCTTTTGCAGATCTCCATTAAAGACGAACTGAAACATTCGCCATCGCACGATAAGTTGTGTCAAGTCAGCCTGCAAGGTGGGACCCGTATATAAGACATCATTCAAACTGAGGGTGCTGGTGGTTGCTTGAGACGCATTGAACACCACTCGCAGCTTGGTGGACGTACTCTCGGGTTTCATTACCGCATGATGAGGCAAATAATAATGAGCAAGAGCGCCTGAAGGTGGAGGCGGGACCTTGACCATATGATCAAGAGTCAAGTACTCCTGTACCACGGAGTCGTATTGGTCTTTCTGCTCAGGGTTACGAAGTAACCTACCTTCATAGCGCTCGAACTGCTTTAACGCAATGTGTCGAGAAGCCCCAAGCGACTCCTCAGGTAGGTGCCTTGATTTGAACGGTAGTTCTACTACATACCGCCCAGAAGACTCTCTGTAAGTGGTCCGGGAATACAAATCCCGGCAAGCCTGATCACCGGGCGACAAACGTCTCTCCCTAGGTGGTTCCTCCACCTCCCAGAATCTCTGCAAGAGCTCTTCGACCGGGTGGCCAGTTTCAACTTGTACTCTGGCGCAGAATGTCTGTGTCGAGTTCTCAGGCATGGGTCCTGTGAGGATCCACCCAAATACAGTTTTCTGTGCAATTAATGACCCAATAACGTCACGCTTCAATCCATCAAGCATCACCATCGGGTATAAATCACCCCCTATCAGAATGTCAACTTGTGAAGAGTTTGAAAGGCTTGGATCAGCCAGTTGTAAGCCGGCCAATTGGGCATATTGTTGCGTTGATACCCCTAGTCGGGGTAATTCGCTGGTCAAGGTGGGCAGTACTAATGCTGACACCGGGAGCCGCACAGTACTGTCAAGAGGTGACCCTAACAATAAATCGCACGCTTTTGTCACGTTAGCTGCCACCACATTGCTCACCCCGGACAATTGGGCATGCACGGTACGCGTAGGGAGTCGCAGGCGTCGTTGGAGCTGATCTGAGATGAAAGACCCTTCCGACCCAGGGTCGATCAATGCACGGGCCATGTAATTGACTCCCTGATACCATACGTGGATAATGGCGGTACCTAAAAGCACACGTTTGGGTAGCCGACCTCGAGCTCGATATGGACCGGATCGTCCCTGGACTATAGCGGGTACCACCTGTGCAGCGTGGGCGAAGGAAGGTGTAACAGGTTGAGCCAACGTGGTGGCCGCATTGCGTCCGTTGGATGATCGTCTGTCTCGAGGCGGCGTCGTGCGTGGTGGGGCTCTTATGCTCCGGTTCGGGAGCGGCTCACGGTGCAGCAGAGTATGGTGCCGCTCTTGACACGTAAAACATCGGTATTTACTCGTGCAATTTGACACACGATGATCCCCCTTCAAACAATTCACGCACAAGTGGAAGCGATTTACCCATCCCCATCGCTCTGATACATCAGCGTTGATGAAAGTAGAGCAGTGGGAGACCCGATGGCCTGGTAGTGTACATATCTTACACCCTTCCGGATTGACCCTCGCCTGATGAGCCTGCACGTGGCTATTACGGAGTGGTGTTGACCGGTTCCCCGCAGGCTCCCGCGCGTGATCCGTCTGGCAGATATCAGAGACCGCCTCCAAAGTTTGGAACCGTTTCGAGAGAAATTCCTCCATCGCCACCCACGTCGGTATATCCGCATGATCTGCAAGGGACTGCTCCCAAAGAGAAAGGGTCCTCTCCGGCAACCGAATGGAACTCCAGTATATAAAAATTGGATCCCAACTGCCTACATCCACCGACAGCTCCCTCAACGCCATAATGCAGTTGCTAACTTCCCGCTGCAGCCTCTTTAGCTCCGACCCACTTTCTTTGCCTATGGTACGCATTGTGAATAGGGACTTCAGCTGACAATTAATGAGCTTGCGCCGATTTTCGTATCGCGCAGTAAGCCCCGCCCACGCCTGATCAAAACCGCTATTGGTCAGTTGGCATTGGTCCACGATTTCTCGCGCCTCCCCCCTAGTCTTTGCTCTCAGGTGATACAACCGCTCGATGTTAGATAACCGAGCGTTCCGCAGGAACAGCGCCGTGAACATATCACGGAAGGTGATCCACTTGGAGTACTCCCCCCCGAAAATCTCAATATCACAAGGAGGCACCGGAATAGTATGGGATTGAGAAGACAGCTCAGCCGACGCCTCGGAAGGCACCGTTGAAGAGACGGTCAGGGATTGCATTAGTCCACTGATCCGAGCATGACCCTGTTTATACATGGCAAAACTTGCTGCGAATCGTTGCCGTATAGACTCCTTAATGGCTACGCATTTCTCGTCTAAGTTCGCTTCAATGACCGCTGCAGCCTTCGCCTCCTTCAACGCCTGCCATAAGTCTGCCAATTCAGTCAGATCAAGGCGAAGATATTCAAGATTTTGAGGGGCGGAAGAGTTCCGCTCGAACTCAATAACAAACGCGGTCAGGCTATCAGCCGCGTCTATCAGCGGAGTCAGCATAGTTGCAGACCGCTTGACCTGAGAACGCAGCTCAATGATGGCAAAACGCAAGCAAAACACGGGAAAACACTACACCTTCACGTCGACACACCCAGTTACCCAGCTATATGTGTACTCAGTTATATGTGTACCCAGTTGGCCTGCTGACGAGACCGGTATAACACCCGCCTTATTTTCACTGAAGAGTCCACACAACGTAAAGACAATCCCCAGTAGGAATGAAACTACGCGAAGCCTAGGCAATGACGACAGCACTGAGCAACTACAATTGAAAAATAAGGAAATTGAATTATAACCCCAACTTGAGATACCCAACGCAGCGCTATGAGCTGCTGTATGTGACCCGGACCTTGCGTCGCTCGTGGGTTCACCGATACAGGGTTATCAAAGACAAAAAGGCAGTACAAGTTGGCAGCGCTGCGAGCTGCGAAAACTGTGACGCACGGAGATCAACGAGCGTACGTATTTTTCAGCGTCGTAATATGGGGATGTTCAAGCACCGCTGGCACACGGTTTACTGTAAAAAGGCGTCGGCAGCGCTGTGAGCTGCGGACTGCGAACCTAATTACACCGCACTCGTGTCGAAAGTGTCGATCCTCCACCACGTTAACAGTTGTTGACCCGTTAGTACGGAAAAACTACCGGCAACGGTGTAAGTTACCGGTTCATCAGCAACGGTGCACAACGTACAGTAACCAGGCTCTGGGCAGCGTAGTGAGCTGTAGACCCCCACGCCAATGTAGAAGCAAGAACAATATGCTCCCACCGCTTACTTGCAACACGATGTGACTTCAACGCGGCGATATACGCACGCAATACGGATAACCCGAACAGCTGACCCACAAGAGTTGTGAGTGTGACACCCGCCTTAAATCGTATCAATGAACAAAGCAACTGGCAAAACGAGGGCACCGAGTGCACAACGGAACAGCGGATAGCGGCAATGGCAATAACATGCACATGCGAAAGGTACCAATTGCGGCAGTGAAAAATCTTGCGCACAAGCAGCTGTACACAGCTTATTGTAAAACGGCGTCGGCAGCGCTTTGAGCTGCAGACTGCGAACCGAATTACGCAGCGGCCGTGCTGAGAATTTACTTAAAAAATGTAAATTCCAGTACCCGCTGCTGTGCAAGAATCCACACACACACACACACACGAGTGACGATACGGAAATGTACCGTTTACCGCGACGACCGTACTCAACCGAATTACGCGATAAAAAAAGGCGAATCAAAAATATATGTTCAATATTGCAATTAAACAGAAATGGTTTAATAATATATTAAATGAAAATAAATATTAAACACTTACCGGACGCAGCTGTAATCCGGCTCGAAGGACCATGTTGCGGAGACCATTTTCCCGTTCGGACTCCATATGTAGTTTTTTATCTTTTTTTTACCTTAGTTTCTATATTTTACTTTTTTATATTTCTTACCACTTTGCTTATATGTAAAAAGCTAAAATTTTTATATCGTAATAATTATAATTGCTGATTTATTATATTTTAATTAGCACACAAATTTTCTTCAGAACAATTTGAAAACACTTATATTGCAGAATAAATTTCGCACCTCCTTCTTGGTTGAGCGCACAGATCATAATGCTGTCGGCACGCAGTATTGCCGACCAGCTCTCCTCCGCTGCCTGTGTCAGCACTCTCACCAAAATAAATATGGCTGCGGCCTGCCACACAACTTTGGCGGGACCCAATGAGGGGAATTCTCTCCGCACTGAGCCCCGCTCAGAGTTGCATGGTGACTGTGCGCAGGCAGCAGCCGTTGTCAGGAGGGCTCCGGCGCTAACAGCTGGGTTCCTATCATATTTCAATGTTTGGCACTTTTCACAGTTGTTGATAGTTTGAGCAATTTTATTTTTTATAAATGGGAAGTAATATTCCCATTTAATTTGAAGGTATGTTTCTGTAATACCTCTATGGTTGTTTGTCTCATGATTCTTTCTTATTAATTCTTCCTGTTCATCGCTTTCTGTGACATCTATTAATTTTTCTGTACAGCGTATTAAGCCTAGGAGTTTGCTATTCGCGAAGTATTTAGAATATACTGATTATATGATTCGAAAAGTATTATTATCGGCAAATATTGCTGATAATTTGTTTGAAGCCATATAATTTTTAAAAATTTGTGTCAAGATTTCTTCATTAAATTCTCTTTCCCGGATTGTGCGGCGGTGTTTGTTCTTGAATGGAACCTCAAGGGTCATTTCTGGCGTTTCGGATGATGTTTCTAAAATTATTTGTAAGTTGAAGTCATTTATTGGTCTTTCGGAAATAGCAATTCCTTTGTCTAGATTTTCGTCAGCCGAGTGTACAGTTGTGCCAGAAGTACCTCGATTAGAAGTTGTGTCATTTAAATTAACGTCTATAATATTTTCTTTGAAATTTTTTATTTTGATTCGACTTAATGCATCGGCGTTAGTATTGAGTTCACCTTTCTTAAAAACTATTTCATAATCAAACTCTTCTAATTTTAAACGCCATCTTATCAGCTTAGAGGTTGGTTCTTTAAGGTTCATTACCCAAGTGAGAGGCCTATGGTCTTTTATTATTTTGAATTTGCGTCCAAAAAAATATGGATGAAAATATTTTGTTGCCCAAATGATGGCTAGCATTTCTTTTTCTATTGTTTAATATTTTTTTTCCGGACTCAGACAAGGTGCGACTTGCATAACATACTGATTTGTCGCTTCCAATGTGGCCTTGAGACAATATTGCGCCCAATGCAAAGTTGCTGGCATCTGTAGTTTGCAAGAAGGGTTTTAAGAAATCGGGGTACTGTAAAATGGGATCATTCATTAAAATATTTTTGCACAATTTAAATGTTTTAATTTAGCGATCATCGAGTTTTATTGATCTGCCTTTTTTCAAGCATTCCGTTAGGGGCTTCGTTAGTTTGGCGAAATCTTTAATAAATTTCCGGTAGTACCCTAGCAGTCTTATAAAAGCTTTTATTTCTTTCTAACTTCGGGGAACAGGAAAATGTTTAATAGCGTGTATTTTTAAAGGGTTAGGTTTAATACCTTCTGTGGAAACATTATGGCCCAGAAAGTTGATTTCTTTTCGTAAGAATTCAGATTTGTCGAGTTGAATCTTGAAGTTGGATGTTCATAATTTTTCAAAAACTAGTTGTAGACTGTTCATGTGTTCCTGAAGAGAGGTTGAAAAAATAATGATATCGTCAAGATATACTAGACAAATTTTTCCAATGAGTTCTCTTAATACATTATCCATTACTCTTTGGAAAGTCGATGGGGCGTTTTTAAGACCGAATGGCATTCTAATATACTCATAATGTCCTCCTTCGACAGTGAATGCTGTTTTTGATGTGTCTTTATGATGCATTTCGATTTGATGAAACCCGCTAGCTAATCTAGCGTAGAGAAATACATACACTTTCCTAATTTGTCTGGAATTTCGTTAATATTTGGTAATGGGTAACGGTCAGATATTGTTTTTTCGTTTAATTTTCTGTAATCTATTATCAGTCGCCATTTTTGTTTACCGCTGGCGTCTTGTGGTTTTGGTACTATCCACACTGGAGAACTCCAAGGAGAGTAATTTTGACGAACTATACCCTGATCTAGCATGTTTGAAATTTGATTTCGTACCTCCTCTTTGGACGTACGGGTATCTATACGACTTAGTATAAATAGGTATAGTATCTGTAGTGGATATTTTATGTTTAACTTCGTTTGTAAAACTGAGAGACATACCTACTTTAAAAAATACGTCATCGTATTTTTTGCAAAGTTTCAGAAGAGTGCTCTTTTCTTCTGTATTCAAATGGTTTGTTCGCAGAAATTTTGTTACATTTGCGTTTGTCGTTGTATTTGTGGATTCATTTTCAAAACTATTGACTTCAATATAATCTGAGGGGTTATATTGATTAAGTTTTATGGGTTGTTCGGGAAATAGAATTTGTTCTTCATTTGGGTTGTTAATTATTTCCATTAGACTGAACCAATCTTGTAACTTGTAAATACCTTCGGGAATATAAAAATGAGGATTCAGTTTTGTAGTTTTCAGATATATATCTCCGGTGCGTACATTCACTGGCAGTTTAATTATTGATTTTGAATTTAGCTTAAACTGTAGAGGTATTACAGCGTTACTTGTATTAAGAGTTTTATTAACCAAATCAATTTTTGCTTCTAATTGCGTTAAAGAGTCTAGGCCTAGTAGGTCATCAAAGTAGTTATGGAATTTAAAGATATAAAAATCAAGTTGTCCGATTTCGTTAAATTCAATGAATGTAGGTAGTATAATCTGTTTATTTAGTTCATATGTTTAGTATTGTGACAATTGTTGCAGATTTGCAATTGATTTCGTCAGTAGGGTTAGTAAATTCGGGACTTATGAACGAGGATGAAGCTCCTGTGTCTACTAAAAACTTCAATGGTCTACCGAACGGAGACGATATATTAATATATATTAATTCTATGCCATGTTTATGAACATCTAAGTATCCGGTTGGTTGGCTGAGGCATATAGATGAAAATTTTGTGAGTCCTCTATATTGTTTAAATCCTCAATTGCGTCATCTTGATACTGGTCTAGTTGCTGTTGGTATGTATTGTTTGGGGGCAATCTTCTAAAGTTATTAGTGTTGTTAATATTGTTAATTTCTTCAGTTTTGAAGTTTGAAGTCCTGTTGGATTGAGTACGCATACTCTGTGTATTGTTGAAGTTTCTGTACGATGAAGTTGGATTCCTTAGGTTTGTGTTCCCTGAACTTGCATCCATGGGTTCAGGTGGAGGTTGTTTAATTGTTGCCAAACTATTTTTGGGTGAAGTCCTTCCTAAATGGATTTGGATTTTGGGTGAAGCCCTTATTATACGGTTTATTATTGGAATTCTGTGGATTTGTATATGTATATGGCGGCCTTGTTAATGACCCCTGATGCTGGTAATTAGTTCTAAACACCATTAGAGTATGTTCTGTTATTAAAATTGTGTGAGAACTGTTGATTATATGGCTTATAATACATTTTATAACTACTTATATCTACTCCCATGTAATAAATATTCTATTCTTTGATGCAGTAAGATAAAGCAGTAGCTAATGAATCGGGCATCATTGCTCTTATACTTGAAACTAATGGTTCCCTTAAATTACACAAGAATGCGTTGAGACACATCTCTGCATAAAGCTCTTTTTTGCTGTAATTACTTTTAAATCTTTTTCGTGGATTAGAATATTGTTATAAAGAGTAGATTGTATCTCAATTATTTCACTCAAAAATATTTCGACATTCTTATTGTTTTGCCGAACGTTATGCAAATCTCTGATAAGAGAAGTTTCAGTCCTCTTATCAGAGTAGTGAAGTATTAGATTATTTTTTATATCGTCCCAGACAAGAGGTGTTCCGTACATATTTAAAACTTCATTTGCTTGCCCCTCTATTTTATTTAGAATGGCCCGCAATAAAATCTGTCCATATGACGAATCACCCGTGCCCCCAATATAAAGGAGAATCTCCTCAATGTTATTGATGAATGCGTGCAGTAGCCTGGGGTTCCCGTCGAATCTTGGCAAGTCTTTTATTGCATCAGGAATTCTCAAGGAATGAAAAATATCTGTTTGGTTATTTTGTGAGTTCATTATTAAGATTGTTACCTTTTTTTAAAAAAATTAGATTTATACTTTTGAACAAAATTTGGGAAAAATATGTTTTGTTATTGTAGCAAAATTCAATTTACATATGCATATAGATATATACCCGTATATAGTATTTTCTTATATTGCTAATTTACTAATTGTCGCGCTCATAAATTTGTGGGCTTCCTTTTTAAATATATATATATATATATATATATATATATATATATATATATATATATATATATATATATATATATATATATATATATATATATATTATTTTATTTTATTTTTTTTAATATATTCAGTACTTGACTTACATGCAGAAATGTCTAAATACGATGGTTGTCCTTATTGATTCGCCATTTGGTTTTGTTAAGCTGTCTTTTAATATTGATATGCCTTCAATATAAGTACTTTTGCGTTTCGATATTCAATCGAAAGCAATTTCCTTCAAGAACTTATGCTTATTGGAGAGCGGTGTGTTATTTTTTTATTTTTATTTTGATTCCGTGGTATCAAGGAGTTGAAACTCGCCGGTCATTCAATGTTCTAAGCTTTTGCCGTTTATATTGATATCCATTCAATATTTGAAATTATCTTAATCATATTCCATCAAAAGCCATTTCTACGACTTTTGCTCTTAGCCCCTTTGTTAAAAACGTGCAGTTTTTTGTTTTTGTTTTTTTTTTCAGTTAATGTTGGAGATATTCCTTCACCATGTATTTACTGCGGACTCTACTGACACAAACAGGATTTAACCAGAGTGAATCGGAGCGCTGTTTATACTCGAGCAACCCAAATGGAAGTTGGTGCTTCTTACTAATATATGTTGATGATTTGTTTATAGCATGTAAAAGCTGATGCAAAGATGTTGTCTTCTAAATATCAAATGCAAAATCTTGGACCTATCAAACATTATTTAGGTTTGTCAATCTCAAAGGATAATCATGGAAACTCTGAGCTAAATCAAACAAGCTATTTCGAGAAAATTGTATTTGACTTTGGGTTACATAATTTAAAACCATCCAGTACCTCCATGGAGCTTAATTCTTGTAAGATAGGATCATCAGAAAAACTACTCAACAACACGAACTATCAGAAACTAATTGGACGATTGCTTTATATATCTGTTAATACGCAACCTGATTTATCAGCAAGTGTTGGCATTTTGGTCCAAAAGCTATCAGGCCCTAAAATTGAGGTTTGGGCACAGCTAAAACGAGTCCTAAAGTACTTAAAGGGCATATCAGGCATGAAATTAAAACTAAGTATCATTGGGAAAGAAGGAGCTGACTTGGTTGGATATGCTGATGCAAATGTTGCTGAGGACAGAACTGATTGCAATAAAATAAATATTGCCAATTTTGCAATGAAATTTGACAGATGTTATGCCATCAAAAATTGCCCGTGGAGATGTGGGGTTACGAAGACAATACAAGTTGATTAGAGCTAGTAAGAAATGCCAAATTTTCTTTTAAAACCAGGCATGTAGACATAAGTACAAATTCATCACAGACATTAATAACGAGTAGAGAAGTCTGAAGTCGTGTTAAGACCGACTTTGAAATACCCTATACCTTTCCTTGTGCGTGCGAGTGCAACAATGGGGATGTTTTCTTCATAAATCATCATTAGGAGTATATCTAAGGAAATTTTCGGCAGAGTACCTTGAATTGATTATATCGACCCCATTTCTTGCTTATAGCTTTGTAGTGTCAATAAAAATACTAATATAAATATTAGTCCAAAAATAACAGGCCAAATTTTTGTGGTTTTATGTTAGTACCCGCAACCTTGCTGTGAAATTTCATTGATGTATCTTCTTTAGGAACCTAGTAATGTTCTATCTTAATTGTGGGCGTGGCAATAGTAATAACCTGCCCATATTTGGAATTCGAGCTAGTACATACCCAATGTATACAGCTACAAATTTGTATTCATATATCATCACTAGAAGCATAGATACGTTAAATGTTTTTTATTTGGGTCCCCAACGTTCATTATATGGGAGGGAGGCGTATCCTTTATCTTATAGACCCCAATTATTGTACTTGGCTTTGTACGGGCTGACTTGATTCGATATGCTGATGCAAATTTTGCTGAGGACAGAACTGATTGCAGATCTAATAGTGGTAGAGTAAGTCTTTTTCAATGTCGGTACTATCAGTTGGACTTGCTGAAAGCAGGATTGTGTTGCACTGTAGTCTACAGAGGCCGAGTTTATTTCATTATGTGAGGTTGGAAAGAAAGGAATATGGCTGAGAGGTGCGTTGAACGACATAAATTAAAAGGTTACTGCACCAACATTCATTTACGAAGACAATAAAAGTTGCTTGGAGCACACAAAAATCGCATTTAGTTGAATTTTGCCGTAACCCTACAGCTTTTAATTGGCGTGATACTCTTTCGAGGTCGATAAATGTTTAATAAATTATATTTGGAAGTTTGAAAAATATAAGTTTTTGAAATTCAAACCTCTTTTAATAAAATTTATGCAAAATAAATTTTATTTTATAGTTAAAGAATAAAAGTGTAGGTTCTTAAGTGTAGTCTGCACAAGCTTTTTGCACTCTTTAATGTTTGTCTTAAAATTTGGCGTAAACTTAACCAGAATTAAGCCTTTTTTTTGGTGGGCTCTCACAAAAAATAGTTAACCACGGTTAGGCTTTAGGTGGGAATATAGCATATGCAACTGTAACAAAAAAGAGAGCGTGATAATAAAAGCATAGACATTTTATACGTATAAGATCGGATCAATCAATATTTTCAACAACTACATTAACTATAAACACCCGTACCATTTCTTAAACTTATTAAAACTTAAACTGTAAACCATATCGAATCTTCAATGAGCGGTTGCGGAGACGCATCATGAAATCCGTTAACATTGATTTGTCAACTTCATACAATAGCGCTGTATCTGCAAAGCCATTATATTTGTTTCTCACTATTTCTGTGGCCAACAATTGAATTTACCCTAGACGCCTGGCAAACGCTCGTATGTCCTCACTCGCCCGTTGATTCCCTATTCTGATCTCTTGGGTTATGTCCTCCAAGGTTCTCTCCTTCAAGTAAGTTTTCCTTAGAAGCCCGTGAAGCTCGTTCGCACTGCCGAATTGATTTGGCAGTGCAAGGTTGTATGCATTTCCGATCAACCGCTGCTTCACACAGTCAAAGAAATGCTGTAATTCATCTGGCCTTATGTGCCTCCAACGGTTCAAGCAGGTCTGTGCAGACTATTAGAAAGCAAATCGGCCGCTATCGACGACGTTTAGAACATGCTCATGAAGAATTTGGGGCTTCACATGTTTTGGGTGCCTAGACACCTATTGTTCCCGTACCGAGGCCACACGCGCTTCACCCAGTATATACCGTCGAAACCAGCCAAATACGAAATAAAAATCTGGTGGATGTGTGACGCCAATTCCAATTACACACTGAAAGAAATAATATATGTTCGAAAACAAAACAAAAATAAAGACCGTGTGGTAAATCAATGCGGGAACATTGTTCTGAAATTGGTCGAAAAATACGCCGGTTCTGGACGAATATACGAGGTTTGTTCAAAAAGTATCGCGAATTTTGAATTTTTGCGGGCTACGGATGTTCGATTTTCGATTTTTTTGTGGCGTTATGTTGGTACTCATTACCCTCACTTATGTTGACAATCTCGGCCATTTTGAATTTTCAGTCAGTTCTTGACAGCTATTGTGCGTGGACGTGTTTTAGCTTGTCTTCGGTTTTTTTTATCCCGAAAAACGGATTTTGTGTGAAAAACAACATAAAGTGCGCGGAAGTATTCTGAATATTGACTGTTGCATACGGCGACGCTACTTTGGACAAAAGAAACGTTTAGCGGTGGTACAAAATGTTTTCAGAGGGCCGAGAAGATGTGAGCGACGAAGAGCGTCCCGGATGCCCAAGCACGTCAACAACAGCTGAAAACATTGATGAAGTAAAGAAACTAGTATTGGCCAATCATCAAATCACTGTCAGAGAAGTTGCTGAGGATCTAAATATATCGATTGGCTCGTGTCATTCGATTATCACCAAAAGTTTGGCATGAGGCGGGTCGCCGCAAAGTTCGTACCAAAATTACTCAATTTCGACCAAAAACAGCATCGCATTAACTTTTCTCACGAGCGGATTTTTGGCCAAAAACAACACTTTAATAATGCTGCAGCCACCGTATTACTCAGACCTGGTCCCCTGTGACTTTTTCTTGTTCCCGTAACTGAAAAGGCCCATGAAAGGACGATGTTACGCCACGATTGACAAAAATCGAAGACAAGCTAAAACACGTCCACGCACAATAGCTGTCAAAAACTGACTGAACATTCAAAATGGCCGAGATTCTGAACATAAGTGAGGGACATAAGTGCCAACATAACGCCATAAAAAGATGGAAAATGGAAAATCGAATCCGAAGCCCGCGAACAAACCTCGTATACGGTATATGGTGATAATTTCTTCTCGTCTTTTAATTTGGCCACGGTGTTGATGACAAAACGGTTGGCATATGTAGACACAATGCGCAAAAACAAAGCCTGGATACCGAAGGAGATGCTGGATCCAAAATCAGATGTATTCAGCCAGTATTTGGTTGCCACAATAATAACATCGGGCTATGCTCATACGTGCCAAAAAAGCAAAAAGTTATGGTTCTCATCTCGACTGAACATGATAATTGCACCGTCGACTCATCGAAGCCATTGCAGAAGCCATTGCAGAAGCCATTTAAAATTCTGGACTACAATATGTATAAATTACGAGTGGAGACCATGGATCAGATGGTTGGCAATTACACGTGCAAACGGGGCACAAACCGATGGCCATTAGCTCTATTCTATAACATGTTGGACGTGGCGGGCTTGGCTGCATTTGTCATTCAGGACAAATTGGGACATTTACAAGAGGAGCGACCGAAGGCGTGTCTTCCTTGTGGAATTGGCAGAACAGCTGGTGGTCTCTCACATGGAGCAGAGAGCAACGAACCCATTGTAGAGATATTCAACCCGTCAAACAGGCAATGGCGTTGCTCGGTGTAGAGGTAAGCATTTCACTTATTCATTCATTCAATTCAAATTCGAAAATGAATTGTTCAATGTGATTTTCGCAGGTAGCTACGGACCCACCGATTAATGATCCACCCCATATCCAGCTCATACGTTTCCTCTGCAATTCGAGCATCGTGCTCGGTGTGGCATAAATCGGATAAAAAACAGCGAATAACTCGAGTTCATTGCATGTATTGCAAAAAACCGCTGTGTCAACAGCATTCACATGCCAGGTACTCGTACCTTGAAAGCCGTGTCTAATCTTTATTTTCTTACCTGCGATAAATAAAATAGGGTAAATTGTTATCTATAAAATGAAAAATATGTTTTTATTGTTCACCTATTTTTTTCCCTATGGTCCTTATCTGCTTGTCGGCGAGAACGTCCTCTGGAATGTCCTGTCGCGGGAACCTGTAAACCTACATCACTTTGTTATATAAGCAGTGCACTATTTTGGGTTTAAAACAACAAGACAGTTTATTCTTAAAATACTAGTTCTTATATACTATTTACAAATAAACATTACAGTCTACGTCTTCATTTTTCTGGTGTTCCAGTTACGCAATTGTTATTTGGTGTCAGTGGCTCAAACCCACTGACCTACTGCAAGTAGAAGTGTCGTCGGTGCATTCTAAATGCCCCTCGTCAGCTTGACTGCGGAACTGTGACACCCTAAAAGTTTACATCATAATTAATATATAAATACTATTCATTTACAATATTTGCACCCTAAAAATATGTGCATTCTTAATGAGTTTAATAGGAGCCGGTGCTGTGAGTCAACTATGCGTAGGTAGCTTGATTCTAACTCACAACATCCCTTCCCCTCTTTCTAAAAGAAGTTAGTGCAACTAACTTCCATTAAATCTCTACAATATTTTTCTTGCACTGCAAACAAATATGTGCATAGATTGAACTCTATATTACATACATATAATTTATTTTTATTTACATTTTTTTTGTTAAATCGCCTTATTTGGGTTCTATCACGGTTTTTATTCTTTTCTTTTTTATTCTTTTCTTTTCCATATTGTTATTTTTTATAATTTTTTTTTTTTTACTTTGCTTTTGTTTTTTTTTCTTATTTTCATGGATCATTTTTTTTTTTTTTATATCCCCTTTTTATAATTTGGTCTTTAATTGACTCTTTTCTCATTGGCGTATATACAAATATCTAAACAATAACACAATTCTATTCTATACATAAAACCTTACATTATACTGCGCCCTCTGCTACCCGCTGGTCCATTTGACGACCATCGTTGTCGGAGTGAAGTCCCTCGATGAACTCTGCATACCCCTCCCTTCTTTCTGGATCGGTACGTGCCAAGATGATGCAAGGTTGTGCGACTAGATGCGCTTCTGACGAAGTCAAAATAAATATTCGATATTCTCTTAGTGAGTGACAGTGGATATTTTCTCATTGGAGAAATCGTTACGAAGTTTAGCCGATAAAGCTTGGCTATGTTATGTTTGATCTTTTCGTGGTTAAAACGTTTTTTTGCGCCAGGAGATTATTCTGCGAAGCTAATTGAACGATGGTAGTTGTGGCTGATATTGTTGTTGTAGCCGTTTCTCGCGAAAATTACGGAGTAACCTCGGGTTTTGGCTAAAATTATCTCTTCTTCATTCTAGACAATAATACAATATACAAACTGATATATGTAATAATAGCAGACACGTTGGATTCTTTATACGGACAACGTATATGTTAGTGTTTTTCATGCCATTTCGTCAGTTATGCAATAAAACTCAAGTATTATTTTACTTTTACTAGTCAGATAGAGACTCTTCTATTCGGCCGATACCATCTCCATTTTTTTTATAAGATTAGTTCGTAGTCATCTCGCACATGGGAAGTTGAAAGCTCTTTCACTCTTTCATATAAAAATGAATTCTCACTAATTTCGTTTTCATTTTCTTCCAACCAAAAATTATCTCTGGACATCATCGTTGCAAATTTCGTATTATCATTTTGCGGCTTACTGATTACCCTTCTTCCACGTCTTCGCACTTCTTCTTATTCAGTCAGATTTTTGTTCGCTGCTCTTGCATTTCATCTACTGGTCTCCTGGATGTTGGTTAACATCTTACGCAGTCTTCGACGCTGCAGGAAGTCCCTTCCAGGTTCATGCTGCACCATATTGAACCATCCAGATGTCCTTGTTTGTTCACCAACGCCTGAATATCTAAAAACAATACGCTTAACTTATCGGACTTGTCGAGTTTTAATTATTCTTACTAGCTATTACATTCATTCAATTTTTAATATTTTTCGTAACGTAAACAGTAAATTGGATTTAAATCTATATATCGCTTATCTACTACGTCTTAACAAACAAACTATAAACAAGTAACAAAAACTATTTCCTTCACAAATACTATTAATTAACTATGATATATTTTCTTACAATTGTTATCGGCATTAAAACTTTAAATCCTTCTCAAATATATACATTTTACAACAATTTGCTTCATACATAACAATTATTTTCTAATTAAATTATATGCCGCCCAAAAAAAATTTTTTTATTTCAATTCTTGGCAAAACTAGTGCCTGTTACATAAGCGATACATAAAAGATAAACTTATTATTTATTTTTTCTTTTCTTTAGACAACTCATTATTCCTTTCATATCATTTCTCTTTTTATATATCTTTTTAAATTTTTCAATTCTGAGCAAATTCTATTGCCCCCTGGCATAAACCAGAATATTTAAGATGAACCCGTTTATGTGAAAACATTGTCCATTGCATGACTATATCTTTCATCGCATACAATTGACTTTTTATTTAAATTTACTTCCAGCCTGATATGTATATATCCATTAACGATTCTATTTTCGATCCTGTAATTAGCTCGTATACATACATACATTCGAGGCGCTTTAAATTACCTAGAATTAATTGCTAATGTTATTTTCCCCAATTAACTATACATTTTTTTTTTATATCTCAACATATACATTTATTCAAATTTCCATACGTTAATTTCCTAATCAATAAACAGTAAAAACCTATGTACGAGTATATTTACATATAGCCGACTGCAGTATCTGCAAAAATATACATACGCACATACCCATTCCTCTTAACTAGAATACTTACTTCTTTAAATATACATTCGTACATTCATTCTTTATCTTATACACATATACGCTAAGTTTTACCCCAGCTATAAATTTGAGTCGTTACAATACATATTTACTTCACCAGCAGTTCCGTTGCCTGGCGTTAACGCTCATGCGCCGAATTTCAGTGCATATACTGCCGTATGTATGTATGTACATATTCGAAGTTTTATATTACTTACCCACGACTGTCTTACTATCTTATTTTATTTTTTAATTACGTGGAATATTTATCATTTAATATTTAAAAAATATATATTTTTCCCTACTGTGCTTCGTTCGGCCATAGTGCATAATAAGCACATTTTTATTACGTCAACTTTACTTGCTCGAGTTTAATTGGCACACTTCTGCTGGCCTTGACTTTGAAAATCGGAGCTGTGTGTGTTATTTGATACACACTCGTACATGTTTACGTTTTTATTCTTGTGTTTACACTCGTAAAACACTGCTGACACATGTCTTTAGTTGTGTGTTCTAATGTGGAATAATTTAAACAAATTATTATGTAGCTTTTTTATTTTTGCCCTTAATCGTTACGACTGTTGTAACTGGGCTTCGGATCTCTGCTACTACATACGGACCTATCCACACAGGTGAGAATTTGTTTCTCCTAGCCTGATTCTTCATTAGTACTTGATAACCCACGTTAAAAACGACTGGGTTTAGTACCTTGTTGTAGGCTTCCCTGGCTACTCGTTTAGCACAATCCTGGTTTTCTCTGACCAACTCGTGCGCTCGCTGTAGCTGATACTTTTGCACTTTATTCGGGTCATCAGCATTGTATACAGGCGCACATTTGCGCTTCAGATTTGCTGGCATGTTAAAATCAAACCCGTAGAGCGTTCTAAACGGAGTTTGCTTCGTTGATACATGTACCGTATTATTGTGTACATGCATTGCAGTGGTTAACCATTGATCCCAATTCGAGCCGTCTTCTTTGGCAAAACTGCGCAAGTACTCGGCCAGAGGTCGATGACTACGTTCCAATGAGCCATTCGCCTGTGGATGATATGGTGTTATGTGCAACTTCTTGATTCCTAGCATTTTACACGTTTCTGAGAATAGTTTTGATACGAAATTTGAACCATTGTCGGTTATCAAAACCTTAGGTATGTTGTATCGTGCTATAATTTCATCAAAGAATGCTTTGGCCACCGTAGTTGCTTCAGCATCGGGTATAGCCACGCACGCCATATACTTTGATAAATCGTCTTGGAACGTCAAGATGTATTTATTGCCCGAAACAGTCTCAGGTAAAATACCTACAATATCCATATGAACCTTATCAAATGGTTGTTTTGGTGTGTCCGTTAACACCATTGGCATCTTTGTTAGCCTTGAACTTTTGTTGGCCTGACATTTTGGACAACTCTTTATATATTTTTTAATGTCCTTGAGCATACCTTTCCATCCGTATACTCGTCTAATTCTGTCATGAGTTTTCCAAAATCCCTGGTGTCCTCCTAGAGGCGAATCATGGAAACCTTTTAACACAGCCTGGATATCCTTTATATCCTCCAGCCATTCCACACTACTGGCTCCTTGTTCATTAGCAGCGTCACCCGCATTGCTAACATTTCTTGTTGCATCAATTTTATCCCCTTGAATTCTCTCGGCCTTCTCCTTATCTGACCGTGCTTTGGCCCTCGTTTGCACTGCTGATACCTTCTGTGCCTGCGGTACTCTGCTGAGTGCGTCCGCATTCAGATTCTTCTTCCCAGGTTTGTATATGATTTCAAAATCATACTCAGACAATTTGTGTCTGAACCTGGCTAGCCTAGACGTTTGGTCTTTCAAATTGGCTATGCCTCTCAACGGCTGGTGATCAGTGTATATCTTAAAGGGGCGTCCTAGCAGATATACCCTAAAATTCTTCGTAGCCCATACTATGGCTAGAAATTTTATTTCTATTGTGGAGTATCTCTTCTCCGTGTCGCTGAGCGCTCTGCTTGCGAATGCTATTGGTCGGTCATTACCGACTTCCCCTTGTGACAATACTGCCCCTAATGCTTCATTGCTAGCATCAGTGGTCAACAAAAAAGTTTGCTCAAAGTCGGGGTACGCCAAAATCGGTGGCGAGCTAATTATTACTTTTAGCCCCTCGAATGCTTGCTGACAGCTCTCTGTCCATTCGAACTTTGCTTCCTTTCGTAGCAACTTATTCACTGGCAACGCAATTCCGGCTAGTCCTTCCACGAACTTTCTATACTAGTTCACTAGTCCTAGGAATGCTTGCACTTCCTTTCTGTTTCTTGGAATCGCTAAATTTTTAACGCATTTAACTTTCTGCGGGTCAGGCAGTGCTCCTGCTTCTGAGCAACGATGGCCTAAATAAACCACCTCTCTTCGCAAAAATTGACACTTCTCCGTATTCAATTTCAAATTGTGTTCTCGTAATTTCTGGAGCACCTTGCACAAGCGTTTCGAATGCTGCTGCAATTTCTTCCCATAAATTACAATATCATCCAGATACACAAAACAATCTAACCCTTGTAAGACTGTTAGCACATGGTTCATTAGCCGTTGGAACGTAGCCGGTGCTCCTGTTAATCCAAACGGCATTCTATTAAACTCATAATGCCCTAAACCGGTGCTGAACGCGGTTTTCTGCTTATCTTTGGTATCCACCAGAACTTGGTGGTAGCCACTCGCTAAATCAAGTGTAGAAAAATATCTACTATGCCCCAATTGATCCAGAATTTCCTCTATCCTTGGAATTGGGAACACTTGCTTGATAGTGGCGTCGTTCAATTTCCTAAAATCGACGACTATTCTCCACTTCTTCTGACCCTGAGCACCTCCCTTCTGTGGCACCAAAATTATTGGTGAATTCCAAGGCGAGATACTCGGTGAAATTATGTTATATTTTAACATTCCTTGCACTTGCCTATTTACCTCATCTTTGTGAGCTTGTGGCAATCTGTACTGTTTCTGGTTAATTGGTGCTTGATCCACTCTAGTAGGTATTTCATGCTCTACATCTGGTGTATATGTTATCTGGTCTCCTTCCAGCAAAAATATGTCATGGAATGACGCACAAATGGCTTCTATTGATGCCTTCTCTTCTGAATTCACGCTTGGGTCTAACTTCAGGGATTCTAGCACCCTCTCCATTCTTTTTCTTATATCTACCTGATTAATCTGATTCACCGATCTATAATTCGGTTCCTTAAAATTATCATAACTAGTGAATTTAGGCCTAAAATTCTTATCCATCAAGTAGTCCTTTTCTGAGGCGTTGAGTACACAAGCGTACACCTTACCCTTGTCAACGTGCGTTATGGTCTCCCCTATATATACGCCCTCCGCTAGCTGCTGCTTGTGCAAAACAACAGTCCTAAGCTTCGTATTTACATGCATAGTAACTACTCTGGTTGACCTTCCGTTTATTACCTCCATACCACACTTCTTAACCCTAGTCACGGCTCCTTCCTGCCATGACATTAATGGAAGAGTAAGGATTCTATTCTTATTATTATCATAGAATGATAACTGCTTGTCGAGCGCATCCAGTATGGATTCACTTACCAATGTCGGACTCAAACTAATTAGTCTTCGATCGTTTGTTCGTACAGGCGAAATACTGTCCACAGTATTGGGACTTTCCTGTACCGTTACTGCTTCTGGCTCTTTTGGCGGATATCCCTTATTTTTATTAGTTATCGGACTTCCTGGAGAAAAAGGCTCGACACCAATTTCAGATGCGCCAAACAAAAATCCCGCTCCTCTCTCTTCACTCAATACTAATCTGGGCTTTACCACGCGGTTTATCCCTTCTGGTGTTAGATACTCCGGCCAGCGCACTTCCGGTGGCAATGCCAATACCGTCTGTGTAAATCCAGCCGATGCTGTGAGGACCTATTGATCGCCCGTCCTTTTTTTAATACCGCACACTCATTTTCCAACAGCGATGCTGCTTCCTCTGTCTCCGTCAATCTCCGAGAAAGTTCCTTTACCCTATTCTCGAGATACTCGTTTTGTGCTCTCAAATCTTCTGTTTTCTCATAAAATTTGAACAACTTTTCTTCTGTCCTTTTTTGGATTGCCGCCAAGGCTTGATCCGCTACTTCTAATGGTGACACAGCTCCTCCGGCGTTCGCTTGCCTCCACAATTCCTGAGCTTCTTCCCTGCTCGTACTCGCTTCGAACTGGTCAACTATTTTCCCAGTAAACAGTTTCACCTCTGACTGTATTGATTTCAATCTGTTCCTTATTTCCTCGTCTGGCGAAACCAAACTCACAATCTCTTGTCCTAGTCCCTCTAATTCAGAACTAAATGTATCTGCCCATTCGTTGACCAGACTATTTATGTAGTCTGCGTAATTTTCCGCAAAATATTTTCCCTTGCCGTACTCAACTGCGTGAGGCAACAACAGTCCGTGATTATTGTTGAACTCTCTCCCCAGATTTTGCAACTGTGTTATTCGCTTGCGGTAATACACGTTGTCCTTACGTAACCTGCCGTCTTTCTTAAAGTTACGGACCAGCTTTTCAATCGTTTCGCAAATTTGCTCCTGCCTCAGCAGTAATCCTTGCGCTTCCTTCGTCATATCCCAAATGCCAGAACAGATGGCGTATCCAAATTACAAATAAAAATCCAATAATTGTTAAAACTTGTTACAATATTTTATTCTATCTTACTTAATGATTCAAAACAGAGTTGTTAAAAAAAAAACATTCCACCGTAAATTCTATCTTTATATACATATTCTGCTATACTTGTTTTCCATCACAAAGTTCCGCTGTCTACCGGCGTCCATTAAGTCCTTCAATCAATGCAAATTGGTCCTTGATACTCCTCATATCCAATCACCAACTTTAATACTCCTAAAAATCCTCCCAATTCGCAAAAACCGAAATTGGATTTACAGGCAAAAAATGTCTTGATTCATTCCCGGAAATTTGAATCCATATTTAAAAATAAACCCGTAACGTATGCGAAACGTAATAATAGCATTGAAAGTTCTTTTCAACATTGATACGCAAATTTTAGTTTCCGAACTACAAATACTTTGAAACAACAACACGTGTTGTCTGCACCTCTTGAAATATTTTCACCTAATACCCTAAGCTCAAAATGCCAAATATTTAAATCAAATGTTCTATGTTTGTTTTCAAACAACATAAATTTAAAACATCTGAATTTAATATAAAAATAATTTAAATGTCTCCAATATAGATGACATGGCTTAATAAACAATATAAATGTCCCTCACGACAAACAAACTCAAATCCCCTACAAAAAAAATCCTCACAGCTAGGCTGAACATACATAGACCGTCCGATCATACTGACGGTTTATGGTTGCTATTCAAAGCTGCGTGCAACAGCGCAAACGCGCCTGTATGTTGCAACTTCTTTGACCAGCGCTACGGCGCCTTCAGGGTCGCAGAAGTATCTACTTAGATTACGCTAATATACACTCTACTCACCAAAATTTTCTCCGATGACATCTTTTTCCTTTGATTTTTGTTGCAGGATTCTTTCCTGCTACAGGGTTCCTTGCCCTGGGATTACTCCAATAGGTCCTTTAGTCCGGCTGCGCCAAAATATTGGGGTCCTTATCTGTTTGTCGGCGAGAACGTCCTCTGGAATGTCCTGTCGCGGGAACCTGTAAACCTAAATCACTTTGTTAAATAAGCATTGCACTATTTTGGGTTTAAAACAACAAGACAGTTTATTCTTAAAATACTAGTTCTTATATACTATTTACAAATAAACATTACAGTCTACGTCTTGACTTTTCTGGTGTTCCAGTTACGCAATTGTTATTTGGTGTCAGTGGCTCAAACCCACTGACCTACTGCAAGTAGAAGTGTCGTCGGTGCTTTGTAAATGCCCCTCGTCAGCTTGACTGCGGAACTGTGACACCCTAAAAGTTTACATCATAATTAATATATAAATACTATTCATTTACAATATTTGCACCCTAAAAATATGTGCATTCTTAATGAGTTTAATAGGAGACGGTGCTGTGAGTCAACTATGCGTAGGTAGCTTGATTCGAACTCACAACACCTAACATTAAGCAGATTTACACATCACTTTTGGCACAACTGCCTATGTATTCACATACAAATCCCATATAGGTCTGCGCAGACTTAGTTGTACCAGTTACCGCCAAAAAATCCCTGAACTTCGTAGGGTTAAATCGTCTGCGTCTAAATATTGGGGTCTTCCTGCGAGCTTGCCTCCCACTGCACTTTATTCCTAACTAGCAGACGATAACAGGCGCTGGCATGAGCGTACAACTGATGTCTGTAGAAAGCGCTTAAAGCTGCCAAAATGAAACACACGAGTTGACGTTCAAATCACAAGACAGTTTATTATTAAAATCATAAACTTTATATACTATTTATCTCTCATTGTTTAAATAAACACTTTTCTGGTGTTCCCGTTACGCAATTTTTATTACTGCCATTTGCTCAACCAATTGTCCTACTGAATATAAAAATACCAATGGTGCATTCTATAGACCCATGCCCGTAGACAACTTGAATCCGGAACTGTAAAACCCTAAAAGTTTACATGATGTATTATTATTAGTTACTGTTTATTTATAATACTTGCACCCTAAAAATATGTGATTGCTTAATTATTTGATACTTATACTACTTTCTAAATAGTAAATTCACTAAATATGTAGTGTATATCAAGAGTTCGTACTGTGAGTCAACTACACGCATGTAGCTTGGTTTTGACTCACAACAACGGTCCTCACATGCTGTACTTTGGCCTCAGTCTCCCGCTCCGAACTTGTGGAGTATCTCTTCCGTCAAAAATCTTTTCACGTTTCTTGCTATGGCTTTTCGCGTAGCTTTTAGGAACACAAATTTCGAGAAATGATCTAACACCAAGCACATACGCGTTTCCCGATTTCGATCGACTGTAGTTTCCGAAGAAATCTACATATAACCTTTGGAAAGGTCTTTCCGCTTTCACTTATTTTCCTCTCACTGGTTGCAAGAACTGATTAGTACTTTTCGTTTCCGTGCAAACTTTACACCCCTTCACAACGTTCGTCACGTGCACTACCATGCCTGGCCAGAAATAAAGTGTTCTCAATCGGTGCAAGGTCTTTGCTACTCCACCATGTGCAGCCGCTTTCGCCTCATCTGCCTGGGTTATTAAGGCAGAAGTTAATGCCTCCGGTACCCATAATTTCGAGTCTAGTGGAATACCCATTTGCATAGTCGAAACCGCCTGACTGTTAAGAGCGCCACGATGCTTCCACCTGCCTCGAAGTTGACTCTTCCCGGAATTTTTTCTCCCGAAAACTTCACTTTTTCCCTTAAACTTATTTTACTATCTTTTTATATTCTTTCTTTAATCAAGTTTTTATCCGTTACTCTTAATCAAAAATTACCCCCTCTTGGTTTTGAGGTCTCTTAACATTTATCAAAATAAAAGAGCCGCTGTTTTTCTTATCAGCCGCGCTTATTTTCGCATGTTGAGCATACTCGTGCATGTGGCGTGGACTGCCAACATACGTTGCCGGTGAGATTGTTAGTCGACTGAGATTCCTCGCATCACCTTCAGTGCTTATTGCATCCCGCAAATGAATGTACTCCTCTGAACGTAATTTCGCTTGATTAAAGCGAATGTAATTGAGCAATTCAGTCTCGATTTTGACATACATATCCACGCAGAATTGTTGAAGCAATCGGCGAAATCGCAACAGATAATTATCCTCATTTTGACGAATCATCAAACGATATGCATAGTAGTTCATCGAACTTACTTTCTTCGTTGTTTCTTCACCTAATAACAAATGAATCCAAAGTAACAAATAAATGCAAAGTTTGAAAATAAAATTAAGATACCATTTAATTGATTGATTTGGTGACATGATTAAAGAAAGAAGTCTACTAACCAGTAACTGGATTTAACATTTTGATGTTAAAATGGTAACCGTCATCACCTTTCCAAATCATGAGCGGATACTGAAGTGCATCATAGGACCGATGCTTCTCACTAATACGTTGCAATTGTCCATTGTTTCGACGCGTCAGTACAATATCCCGTGACTCCATTTGCTCACCGACTAAAATAATGGCAGCCTCATCAATTGTCGGTGCATTGTATTGACGTTCGTGCGCTCCGTTAGGCCTTTTATCCGCTTTAATCACGATTTGATGATCATCTGTTAGCATTCTGTCTAACGCATTCTTAAATAATTCAATCAATTCATTATGGTCATGAAGCATTCGTTGCAATTCTCTGATGATGTCTTCTTTCGTTCTGTTGTACAATGCACTACGACGGTTTATTTCATCGCTCTCGATCCCAATGAAATAGATTTGTAAGAAATTGTATTCGCCATCAGGAAGCGGAAATAACGACCCAGCGCGATGATGCACCTGCCCTTGAATCTGGTTACCAAGAGACGAATTCAAATTTAATAAAATCCGATCATTCAAAGGAAACGGATGAGTACTCTTTCGAGCAGGAATTACCTTGAACGACGGATTATATCCGCTTTCATTGATAATTGATGCAGCGAAAGAAGTAATTTGAAAGCACCCATTATAGTTCTGAACATTTGCAAGAAATTGCTTTGATTCTCTTGTTACGCCTTCTAGATACGATCGCAATGGTTCCGGTGGCGAAGGCAATGCTGGCAATTTAACTTTTCCACTAAGGCAACACAATCCAGGTGTTTCTCCTGGAAATTTCAATGCGTTGCAATGTGGACATACTACAGCCATTGATCCAATTTGAACGGCAGGAAGAGATCGATAATCGAATGCACAATCATATCGGAATGCTACTCGAAGCAAATTGTCATTGCCAGCACTTCTTCTTTGTTGTCTATTTTGAGTATTTATTCGTCGACTTTGCATCGATAAATTTCCAGATCGATTTACTCATCTTGACTCATATTCGCACGATGAGTCGACACTGCTCGTGCACCAGCTGATCGTCGGCCTAAATTAGATCTTCTCGTTGGTGGCATTATGAAGAACAACTGCAATACAATGAAATCCCGAATAGAAAATTTGAAAACAATGGAACAACAATAGAAACGCACCACTTCTTACAGACAAATCCCAATAGCCAACCAACAATGCAACACAGAACAAATTCGCAAAATGCCTCAATCGCTCAATCGCCACTGTTCAAATGAAATGAAAATAATCCAACGAAGTGTAAGGGGGTCCGCTAGTTCTACTATATATTCTCGTTATCAATTGTAATTCACAAAAACTCACCAAATCGCAATGAAGAAATCCGTATCTGTAAGCGCAGTGGCCGGCAAACGTTATTTGATCGAACAAAACACGAATTCGCAAAGTGCAATATGGACGCTGAAACAGCAACGAATGAAGGAACTGCGCAACTGAATCAAATGGTACAGTAGAGATATGAAAAAAATAGAGGGAAACGAAACGGCAAGTCCCTGTAAAATGGAGAACAACGTCAATGTCAACAGTTTTTTAGTCAACGTGAACAGCGCCACCACACATGAAACAAAATTGGCTTCTCCATTGATCGATAACTGATGGCGTTACGTTGCGTGTCTATCTGACAGTTCAATTGTGATACGATATGTTACATTCAAATTTGATTCTTGTTTTGGTTGTTGTCAAAATAACAAAATAAATAAATACAAAATGGCAAAAAATTCTTCATCGTTGAAGTAACCTAAATAAAAAAAAATAAAAAAAATGGAAAAAATTGAAAAAAATCTAAAAAAAAACCTGTCGTAACACGCTGGGTGGTCAAAATAAGACATTTGAAGTTATGGTTTTTGACATTTTTTTTTTCGACTTTTTTTTTATTTTTTAAACCCGTACTGAGAAAATACCTTTCCAACAAAGTACAAATCATCAAAATCGGTTCGGCCAATCTCGAGTTATGGGATTACATCGCTTCGGACACTTTCTTTTATATATATAGATGTAGAATCAAAAGAAATATAATTAAATTTAGAAAATATATATTTGTTGAGAAAATACTAAAATGATAGATCAACATATTTTATAATTCGGACTATAGTTATATTGTCGGAGTTTTCTGCAGTTTCATAACAAAATTAAGTTATACATAAAAACAAAGAAATTAAAGCAATATGAAATTAATGGAACAGATTTAAATAAAAGAATTTAAGAACTTTGTTAGAAGAAACGGGACATTCCTTTTAAGAAAAAGGATAGTTAAGATGCAATTTAACATGCAAAATTATATCCCAAAGGTTCGATTCCTGGGAGGGTTCATAATTGGTGTGCTGTTGTTTTCTGAGACATAATAAAAATGCTTGGGGAAAGTTTGCCTTTCATTGAAAGATCTCTAATGAGGACAAGTGGCGTGTCCTAAATAGCTATAAGATCCGCCAAAAAAAAATGTTTCAATAATTCTTCTTCTTCTTCTGAAAAATTATTACGGTGGCATAACCACATACGCAATTGCAACTACTGTTCTAACTTGTCTTGTCAATAAATTCGTTACAAAAATAATCTTCATATACTCAGAATTGACGACTATCGACTTACTCACATTATATCCCAAAGATAGAAATATGCGCATCTCTAATAAAAAAATAAAAAATTCATATTAAAAATATAATGTACATAAAGTAGAAATATAAATAAAGCATATGTGATATTTGCCAGAGTAAACTTTTTGGGAAAATTTCACAACAAATCTTCATTCAAAAATACTGCATTATATTTAATGTTATACTGAACTCAATGTTTTTTAAAAATCTAATTTTAAAAAAACCCGAACCAATTATTTCTGTTTAAAAAATCAAACTCACTACGCACGGATTCTAAGGCCGACCAGCTTACCTTTAGACCAGGGAGACTGAAAATTCTCGCATGTATTTATAGAAACATGAACACAAAGAACAAACAGCCACCAAAAATTTGCAGTGGACGTGCCCTAAACCAAGGCGAATGTACTTACATGGTGACTGCAAGGTGAATTTCAATGTCAAACATAAGCGATGTGCGATTAGATAATGTTAAAAGCAAACAAAATTGAGAGGAATGGAGAAATGGATAACAGCTGCATTAAAATATATTTGATAGTTAAACCAGACTCATAATTTCTTTATAATGTTCAAACTTCTCAAAAATAATAATTAAAAAACTCTTATTCACTCAAATCAAAACTCTGTTTGCAATTGTTTGCATATTTGTTTTGATCGCATTTTTCAATAATTTCAATTTTGACGCTACGTCGAGAAAATTAGTTTAAACCAATTTGTTTTTGCAGTCACCATGTAAGTAAATTCACCTTGCCCTGAACAGAATGTAACAATTGAAATTGTTTGTATTCGATTTCAAATTAAAATTTAATCCGTATTTTAGTTCGTGGATGAACGACGTGTTATTGTGGTGCGGGGATGTACATTTAGTTTTTATTTGCTTCATATATGAAATTCTTTAACTAAAACCATTCACACACAATCAACACACACACAACGGGCTGTCTGCCGTGATCTATAAACATTTTTTCGTAAATGGCGAGCCAAAAATTGTTTCCCTAACCCAAATCTCCTTGTCAAAGTGAGTAGTGTATTGAGCACACTTTGTGTAGTATTTCACACGTCTGTTGCGAAAAACTATTCTAGTATGTCGACTTGGTCAAGCACTATACACAACATTTAGAAACATTTTCATATACATTTTCAAATATATTGGACAATACGACACACCTTATATTAAAATATTCATTATTAAATTATACATATATTAAAATATGTAATTATGCCAAGAATTTAGTGTTCATACATAGTACAGATGTACATTTTAAAGTATCATGGTATGATTTATAATAGAATGTGGTTATAGCATTGCCAACGGATGTAATAAAAACGTTTAAACAAGATGACTAAGTTCACTACTGCACACTTAATTTAAAAATATTTTATATAAATATGCAAATGTAATAGGCAACAGACGAACATGTGTTTTTTCAAAAATGTTTAACAAAACATGGATTTTCTGTATTTACTAAAATAAATATGAAATTTGTTTTGATTTATTTCTGCTAAAAGCAAGACCGAACTTGGTCGCTTCAGCATGTGCATCTGTTGATCGTTTTCAATTTATATATTGTTGAAAATTAAAGCAGCTCTTTCCAAACTTGAAACTTAGCTAGAAGTGCGAAAATCTGCAAATATGTATACATTGCTGAAATGGAATGCTATTGTGTCAGTTAGGGACTACTGATAAAAACGAATAGGAACAAAATCAAAATAAAAAAATTTCAACTTTTAATTGAATATTGTGAAACTTGAAGCAAAGAACATCAACTTTTAATTTTAATTAATATTTTATTTAATTGCGATTAATTAATGATACAAAACGTATAGAGTTGCTGATGTATGCCTATTTTGAAAATATTGACTGAAATTTCATAACAAATTGAATGCTTCTCGATCTCTGATTCGATCATAAAACAATAACTCCAATGATATGCATGTTGAAATGTGAACGTGCCATTATAATAGCGTCGTCCTCTATATCATTCAAAGTACATAAACTTTTTCCTTTATATTTCTTTTTATGTTTTATATATTTTTTCTGGTTTTGCAAATTCTTTGTTCGCTTATTCAGATCAGAATTATCATATTCAATTCAATTTAATAAATCATTAAATGTTAATTACTAGTTTGTTCTTTTTCAAAACACATTTGGGATAGGAACTTTCATAGATAGATTTAATAATACCAATTATTCTAACTGGAAGTTCATGATGGAATTGTTACTCCGAAAGCAGCACTTGTGGAAAAGAGTTTTTGTGGGCACGCGCCCAGAACCGATTCCATCTTCCTCTACAAATGCAGAGCCCAAAAATCTAAAGGAAAGAGAGAAATGGGATCAGGCAGATGAACAAGCCAAAGCAACAATTGGTCTTGCAGTCGACGACAATCAGCTTACGCACATTAGAAAGGTATCAGTGAAACCAGTTTTGGACACCTGGAATGCTCTTAAAGTATACTATGTAAGGAATACATTGACAAATAAAGAATATTTAATGTGCTCAATTTGTTGCCTATAATTAAAGGATGGTGGATGTGCACGTATTCTTACAAATAAAATGCAAGATTTGTTTGTAAAATTGCGTGATATTGGCGAGGAGGAGCTGTCCGACAAGTGGGGCGTTGCATTTTTATTGAGTAGTCTACGATACCTTGATAATTAGTTTGGAAACGCGACCAGAAAATAAGCTGACTTTTGCGCTTGGTTCAAGAAAAGTTTATATCTGAATTCGAACGGCATTTTTATTCAGATAAAAATTCAAGCGATGCAGTTTTAAGCACAGTTTCAATAAAAAGTCTTTGTTTTTTCTGCAAAATGCCAGGGTATCAAAAGAAAAATTGCAAGATTGGCTTTCAAAATGGGGCGGCACCAAAGACAAAGGGAAAACCAATAAATTTGATAATAAAATTAATTTAATTGAGAAGAAGCCAGCAGTTAAAAATCGGCAGGAACAGTCATGTGTTAATGTCAATGATTTTTTATTCACTATTGGAAAGCAGCAAACAGGATGTATTTTGGACTCCGCAGCTACACGACAAGTTGTAAATGATAGGCGTTTCTTTGAATTGTTTGACACGGCTCATATAAAAGCTATGTTGGATTAGCAAAGGGCCCAACAGCACCAGCACAAGGTATGGGAACTGGATACATAACGCTTGTTAACGATAAAGGGTCTGTTTCTAAAACAAAAGCATGCGAAGTTTTGTATGCTCCGGATTTGGTAGGTAGCGTGCTTTCTGTTTCACGATTTACTGAAATAGCTTTTGAGATTATATTCAAGAAACCTTCTTGTCTAATTATACAAAAACAAATAGGTATGGCGGATGCGTTTGAATATATATATCGTTTACGCCATGTAGCAAAATTTAATACTATTATGGAGCACAGAGAAAATTGTATAGTGAGATAAAAGAGATCCTAAATGGCAATAGATTCATCAGAAAAGTTACTGCCGATGGTAGATGCATGTATTGAGGAGGAGATAGCTAGCCCTAGTGAGTGTCAAAGTGGTTGAAATGATAAAGAGTGCCCAGATAATGAACCATTACGCTCTTCTCAACGTTCTACGAAGGGTGTTCCAGCAAAACAATTGATCCAGGAAATACAAGTTGTGAAAGAAGTTACCATGCCTACTTATTATAGCGATGCAATTTCATGCAAACAAAAGGAACAATGGGTGAAAGCGATGCAGGAGGAAATAGACTCATTGGAACAAAATAATACATGGTGTTTGACTGAATGGCTAGATGATCGTAAAGCTGTTGGTAGCAAATGGGTTTTTAAAGATAAAACTAATGAAGATAATAGTATTCAAAAGTATAAAGAACGTTAAGTCGCGCAAGGTTTTCTCAAAAATTTGGTGAAGACCACAATGAGATGCTCGAGTTAATGAAATGAGAGCAACACCATTCGACTTTTAGCCCCTTTGTTAAAAACGTGCAGTTTTTTGTTTTTGTTTTTTTTTCAGTCAATTTTGGTGATAATCCTTCACCATGTATTTAATGTTTTCGCACTGCACTGTTTATCTATTTTTTATTTATTTATTTATTTATTGTTTATTTTATTTATTTATTTAATTTTTTTTAAAGTTATTTAAATTTTTAACACAAGGACACTACACTGAAGGATCCGTATACGACTCCGGACCGACTGCGCCAGTTATGTATTGGAAATGAGAGCAACACCATTCGACCTCACAATTTGTTTAATAATAATTTAAATTTCAGTTTACATGTACATATTTATATCTAAAAATATCGCTACTTTAGTACTGAATTTCATGAGAAATGAAGCAAGCATGTTTTTAATGCGAATTCAAACTAATATGAATTTAAAGATTTTCATAAGAATTGAACTCAACATGATTGGATCATTTTTATGGGAATTCAAGTCAACATGAATTTGAAGATTTTCATAATAATTGAAATATAATATAACTTAAATTGAAATAGAAATATAATATAATAAATATGAATTGAAATATAATATAACTCTTAATAAGAATTAGAATTAGAATGCGTCTGTTCAATTATTGGAATTTGATGTTGTTGTTTGTTGGATGGCGTGTTGTACTTCCTTAGTATGTTGTACTTATTGTTGTTGGGTTAAGTGGTTGCGTTCGTAACTCCTCCCCCCCTTGGAATAAAGCGACGGCGACAAGGATTGCGATGGGGCCGGAGCGACAACATGTAGCGGATGAGAGATGTATGTTAGTTTGCTTCTATTGTATTGGTTCTTTTACTGCAAGTAGAGGTTATTAGAAATTTCAGAATATGTATATAAATTAAACAGTGTCATTCTGATAGGAAAACTGTTAAATTTTGTATAAATTATTATTATTTTTTTTTTTAAATTGTTCACGATACAGTTGGCTGCTCCGTTGTTTATTAAGGCGATGTAAGTTGGGTCATTCGTTGCTTCTTGGTTTATTGATATACATACATATGTATGTTTTGATTGTCGGACATGCTTTGTCAAAGTACTGAATATTTTGTTCATTCTAAGTTATTAATAATTCTATTATTTTTTTTTTAATTTTTTTTTTAATTTTTATTTTCATTTATAGGAAGCAGTATAATATGATATAAAAAAATTTTTCAATGAGCATAAATTGTATTTATATATTGTATATAATATTAAGTTGTGATAATAAGCTTTTAGACCAAGCAGTTCATACATTTGTTAATTTGAGTTTCTTTTCACTGGTTATTTATATAGTTACGAATTTCATTCAGTTCGTTCGGATTTTGCTAGTATGATTTTTTCTGCTATGTTTGAGAGACAATTGATTTAAAGGTCTACGAGTATATTAGAATTTGTTTGATACATACTCGTATATTAGATGTTTGAAAATATTTCATTTTATTTTTATTTATTATTATTTTTTTTTTCATGATTGAATTTTGCATATTTCTTTCATTAGTGTCTAAGTTCTCTATTTTATTATATATGTAATGTGCGACATTTGCCTCTTTGTTTGTCGGTATGAATTCTATCGTGGTCTCTAGTCTTAGTCCCTAATTACCCCTGAATTTTCTCCTAAAAATATTTTTTTTTAAAATTATATATTTTTAAAGTTGGTTTGATTCATATTTCTTCCTTTTCTTTATTCTAATTTTATGTAATTTCTTATCATTAGTTGTTTGTATTGTTATTTTGTTATTGTCTTTAACTATATGTCTTGAGAATCGTGGAGTAATTTTGTTCCTTCTACATTCTTTTCTAAATATTACCTCATTATTTTCTTTATTCTCAGGCTCCGTGTTTTGTTTAACTTATCTATTCTTAGGCAAGTCAGTTTTCTGACCTTTTCTTTTATTGTGGGATACAGTTTCATTTGAAATTCATTTAGTTGCTTTAAATAGTCATGTTCATTGTGAAATATTACTGTGTTATTAAATTTGTATGTTTTCCCGAAAAACAATTCATAAGGTGTAAGTTTGGTGGTTGAATGTATGGAGATATTGTATGTGATTAGTGTTTCGAGATATATTTCTTCATGATCTAAGTCAAGATTATTTTCTTTTCTTGTAGTTAAAATTATTCTATATATTTCTGTTAGCGTGGAATGTAAGCGTTCCACCGGTGCGTTACTACTAGTTTGCTGAAATGATTGAATGAATTGAATGAATGATCTATTTGAAATTGAGTACAAAAATCTTTGAAAATATTAGCTGTAAATTCTGAGCCTTGGTCACATACTATTTTTTTCGGAATACCGTATAGGCTCATAAAATTCTTTAAAGATTTCAGAACTACGATACTGTTTCTTGAGGGAAGGGTGTAACCGCAAGCGAATTTTGAACATTTTTCATTAACAGTCAGGTGGTGATTGTTTATACTATAGACATCAATGTGGATAATATCTAGTGGCTTGAGAAGGGTTTCAGGTTTCTGAAACTTTGGTTTTGCTGGGTTCCTATCATATTTCAATGTTTGGCACTTTTCACAGTTGTTGATAGTTTGAGCAATTTTATTTTTTTATAAATGAGAAGTAATATTCCCATTTGATTTGAAGGTATGTTTCTGTAATACCTCTATGGTTGTTTGTCTCATGATTCTTTCTTATTAATTCTTCCTTTTCATCGCTTTCTGTGACATCTATTATCTTTTGTGTACAGCGTATTAAGCGTAGGAGTTTGCTATTCGCGAAGTATTTAGAATATACTGATTATATGATTCGAAAAGTATTATTATCGGCAAATATTGCTGATAATTTGTTTGAAGCCATACAAATTTTAAAATTTTTTGTCAAGATTTCCTCTTTAAATTCTCTTTCCCAGATTGTGCGGCGGTGTTTGTTCTTGAATGGAACCTCAAGGGTCATTTCTGGCGTTTCGGATGATATTTCTAAAATTATTTGTAAGTTGAAATCATTTATTGGTCTTTCGGAAATAGCAATTCCTTTGTCTAGATTTTCGTCAGCTGAATGTAGAGTTGTGCCAGAAGTACCTCGATTAGAAGTTGTGTCATTTAAATTAACGTCTATAATATTTTATTTTAATTTATTTATTTTGATTCGACTTAATGCATCGGCGTTAGTATTGAGTTCACCTTTCTTAAAAACTATTTCATAATCAAACTCTTCTAATTTTAAACGCCATCTTATCAGCTTAGAGGTTGGTTCTTTAAGGTTCATTACCCAAGTGAGAGGCCTATGGTCTTTTATTATTTTGGATTTGCGTCCAAAAAAATATGGATGAAAATATTTTGTTGCCCAAATGATGGCTAGCATTTCTTTTTCTATTGTTTAATATTTTTTTTCCGGACTCAGACAAGGTGCGACTTGCATAACATACTGGTTTGTCGCTTCCAATGTGGCCTTGAGACAATATTGCGCCCAATGCAAAGTTGCTGGCATCTGTAGTTTGCAAGAAGGGTTTTAAGAAATCGGGGTACTGTAAAATGGGATCATTCATTAAAATATTTTTGCACAATTTAAATGTTTTAATTTAGCGATCATCGAGTTTTATTGATCTGCCTTTTTTCAAGCATTCCGTTAGGGGCTTCGTTAGTTTGGCGAAATCTTTAATAAATTTCCGGTAGTACCCTAGCAGTCTTATAAAAGCTTTTATTTCTTTCTGACTTCGGGGAACAGGAAAATGTTTAATAGCGTGTATTTTTAAAGGGTTAGGTTTAATACCTTCTGTGGAAACATTATGGCCCAGAAAGTTGATTTCTTTTCGTAAGAATTCAGATTTGTCGAGTTGAATCTTGAAGTTGGATGTTCATAATTTTTCAAAAACTAGTTGTAGACTGTTCATGTGTTCCTGAAGAGAGGTTGAAAAAATAATGATATCGTCAAGATATACTAGACAAATTTTTCCAATGAGTTCTCTTAATACATTATCCATTACTCTTTGGAAAGTCGATGGGGCGTTTTTAAGACCGAATGGCATTCTAATATACTCATAATGTCCTCCTTCGACAGTGAATGCTGTTTTTGATGTGTCTTTATGATGCATTTCGATTTGATGAAACCCGCTAGCTAATCTAGCGTAGAGAAATACATACACTTTCCTAATTTGTCTAGAATTTCGTTAATATTTGGTAATGGGTAACGGTCAGATATTGTTTTTTCGTTTAATTTTCTGTAATCTATTACCAGTCGCCATTTTTGTTTACCGCTGGCGTCTTGTGGTTTTGGTACTATCCACACTGGAGAACTCCAAGGAGAGTAATTTTGACGAACTATACCCTGATCTAGCATGTTTGAAATTTGATTTCGTACCTCCTCTTTGGGGACGTACGGGTATCTATACGACTTAGTATAAATAGGTATAGTATCTGTAGTGGATATTTTATGTTTAACTTCGTTTGTAAAACTGAGAGACATACCTACTTTAAAAAATACGTCATCGTATTTTTTGCAAAGTTTCAGAAGAGTGCTCTTTTCTTCTGTATTCAAATGGTTTGTTCGCAGAAATTTTGTTACATTTGCGTTTGTCGTTGTATTTGTGGATTCATTTTCAAAACTATTGACTTCAATATAATCTGAGGGGTTATATTGATTAAGTTTTATGGGTTGTTCGGGAAATAGAATTTGTTCTTCATTTGGGTTGTTAATTATTTCCATTAGGCTGAACCAATCTTGTAACTTGTAAATACCTTCGGGAATATAAAAATGAGGATTCAGTTTTGTAGTTTTCAGATATATATCTCCGGTGCGTACATTCACTGGCAGTTTAATTATTGATTTTGAATTTAGCTTAAACTGTAGAGGTATTACAGCGTTACTTGTATTAAGAGTTTTATTAACCAAATCAATTTTTGCTTCTAATTGCGTTAAAGAGTCTAGGCCTAGTAGGTCATCAAAGTAGTTATGGAATTTAAAGATATAAAAATCAAGTTGTCCGATTTCGTTAAATTCAATGAATGTAGGTAGTATAATCTGTTTATTTAGTTCATATGTTTAGTATTGTGACAATTGTTGCAGATTTGCAATTGATTTCGTCAGTAGGGTTAGTAAATTCGGGACTTATGAACGAGGATGAAGCTCCTGTGTCTACTAAAAACTTCAATGGCCTACCGAACGGAGACGATATATTAATATATATTAATTCTATGCCATGTTTATTAACATCTAAGTATCCGGTTGGTTGGCTGAGGCATATAGATGAAAATTTTGTGAGTCCTCTATATTGTTTAAATCCTCAATTGCGTCATCTTGATACTGGTCTAGTTGCTGTTGGTATGTATTGTTTGGGGGCAATCTTCTAAAGTTATTAGTGTTGTTAATATTGTTAATTTCTTCAGTTTTGAAGTTTGAAGTCCTGTTGGATTGAGTACGCATACTCTGGGTATTGTTGAAGTTTCTGTACGATGAAGTTGGATTCCTTAGGTTTGTGTTCCCTGAACTTGCATCCATGGGTTCAGGTGGAGGGTGTTTAATTGTTGCCAAACTATTTTTGGGTGAAGTCCTTCCTAAATGGATTTGGATTTTGGGTGAAGCCCTTATTATACGGTTTATTATTGGAATTCTGTGGATTTGTATATGTATATGGCGGCCTTGTTAATGACCCCTGATGCTGGTAATTAGTTCTAAACACCATTAGAGTATGTTCTGTTATTAAAATTGTGTGAGAACTGTTGATTATATGGCTTATAATACATTTTATAACTACTTATATCTACTCCCATGTAATAAATATTCTATTCTTTGATGCAGTAAGATAAAGCAGTAGCTAATGAATCGGGCATCATTGCTCTTATACTTGAAACTAATGGTTCCCTTAAATTACACAAGAATGCGTTGAGACACATCTCTGCATAAAGCTCTTTTTTGCTGTAATTACTTTTAAATCTTTTTCGTGGATTAGAATATTGTTATAAAGAGTAGATTGTATCTCAATTATTTCACTCAAAAATATTTCGACATTCTTATTGTTTTGCCGAACGTTATGCAAATCTCTGATAAGAGAAGTTTCAGTCCTCTTATCAGAGTAGTGAAGTATTAGATTATTTTTTATATCGTCCCAGACAAGAGGTGTTCCGTACATATTTAAAACTTCATTTGCTTGCCCCTCTATTTTATTTAGAATGGCCCGCAATAAAATCTGTCCATATGACGAATCACCCGTGCCCCCAATATAAAGGAGAATCTCCTCAATGTTATTGTTGAATGCGTGCAGTAGCCTGGGGTTCCCGTCGAATCTTGGCAAGTCTTTTATTGCATCAGGAATTCTCAAGGAATGAAAAATATCTGTTTGGTTATTTTGTGAGTTCATTGTTAAGATTGTTACCTTTTTTTAAAAAAATTAGATTTATACTTTTGAACAAAATTTGGGAAATATATGTTTTGTTATTGTAGCAAAATTCAATTTACATATGCATATAGATATATACCCGTATATAGTATTTTCTTATATTGCTAATTTACTAATTGTCGCGCTCATAAATTTGTGGGCTTCCTTTTTAATATATATATATATATATATATATATATATATATATATATATATATATATATATATATATATATATATATATATATGTATATATATAAATTTTTTTTGTTATCCTTATTATTTTCTATTTATTATTATAATTTTTATTTTTATTTATTTATTTATTATTATTTTTTTTTAATGTATTCAGTACTTGACTTACATGCAGAAATGTCCAAATACGATGGTTGTCCTTATTGATTCGCCATTTGGTTTTGTTAAGCTGTCTTTTAATATTGATATGCCTTCAATATAAGTACTTTTGCGTTTCAATATTCAATCGAAAGCAATTTCCTTCAAGAACTTATGCTTATTGGAGAGCGGTGTGTTATTTTTTTATTTTTATTTTGATTCCGTGGTATCAAGGAGTTGAAACTCGCCGGTCATTCAATGTTCTAAGCTTTTGCCGTTTATATTGATATCCATTCAATATTTGAAATTATCTTAATCATATTCCATCAAAAGCAATTTCTACGACTTTTGCTCTTAGCCCCTTTGTTAAAAACGTGCAGTTTTTTGTTTTTGTTTTTTTTTTCAGTCAATTTTGGTGATAATCCTTCACCATGTATTTAATGTTTTCGCACTGCACTGTTTATCTATTTTTTATTTATTTATTTATTTATTGTTTATTTTATTTATTTATTTTTTTTTTTTTAAAGTTATTTAAATTTTTAACACAAGGACACTACACTGAAGGATCCGTATACTACTCCGGACCGACTGCGCCAGTTATGTATTGGAAATGAGAGCAACACCATTCGACTTCACAATTTGTTTAATAATAATTTAAATTTTATTTTACATGTATTTATATCTAAAAATATCGCTACTTTAGTACTGAATTTCATGAGAAATGAAGCAAGCATGTTTTTAATGCGAATTCAAATTAATATGCATTTAAAGATTTTCATAAGAAATGAATTCAACTTGATTGGATCATTTTCATGGGAATTCAAGTCAACATGAATTTGAAGATTTTCATAAGAATTGAAATATAATATAACTTAAATTGAAATTGAAATATAATATAATATATATGAATTGAAATATAATATAACTCTTAGTAAGAATTAGAATTAGAATGCATCTGTTCAATTATTCGAATTTGATATTGTTGTTTGTTGGATGGCGTGTTGTACTTCCTTAGTATGTTGTACTTATTGTTGTTGGGTTAAGTGGTTGCGTTCGTAACTCTCGCGCCAGTTGTTCGACAAACAACGTTTCGATTATTTTTAGCTATCGGAGGGAAAAAAACATGATAGTAAATCATTTGCACGCAAAAACAGTTTTTTTAAATGGAAATTTAAGCGAAACAATTTCCATGAAACAGCCACCGGGTTTTATAAAAGACTCAAAGAAGGGTTGTTTGCTAAAAAAGAGCATATATGGGTTAAAGCAGGCTGCTAAGTATGGAATGATGCACTGCGGACTCTACTGACACAAACAGGATTTAACCAGAGTGAATCGGAGCGCTGTTTATACTCGAGCAACCCAAATGGAAGTTGGTGCTTCTTACTAATATATGTTGATGATTTGGTTATAGCATGTGAAAGTGAGGAACATTTAAAAGCTGATGCAAAGATGTTGTCTTCTAAACTATGAGCTAAATCAAACAAGCTATTTCGAGAAAATTGTATTTGACTTTGGGTTACATAATTTAAAACCATCCAGTACCTCCATGGAGCTTAATTCTTGTAAGATAGGAACATCGGAAAAACTACTCAACAACACGAACTATCAGAAACTAATTGGACGATTGCTTTATATATCTGTTAGTACGCAACCTGATTTATCAGCAAGTGTTGGCATTTTGGTCCAAAAGCTATCAGGCCCTAAAATTGAGGTTTGGGCACAGCTAAAACGAGTCCTAAAGTACTTAAAGGGCATATCAGGCATGAAATTAAAACTAAGTATCATTGGGAAAGAAGGAGCTGACTTGGTTGGATATGCTGATGCAAATGTTGCTGAGGACCGAACTGATTGCAATAAAATAAATATTGCCAATCTTTGCAATGAAATTTGACAGATGTTATGCCATCAAAAATTGCCCGTGGAGATGTGGGGTTACGAAGACAATACAAGTTGATTGGAGCTAGTAAGAAATGCCAAATTTTCTTTTAAAACAAGGCATGTAGACATAAGTACAAATTCATCACAGACATTAATAACGAGTAGAGAAGTCTGAAGTCGTGTTAAGACCGACTTTGAAATACCCTATACCTTTCCTTGTGCGTGCGAGTGCAACAATGGGGATGTTTTCTTCATAAATCATCATTAGGAGTATATCTAAGGAAATTTTCGGCAGAGTACCTTGAATTGATTATATCGACCCCATTTCTTGCTTATAGCTTTGTAGTGTCAATAAAAATACTAATATAAATATTAGTCCAAAAATATAAGCCAAATTTTTGTGGTTTTATGTTAGTACCCGCAACCTTGCTGTGAAATTTCATTGATGTATCTTCTTTAGGAACCTAGTAAAGTTCTGTCTTAATTGTGGGCGTGGCAATAGTAATAACCTGATCATATTTGGAATTCGAGCTAGTACCCAATGTATACAGCTACAAATTTGTATTCATATATCATCACTAGAAGCATAGATATGTTAAATGTTTTTTATTTGGGTCCCCAACGTTCATTATATGGGAGGGAGGCGTATCCTTTATCTTATAGACCCTAATTATTGTACTTGGCTTTGTACGGGATGACTTGATTCGATATGCTGATGCAAATTTTGCTGAGGACAGAACTGATTGCAGATCTAATAGTGGTAGAGTAAGTCTTTTTCAATGTCGGTACTATCAGTTGGACTTGCTGAAAGCAGGACTGTGTTGCACTGTAGTCTACAGAGGCCGAGTTTATTTCATTATGTGAGGTTGGAAAGAAAGGAATATGGCTGAGAGGTGCGTTGAACGACATAAATTAAAAGGTTACTGCACCAACATTCATTTACGAAGACAATAAAAGTTGCTTGGAGCACACAAAAATCGCATTTAGTTGAATTTTGCCGTAACCCTACAGCTTTTAATTGGCGTGATACTCTTTCGAGGTCGATAAATGTTTAATAAATTATATTTGGAAGTTTGAAAAATATAAGTTTTTGAAATTCAAACCTCTTTTAATAAAATTTATGCAAAATAAATTTTATTTTATAGTTAAAGAATAAAAGTGTAGGTTCTTAAGTGTAGTCTGCACAAGCTTTTTGCACTCTTCAATTGTCTTAAAATTTGGCGTAAACTTAACCACAATTAAGCCTTTTTTTTGTGGGCTCTCACAAAAAATAGTTAACGACGGTTAGGCTTTAGGTGGGAATATAGCATATGCAACTGTAACAAAAAAGAGAGCGTGATAATAAAAGCATAGACATTTTATACGTATAAGGTCGGATCAATCAATATTTTCAACAACTACATTAACTATAAACACCCGTACCATTTCTTAAACTTATTAAAACTTAAACTGTAAACCATATCGAATCTTCAATGAGCGGTTGCGGAGACGCATCATGAAATCCGTTAACATTGATTTGTCAACTTCATACAATAGCGCTGTATCTGCAAAGCCATTATATTTGTTTCTCACTATTTCTGTGGCCAACAATTGAATTTACCCTAGACGCCTGGCAAACGCTCGTATGTCCTCACTCGCCCGTTGATTCCCTATTCTGATCTCTTGGGTTATGTCCTCCAAGGTTCTCTCCTTCAAGTAAGTTTTCCTTAGAAGCCCGTGAAGCTCGTTCGCACTGCCGAATTGATTTGGCAGTGCAAGGTTGTATGCATTTCCGATCAACCGCTGCTTCACACAGTCAAAGAAATGCTGTAATTCATCTGGCCTTATGTGCCTCCAACGGTTCAAGCAGGTCTGTGCAGACTATTAGAAAGCAAATCGGCCGCTATCGACGACGTTTAGAACATGCTCATGAAGAATTTGGGGCTTCACATGTTTTGGGTGCCTAGACACCTATTGTTCCCGTACCGAGGCCACACGCGCTTCACCCAGTATATACCGTCGAAACCAGCCAAATACGAAATAAAAATCTGGTGGATGTGTGACGCCAATTCCAATTACACACTGAAAGAAATAATATATGTTCGAAAACAAAACAAAAATGAAGACCGTGTGGTAAATCAATGCGGGAACATTGTTCTGAAATTGGTCGAAAAATACGCCGGTTCTGGACGAATATACGAGGTTTGTTCAAAAAGTATCGCGAATTTTGAATTTACGGATGTTCGACTTTCGATCTTTTTGTGGCGTTATGTTGGTACTCATTACCCTCACTTATGTTGACAATCTCGGCCATTTTGAATTTTCAGTCAGTTCTTGACAGCTATTGTGCGTGGACGTGTTTTAGCTTGTCTTCGGTTTTTGTTTATCCCGAAAAACGGATTTTGTGTGAAAAACAACATAAAGTGCGCGGAAGTATTCTGAATATTGACTGTTGCATACGGCGACGCTACTTTGGACAAAAGAAACGTTTAGCGGTGGTACAAAATGTTTTCAGAGGGCCGAGAAGATGTGAGCGACGAAGAGCGTCCCGGATGCCCAAGCACGTCAACAACAGCTGAAAACATTGATGAAGTAAAGAAACTAGTATTGGCCAATCATCAAATCACTGTCAGAGAAGTTGCTGAGGATCTAAATATATCGATTGGCTCGTGTCATTCGATTATCACCAAAAGTTTGGCATGAGGCGGGTCGCCGCAAAGTTCGTACCAAAATTACTCAATTTCGACCAAAAACAGCATCGCATTAACTTTTCTCATGAGCGCATTTTTGGCCAAAAACAACACTTTAATAATGCTGCAGCCACCGTATTACCCAGACCTGGTCCCCTGTGACTTTTTCTTGTTCCCGTAACTGAAAAGGCCCATGAAAGGACGATGTTACGCCACGATTCACAAAAATCGAAGACAAGCTAAAACACGTCCACGCACAATAGCTGTCAAAAACTGACTGAACATTCAAAATGGCCAAGATTCTGAACATAAGTGAGGGACATAAGTGCCAACATAACGCCATAAAAAGATGGAAAATGGAAAATCGAATCCGAAGCCCGCGAACAAACCTCGTATACGGTATATGGTGATAATTTCTTCTCGTCTTTTAATTTGGCCACGGTGTTGATGACAAAACGGTTGGCATATGTAGACACAATGCGCAAAAACAAAGCCTGGATACCGAAGGAGATGTTGGATCCAAAATCAGATGTATTCAGCCAGTATTTGGTTGCCACAATAATAACATCGGGCTATGCTCATACGTGCCAAAAAAGCAAAAAGTTATGGTTCTCATCTCGACTGAACATGATAATTGCACCGTCGACTCATCGAAGCCATTGCAGAAGCCATTGCAGAAGCCATTTAAAATTCTGGACTACAATATGTATAAATCCCGAGTGGAGACTATGGATCAGATGGTTGGCAATTACACGTGCAAACGGGGCACAAACCGATGGCCATTAGCTCTATTCTATAACATGTTGGACGTGGCGGGCTTGGCTGCATTTGTCATTCAGGACAAATTGGGGCATGTCAAGAGGAGCGACCGAAGGCGTGTCTTCCTTGTGGAATTGGCAGAACAGCTGGTGGTCTTTCACATGGAGCAGAGAGCAACGAACCCATTGTAGAGATATTCAACCCGTCAAACAGGCAATGGCGTTGCTCGGTGTAGAGGTAAGCATTTCACTTATTCATTCATTCAATTCAAATTCGAAAATGAATTGTTCAATGTGATTTTCGCAGGTAGCTACGGACCCACCGATTAATGATCCACCCCATATCCAGCTCATACGTTTCCTCTGCAATTCGAGCATCGTGCTCGGTGTGGCATAAATCGGATAAAAAACAGCGAAAAACTCGAGTTCATTGCATGTATTGCAAAAAACCGCTGTGTCAACAGCATTCACATGCCAGCTACTCGTGACTTGAAAGCCGTGTCTAATCTTTATTTTCTTACCTGCGATAAATAAAATAGGGTAAATTGTTATCTATAAAATGAAAAATATATTTTTATTGTTCACCTATTTTTTTCCCTAACATTAAGCAGATTTACACATCACTTTTGGGACAACTGCCTATGTATTCACATAAAAATCCCATATAGTACTGCGCAGACCTAGTTGTACCAGTTACCGCCAAAAAATCCTGAACTTCGTAGGGTTAAACCGTCTGCGTCTAAATGTTGGGGTCTTCCTGCGAGCTTGCCTCCCAATGCACTTTATTCCTAACTAGCAGACGATAACAGGCGCTGGCATGAGCGTACAACTGATGTCTGTAGAAAGCGCTTAAAGCTTCCAAAATGAAACATACGAGTTGACGTTCAAATCACAAGACAGTTTATTATTAAAATCATAAACTTTATAAATACTAATGGTGCATTCTATAGACCCATGCCCGTAGACAACTTGAATCCGGAACTGTAAAACCTTAAAAGTTTACATGATGTATTGTTATTAGTTACGGTTTATTTATAATACTTGCACCCTAAAAATATGTGATTGCTTAATTATTTGATACTTATACTACTTTCTAAAGAGTAAATTCACTAAATATGTAGTGTCTATCAAGAGTTCGTACTGTGAGTCAACTACACGCATGTAGCTTGGTTTTGACTCACACCAGCGGTCCTCACATGCTGTACTTTGGCCTCAGTCTCCCGCTTCGAACTTGACGGAAGAGATCTTCCGTCAAAAATCTTTTCACGTTCCTTGCTATGGCTTTTCGAGTAGCTTTTAGGAACACAAATTTCGAGAAATGATCTAACACCAAGCACATACGCGTTTCCCGATTTAGATCGACTGTAGTTTCCGAAGAAATCTACATATAACCTTTGGAAAGGTCTTTCCGCTTTCACTTATTTTCCCCTCACTAGTTGCAGGAACTGATTAGTACTTTTCGTTTCCGTGCAAACTTTACACCCCTTCACAACGTTCGTCACGTGCACTACCATGCCTGGCCAGAAATAAAGTGTTCTCATTCGGTGCAAGGTCTTTGCTACTCCACCATGTGCAGCCGTTTTCGCTTCATCTGCCTAGGTTATTAAGGCAGAAGTTAATGCCTCTGGTACCCATAATTTCGAGTCTAGTGGAATACCCATTTGCATAGTCGAAACCGCCTGACTGTTAAGAGCGCCACGATGCTTCCAACTGCCTCGCAGTTGACTCTTCCCTGAATTTTTTCTCCCGAAAACTTATTTTACTATATTTTTATACTCTTTCTTTAATCAAGTTTTTTATCCGTTACTCTTAATCCAAAAATTGCCTCCTCTTGGTTTTGAGGTCTCTTAACATTTATCAAAATAAAAGAGCCGCTGTTTTTCTTATCAGCCGCGCTTATTTTCTTTCGCTTTTCTTCCAATAACCTTTTCCTTAGTGCTCTCTCACACAAAAAAAATACACTGACTATTCTGCCGTTCGGCGCGTGTAGATTTGAAGGGAATGGAGATCCTGCACATTCCATTGAAGGAATAAAGTGGTGTGATATAGTCGAAAGAGTCAGGAGTACCTCCGAAGCGTCTTAAGATAGATACATGACCTTCGTTTCTGGCTATTGATTGATGCGTGGCTTTTAGCCTTATAGCTGAATTTCTAGCCATTTTTCACCAAAAACCCTAACAGGAAACAAAATCGTCGTGATGCCACAACTTATGAGTACCTCTGCCGTTCCTTGTAACTTTGTTCGCAGCCTGTTGTAGTTCATTTAGAGAGAATGTTGAACTTGGGTTGAATCAAGTCTCTCAAAGTAGATATGTATTTTCCCGAGATACTTATTGCAACATCATCCACATACGCAACCTACTTGCACTCTTCCCTCTCCAGTCGAACAAGCAGCTCATTTACCCCAAGATTCCAGAGTAGGGGTGAAATTACTCCACCTACCCCTAACCATTATTTCAATCCATTTGCTAATGGTAGGGTCCACCTCGAGGTCTCGTATCGCAATGATTATTGTGTCTGATTTGATGTTGTTAAATGATCCCTCAATATCCAGATAAGCACCTAGAGACAACTGCTTGTTATGCTGGAAGTACTCAATACTAGAGACTAAAGAGTGTAAAGCGGTCTCAACCGATTTGCCCTTGAACTAGGCATGCTGAGACACGGACAGCTTCTGTCTGTCTATGGTGAGCCTCAAATGAATGTCTAAAAATTTTTCCAGAACTTTCAGACAAAAGAAGGCTAGACTGATGGGCTTTAAGTCCCCTGGAGTTATGGGCGAGCTTTTGCCAGCCTTAGGTATAAAAAATTCCCTACCATGCTTCCGTGACTCTGGAATATATGTTAGTTCAAGACAATTTTTGTAGCTTTTGAGCAGCCACTCGATTATAAGAATCTCTGACTGCTGAATCTCAATTGGAGCTACACCATCTGGCCCAGATGCTTTATATGGGTCAAAGCTAAGCCTAGGCCATTTCAATTTTGGCCTTATGATTATATCTGAGTTAGGTTCGACCACATTCACGCTGGACATTGTTCGCCCCGGAATGTGCTCGAACCACCAGGGAAGTGTGTCTCTAAAAGATACTCTTGTATCATATTTCTATTTGAAGTCGAAGAGTGCCAGTCTGCACTCTTTCTAGACAATTTTTGCATTGTGTTAAAGTGTCCTACAGTTTTTGCTGAGTTCACTAATTTCCTCCACACACCACGTGGGTATTTGTTTCCCCCTGGGTCTACTGAGGACAAGGGACTGATAGAGTTTTATTAAGAGTATCCGTGGGAACCTTCACAGACCGATCAATTTCATCACATGTACCTGAGCTTATGGGATTCTGAGTTAGTAGTCCAGCTATCTGTAGAGATCTCAGTTTACCTTCGTGATATTTGTTACACCCGTAGGGCTAGGTAGACTATCTAAAATATCAAACTTGATTGACATATGATCCAAAAAGGAGTGTTCCTCTAGATCCCTCCAATTGTAAAAACGGTCAAAAATTGATTTGGTGGCAAGCATAATATCAAGGACCTCTTGCCTGTTATCAGTATTGAAAACGGATTCTGCCCCCTTATTAAATATAAGAAGGCTAATCGTTACAATATATTCATATAATGACTCGCCGCGTGCATTGACATCCTTGCTGCCCCAAAAATGTTATGGTGCGCATTGCCAGCGCTTCCAATGATAGCAGTCGCCCGTTATGCCTTTGCGCCCACAACAAGCTTCTGTAGGTTAACTTTCGAAGGATATAATTGTCATGCACCATATAGGCCCAGGCAATTCAGTAACGTCTCTTGCCAGTTACCAGGCGAGGAGGGAGAATATATGAGCTAACATTTTTCTTTATATGAATACAAGACCTGGTTCTTCCTTCACTAACGGTATAGAGCAAGCTGTAGTTATTAGTCCTGAAATCACAGACAAAGCCCCCGTATGTCCAGGAGTCTTGGATCAGGACAACGTAAACTCCGCCTTTATCAAGACGTTGCTGATGGCTGGCAGACGCAGCCTGCCAGTGATGAAGGTGAACTTGTGGCACTAGTCGACCCCAATTGGCTTCGGCCAGAGTCGCCAAAGATTCGGCGGTCACAACAAGGGTTACTGACCTGAAAGACCCTCTTGGTTTCCCTAACTTGGTAACCTTCCAATTTTTTATCGGGAGCAGCTTGTTGCTCATGCTGAAGATCTCCAGGATTGTCTCGAGATCAGATGGTTCGGCTGGGATCAAATAGCGCTTTCTAGGTATATTAGGGACCAGCTCCCTAGGTATAACTTCGTGCCTTTCGCCTGGCCATGCCTCGCCGATCCTAGAGATCGCAATTCTGTAGAGATCTACTGACCTTTGATCTGTGCAGGCGATCAGCTTCACATGGCCTGGTATCATCCGCTGTTGCGAAAGTAGGGCAAACCACCCGGGAATTCCCTAATAAGCTGGGTGGATGGTCTCCTCTACGGACCGCTGATGCTTCAGAGCCTGCTGTGGAGGAGCTCCACGACTTTCTTCGCCCACCCGAGGGAAGGCTTCTACTTCACTGTCCTCTCCTTCTCCGGAATGCGCGACAAGCAGACCATTTTTCTTGCGACACTACCGTAGCAAGTGGTATTACTTGTGCCATGCAAATTGTCTTTAGATGCAACTGCCGCGCAGAGTGCGCGGGGGATTTTGGATAATCATCCGAGATAGCGTTTAAAATCCAGGCGGGAGTTTGTTTTTTTGTTAAAATTGTTCATACTGGCTCGTACGGCTACCCGCACGACGGATCAAGCAAGGCTGCCAAAAATTTGAATGAGGGGTTGGGTAACCGGCAGTGCCCCGTACCACAGCAAGGCCTCTATTACTACCTGAGGCTGGTATCAGGAAGAGGAGTTCCGTTAAAATACAGCCTAATTTACCTCCTGACTGCATAACAACATCCAGTGGGCACGATCTCAAGAGCATGCTGGATAAGAAGGGAGACAGCTCTTAGTTAGATTACTCCAGCAATCTAGAGTCAGCAAATCAGGCCCGCTGAGGAGCATGTCGTTCAATGATACGCCTTTTGTTTTCGTGGCTGCGTCCCATTCTAGTCGCGCTCTGTCGGGCTTATTCGGATTCCTAGTGGTGAAAATTGGCAGATACCAGGAGCGATCTGTGCTTGCATTCAGCTCCTCGGCACTTAGTCGTCTTGCGCAGCCTTAATTCAGCAAGTTGTCGATTTGTTTTTGCATTGCTGCCTTCAGCGATGGGTCCTTACGAAATTGTCTATCCAAGCAAATCATACGTTTCAATGCAGTATCGTAGCTTTCCTGCATATTGATGTGCTCGTAGCGCCAGAGTAGCCCAGTTTCGAATCGGCTGCCCACCCTCTTACAAGTTGTATCGAGGATCTCCATAGCTCGCTTATCTTGGTGCGACAACAGCTGTGTGGGTGATGGTGCATCTAGCATGTAGTGCTCCTTGACAAGATCGTGTAGTTGCTCGTATTTCTCGTTGCAGCCACACGTGTGTATGTTTAAGTACGAATTTGCTGACTGACATGAGCAACGACCTTGTAGCGCCCAACCTAGCCTCGTTTTGGTGGCTATGGGCTGGTTCCAAGCACCTTCACGAATTTTGAGCGGCACAGCTAGATGCCAGTTGTTGGACGCGATGAGAATTGTTGGCTTTGCATCTACGTAGGACTTCATTGGCAACCCCGCCAAGTAGGGAAATTGCGTGATGATTTTCTCCATGTGGACAGTTTTCATTGGAAGGCCCCATTTCTTGACTGTGTGAACCCCTTGCATCGTCAAGCGATCATCGTTCAATGTGGGTCGCATGCAAAATTCTTCAGAACGAATTTTATCCCCGGTCCAGCGCAAACACAAGGGAACCAGCACGCCTAAATAAACGGTTTAATAAACCCCGGTGGCTGTTTCATGTAACTTGTTTCGCTTAAATTTCCATTTAAAAAAGCTGTTTTTGCGTGCAAATTATTTACTATCATGTTTTTTTCCCTCCGATGGCTAAAATTAATCGAAACGTTGTTTGTCGAACAACTTACGCGAGCATCTCATCGTAGTCTTCACCAAATTTTTAAGAAAACCTTGCGCGACTTAACGTTCTTTATACTTTTGAATACTATTATCTTCATTAGTTTTATCTTTAAAAACCCATTTGCTACCAACAGCTTTACGATCATCTAGCCATTCAGTCAAACACCATGTATTATTTTGTTCCAATGAGTCTAGCTCCTCCTGCATCGCTTTCACCCATTGTTCCTTTTGTTTGCATGAAATTGCATCGCTATAATAAGTAGGCATGGTAACTTCTTTCACAACTTGTATTTCCTGGATCAATTGTTTTGCTGGAACACCCTTCGTAGAACGTTGAGAAGAGCGTAATGGTTCATTATCTGGGCACTCTTTATCATTTCAACCACTTTGACACTCACTAGGGCTAGCTATCTCCTCCTCAATATATGCATCTACCATCGGCTGTAACTTTTCTGATGAATCTATTGCCATTTTGGTATCTCTTTTATCTCACTATATAATTTTCTCTGTGCTCCATAATAGTATTAAATTTTGCTACATGGCGTAAACGATATATATATTCAAACGCATCCGCTATACCTATTTGTTTTTGTATAATTAGACAAGAAGGTTTCTTGAATATAATCTCAAAAGCTATTTCAGTAAATCGTGAAACAGAAAACACGCTACCTACCAAACCCAGAGCATACAAAAATTCGCATGCTTTTGTTTTAGAAACAGACCCTTTATCGTTAACAAGCGTTATGTATCTACTTCCCATACCTTGTACTGGTGCTGTTGTGCCCTTTGCTAATCCAACATAGCTTTTATATGAGCCGTCAAACAATTCAAAGAAACGCCTATCATTTACAACTTGCCGTGTAGCTCCGGAGTCCAATATACATCCTGTTTGCTGCTTTCCAATAGTGAATAAAAAATCATTGACATTAACACATGACTGTTCCTGCCGATTTTTAACTGCTGGCTTCTTCTCAATTAAATTAATTTTATTATCAAATTTATTGGTTTTCCCTTTGTCTTTGGTGCCGCCCCATTTTGAAAGCCAATCTTGCAATTTTTCTTTTGATGCCCTGTCTTTTTGCAGAAAAAACAAAGACTTTTTATTGAAACTGTGCTTAAAACTGCATCGCTTGAATTTTTATCTGAATGAAAATGCCGTTCAAATTCAGATATAACCTTTTCTTGAACCAAGCGCAAAAGTCAGTTTATTTTCTGGTCGCGTTTCCAAACTAATTATCAAGGTATCGTAGACTACTCAATAAAAATGCAACGCCCCACTTGTCGGACAGCTCCTCCTCGGCAATATCACGCAATTTTACAAACAAATCTTGCATTTTATTTGTAAGAATACGTGCACCTCCACCATCCCTTAATTTTAGGGAACAAATTGAGCACATTAAATTTACTTTATTTGTCAATGTATTCCTTACATAGTATTCTTTAAGAGCATTCCAGGTGTCCAAAGCTGGTTTCACTGATACCTTTCGAATGTGCGTAAGCTGATTGTCGTCGACTGCAAGACCAATTGTTGCTTTGGCTTGTTCATCTGCCTGATCCCATTTCTCTCTTTCCTTTAGATTTTTGGGATTTGCATTTGTAGAGGAAGATGAAATCGGTTCTGGGCGCGTGCCCACAATAAATCTTTTCCACAAGTGCTGCTTTCGGAGTAACAATTCCATCTTGAACTTCCAGTTAGAATAATTGGTATTATTAAATCTATCTACCAATAGTTTAACTTCCGACATCTTGTCCTGCTTCAGTTCGCCTTTACTTTATTTTGTCAAACAAATGAACAACTTTAGATTAACTATAATTTGCTTTCTGGGCTCATAACCTGATGGAACGTGAAAGTTCCTATCCCAAATGTGTTTTGAAAAAGAACAAACTAGTAATTAAGATTTAATGATTTATTAAATTGAATTGAATATGATAATTCTGATCTGAATAAGCGAACAAAGAATTTGCAAAACCAGAAAAAATATATAAAACATAAAAAGAAATATAAAGGAAAAAGTTTATGTACTTTGAATGATATAGAGGATGCATCACACGACGCTATTATAATGGCACGTTCACATTTCAACATGTACATCATTGGAGTTATTGTTTTATGATCGAATCAGAGATCGAGAAGCATTCAATTTGTTATGAAATTTCAGTCAATATTTTCAAAATAGGCATCTCTACGTTTCATCATTAATTAATCGCAATTAAATAAAATATTAATTAAAATTAAAAGTTGATGTTCTTTGCTTCAAGTTTCACAATATTCAATTAAAAGTTGAATTTTTTCTATTTTGATTTTGTTCCTATTCGTTTTTTATCAGTAGTCCCTAACTGACACAATAGCATTCCATTTCAGCAATGTATACATATTTGCAGATTTTCGCACTTCTAGCTAAGTTTCAAGCTTGGAAAGCGCTGCTTTAATTGTCAACAATATATAGATTGAAAACGATCAACAGATGCACATGCTGAAGCGACCAAGTTCGGTCTTGCTTTTAGCAGAAATAAATCAAAACAAATTTCATATTTATTTTAGTAAATACAGAAAATCCATGTTTTGTTAAACATTTTTGAAAAAACACATGTTCGTCTGTTGCCTATTACATTTGAATATTTATATAAAATATTTTTAAATTAAGTGTGCAGTAGTGAACTTAGTCATCTTGTTTAAACGCTTTTATTACATCCGTTGGCAATGCTATAACCACATTCTATTATAAATCATACCATGATACTTTAAAATGTACATCTGTACTATGTATGAACACTAAATTCTTGGCATAATTACATATTTTAATATATGTATAATTTAATAATGAATATTTTAATATAAGGTGTGTCGTATTGTCCAATATATTTGAAAATGTATATGAAAATGTTTCTAAATGTTGTGTATAGTGCTTGACCAAGTCGACATACTAGAATAGTTTTTCGCAAAAGACGTGTGAAATACTACAACAAGTGTGCTGAATACATAACTCACTTTGACAAGGAGATTTGGGTTAGGGAAACATTTTTTGGCTCGCCATTTACGAAAAAATTCTTATAGATCACGGCAGACAGCCCGTTGTGTGTGAGTTGATTGTGTGTGAATGGTTTTGGTTAAAGAATTTCATATATGAAGCAAATAAAAAATAATTGTACATCCCCGCACCGCAATAACACGTCGTTCATCCACGAATCGAATACACAGAATTTCAATTGTTACATTCTGTTTAGGGCAAGGTGAATTTACTTACATGGTGGCTGCAAGAAGAAATTTGTTTGAACCAATTTTCCCGACGTAGCTGTCAAAATTGAAATGATTGAAAAATGCGATCAAAACAAATATGCAAACAATTGCAAATTGAGTTTTGATTTGAGTGGTTAACAGTTTTTTAATTATTATTTTTGTGAAGTTTGAATATCTGGCAAATATCGCATATGCATTATTTATATTTCTACTTTATGTAAATTATATTTTGAATAAGAATTAAAAAAAAAATTTCAAATACAAAGTATTCTTACATCGGAGGAGGCTCTACAACAGACACGGCAAGCGAAAATGGTACAGCTCAAGACGCGTCAGAGTTATTGCCTCATGTGGAAGCACCGCTAAACGTCTTTAAAAACCAAATAACCTTCAGGGAAGGCAAGGAGTTGAGTTGTAAGGCGAATCCTCATCCAGGTTTCTCACGACATTACTTTACTCTAGCCAAAATCGAAAAAAGCATATTAACAAAAATTTTAAAGGAGTGTCTGAATCCGTCTATAGGTCATGGGGTAAAATACCAGAAATGTATATCTAGAAAACTTTTTGTTATATAAAATTTGAATTACCCAGAGAATAGTCGAGGATGTTGCCAATAAGAATAGGCTTTGCGAAATAATAGAGAGGGAACATAAAAGAGCGCATAGGAATCCGCGAGAGAACAGGGTACAGATACTCGAGAAATATGATTTTCCTAGAATGATGAGTCATCTATGAGATTTATCATCTCAAGAAATTTGTTTGAACCAGCTTTCCCGACGTAGCTGTCAAAATTGAAATGATTGAAAAATGCGATCAAAACAAATATGCAAACAATTGCAAATTGAGTTTTGATTTGAGTGGTTAACAGTTTTTTAATTATTATTTTTGTGAAGTTTGAATATCTGGCAAATATCGCATATGCATTATTTATATTTCTACTTTATGTAAATTATATTTTGAATAAGAATTAAAAAAAAAATTTCAAATACAAAGTATTCTTACATCGGAGGAGGCTCTACAACAGACACGGCAAGCGAAAATGGTACAGCTCAAGACGCGTCAGAGTTATTGCCTCATGTGGAAGCACCGCTAAACGTCTTTAAAAACCAAATAACCTTCAGGGAAGGCAAGGAGTTGAGTTGTAAGGCGAATCCTCATCCAGGTTTCTCACGACATTACTTTACTCTAGCCAAAATCGAAAAAAGCATATTAACAAAAATTTTAAAGGAGTGTCTGAATCCGTCTATAGGTCATGGGGTAAAATACCAGAAATGTATATCTAGAAAACTTTTTGTTATATAAAATTTGAATTACCCAGAGAATAGTCGAGGATGTTGCCAATAAGAATAGGCTTTGCGAAATAATAGAGAGGGAACATAAAAGAGCGCATAGGAATCCGCGAGAGAACAGGGTACAGATACTCGAGAAATATGATTTTCCTAGAATGATGAGTCATCTATGAGATTTATCATCTCAAGAAATTTGTTTGAACCAATTTTCCCGACGTAGCTGTCAAAATTGAAATGATTGAAAAATGCGATCAAAATAAATATGCAAACAATTGCAAATTGAGTTTTGATTTGAGTGGTTAAGAGTTTTTTAATTATTATTTTTGTGAAGTTTGAATATCTGGCAAATATCGCATATGCATTATTTATATTTCTACTTTATGTAAATTATATTTTGAATAAGAATTAAAAAAAAAATTTCAAATACAAAGTATTCTTACATCGGAGGAGGCTCTACAACAGACACGGCAAGCGAAAATGGTACAGCTCAAGATGCGTCAGAGTTATTGCCTCATGTGGAAGCACCGCTAAACGTCTTTAAAAACCAAATAACCTTCAGGGAAGGCAAGGAGTTGAGTTGTAAGGCGAATCCTCATCCAGGTTTCTCACGACATTACTTTACTCTAGCCAAAATCGAAAAAAGCATATTAACAAAAATTTTAAAGGAGTGTCTGAATCCGTCTATAGGTCATGGGGTAAAATACCAGAAATGTATATCTAGAAAACTTTTTGTTATATAAAATTTGAATTACCCAGAGAATAGTCGAGGATGTTGCCAATAAGAATAGGCTTTGCGAAATAATAGAGAGGGAACATAAAAGAGCGCATAGGAATCCGCGAGAGAACAGGGTACAGATACTCGAGAAATATGATTTTCCTAGAATGATGAGTCATCTATGAGATTTATCATCTCAAGAAATTTGTTTGAACCAATTTTCCCGACGTAGCTGTCAAAATTGAAATGATTGAAAAATGCGATCAAAATAAATATGCAAACAATTGCAAATTGAGTTTTGATTTGAGTGGTTAAGAGTTTTTTAATTATTATTTTTGTGAAGTTTGAATATCTGGCAAATATCGCATATGCATTATTTATATTTCTACTTTATGTAAATTATATTTTGAATAAGAATTAAAAAAAAAATTTCAAATACAAAGTATTCTTACATCGGAGGAGGCTCTACAACAGACACGGCAAGCGAAAATGGTACAGCTCAAGATGCGTCAGAGTTATTGCCTCATGTGGAAGCACCGCTAAACGTCTTTAAAAACCAAATAACCTTCAGGGAAGGCAAGGAGTTGAGTTGTAAGGCGAATCCTCATCCAGGTTTCTCACGACATTACTTTACTCTAGCCAAAATCGAAAAAAGCATATTAACAAAAATTTTAAAGGAGTGTCTGAATCCGTCTATAGGTCATGGGGTAAAATACCAGAAATGTATATCTAGAAAACTTTTTGTTATATAAAATTTGAATTACCCAGAGAATAGTCGAGGATGTTGCCAATAAGAATAGGCTTTGCGAAATAATAGAGAGGGAACATAAAAGAGCGCATAGGAATCCGCGAGAGAACAGGGTACAGATACTCGAGAAATATGATTTTCCTAGAATGATGAGTCATCTATGAGATTTATCATCTAAACAAGTATGATAGGCACCCATCAGTATATCCTTGTGAGATTGTCCATGTGGATATTTTCGAATTGCAGGGCGCTATACATTGATAAATTTTCCAAATTCACTAAGTTTTTCCATATCAAGGACCGATCAGCAATTACCCTTCTTAAAAAATTTTCAAAACTCTACAGACAACGAACGTGGGTTTATGAGTCCTGTTGTCTCCCATTATATAAGAAGTCTCGGTATAAAGCTCTATCAAACTCCCATTCAATGGAGTGAGGTAAATGGCAAAGTGGAAAAACTGCACTCGACCAATATTGAGATATATCTATGCCTACAACAAGAAATAAAGAACATGAGCGCAAAAGAGCTACTTAATATTGCAGTGGACCGCTATACTACCATCACCCACTCCATCATAAAGCGAAAACCAAGCGATATATTTTTTAACACAACGCAGAGGATCAAAATTTTACAGATTTTAAAATTAGAGTTCATAATGAAATCAAATTAAGAAAAATCAGGAAATAAGGAATTTTAGGTTAAATAAGAATAGGCGAGCTCCGCGGAAGTATGAAAAAGGTGACACTATCTATATCAAAGACAAACAGATTAAACCCAAACGAAGAACGTTGTATAAAAAGGCAACTGTAGGAAAGGACAATAATGTGACTATAAATACAGATAAAGGGAAAAAAATTCATAAGGCACAACTCAAAAATGCATAAACAAATTTCCTTCATTATTCCTCAATAAGATCAACAATTTAATGGTTGTAATTTATAAGTTATATTTCACATAGTCAATCTACCTCGTTCAGCAATAGCATGATCACTCACTCTCCCTCTCACCCCATCTCTCAAAATTCAATTAACCAGTACACAACAAGCAATACTAAAACTACAAATCAAAATCAGTCCACTCAACACCATAACCCCCTCACTACATCTGATAAAGAATTCATGTAAATACACTTAACTATTTGTAAGAATAGTTTACGTAGTATTTTTCAAGTATAGTAGCTAAAATGATACTTAATATTTTACATTGGAATGTTAAAGGTTTTCAGAATAACTACCAAGAACTTGAAATTCTGATTAAAACCTTCTCCCCCCTAATAATATGTCTTCAAGAAACGCACATACCCCATAACGCGATTCCCTACCCCCCTCACCAATACACTGGATATTTTCACAACTTTCAAACTAATACCACTTATAAACAATAAACTGGTATTCTTGTACACAAAAGTGTCCCACATAAACTCTCCCAAATACAATCAAATATTTCAATTGTCGCTCTCGAGATAAATTTTAATATTCTATAACAATAGCTTCAATTTACATACCACCCGAACAGAGCATATCAGACACTGACGTACCGAACATTTTAAACTCCTTCAGTACACCCACAACATTAACAGGAGACTTCAACGTATGGAGTCCCATGTGGGGTTCTCGTTTTCATAACCAGAATGGAAAAAATATGGAGAATTTTATACTCAACTAAAATATTTCTTTACTAACCAATCATAGCCCAACACACTTCTCAACTCACGGTACATTCACTTATATTGATCTAACCCTCTGCTCACCCTCACTTTTCCCACACGCCACGTGGAATGTTTTGGATGATCTTTATAATAGCGACCACTTCCCCATCTATACGAGGTTTAAAATATCCACAAATCACTCTCCAATTCCTCCTAAAGAACCAACATTTAATTGCAAACGTGCGAATTTAATTCTTTTTCAGAAACTCCTCTTAGATAACAATTCTAAAGCATACTATTTCACTAACGTTAACAAAGAAGTCTCACAAATTCATAAAATAATTCGCTCTGCTGCTAACTGCTCTATTCCACAAACACGTTTAAATAAAAGGACTAGAAATGTACCTTGGTGGTCTAGATAACTAAATAAATATAGAAATGCTAAACAATCTGCTTGGAGGACTTATAAAAGAAATATGACCACACCCCAGCTTAAAGACTATCGGGAAAAAAATTCCAAAAATAAAAGTTTTGAAAACTTCACTAAAACCTTTAATCCAAGTACCTCAGTATCAGACATCTGGCGAGGAATTAAAACACCAACAGGTACCGTAGTATAAATTTTATAAAAATGCTTCATATAAAACACACCTCTATAACTGACCCATTACAAATATCAAATAATTTGGCGCAACTTTTCTCCGAAAACTCTAAAGGCCACGATTTTTCTTCACAATTTCTCTGGGGCAGGACAAAATCACTTATGAAATTGTACGGAATGTAACTCGCGGTTTGCACCCCAGAATCATATATCTGTATAATCAGATATATACTACTGGGATCATCCCCCAAATTTACAAACTGGCCTTAATAATACCCATAAAAAAATCAGCAGACAGTTGTACGAGGCCTTCGGCCACGGACTGTCCCAGCAAGCTGTGTCAGAGACACGGCCATTAAGTTTAACGTAGAATACGCCATCCGATAAGACAGAAAACATATATAACAATAAATGATAAATAATATAAGCAAATGAATTTATTTATTTGATAGTTACTTTTGATAATATACATAAGTAAATATACGAAAATTCAATATTTCATCAATCAAAACAACAGCCGAAGGTTTGTGTCCACACTGAAACAGCAGCATAGTTTGTGTTCACGCTACAAACTCAAACACTCAACCAAACACCACACATATGTTTGAGTGTATGTGTTTAAACATTTTTCATTTGAGAAATTTAAATATTAGGAAGATATCAACCAATATGAAATGTATATCAAACGAAAGATAACATCTTCATTTACCTACAAAAAAGTTTAAAAAAAAAGTTATCTCACCGTTTCCTCATAATCAATGAAATAAAGATTACAACAATAACAATCTGACATGACGCCTTATACCGTAAGGTAAGACGTATTCTACGCCAAAAAGCCAAACAAGAATTTAGTCGACATGGAAAGCTATCGTCCATTTCGCTACTATCATGCTTAGGAAAACTTCTTGGAAAAATTATATCCAAAAGACTTTCGTGGTTCTTAAATACTTCTAACCTCCTCTCACCATACCAAACTGGATTCAGACCAGGTCTATGTACCACAGACGTTTTACTGTACATAGATGATCTAGTCAGTAAATGTCTTTCTGCAAAAAACCACATCTCTGTGCTTTCCATAGATTTCCAAAAAGCTTTCGATAAGATTGGTCCCCATATAGTATTAAAAAAACTTCAAGAATGGAATATTGGCCCAAAAATGTTCTATTATCTTTAATCCTTTTTAAACAATAGAAAAATTCATTGCAAGGTGAACAACGTATTATCATCTACGTATCCACTTTCCAATGGTATCCCTCAAGGCTCACCACTCTCTGTAGTTCTATTTACTATAGCTTTTGATGATTTAAGTAAATTGATTCTTGCAAATAGGCATGTTCAGCATTGCTTATATGCAGATGATCTATATGTCATCAACCAAATAAACAGAAATCTAGTTGAAACACTTAAAATTATTGACAGCTGGTCCTTACACTCAGGGGCTAAAATTTATTTTATTAAATCTAAACATTGACACATTTGTAGAACAAATAAATGCAACAATACAATAATTAATTTTAACAATATTACTATTGTAAATGTTATCTATTTAAAAATTCTGGGCCTAATATTTGACAAAAAAAAAAATAGCTTTAAGCACCATTGTATATATTTAAAAAATTGTCTAGCTGCCAGACTTAACATTTTCCAATACCTCTCATCCCCTAAAAGTCATATCCACACTAACACTCTAATTTCTGCAACGAAACTTACAATTCTCTCCAAAATAGGCAACGGGCTGCGGATCTATGAAAAATGTTCCAAAACCAATCTTTATATGTTAAAGACACCATATTATGCAGCTGTGAGGGCTAGCTTACGAGCCTTAAGAACTACGGGTACTGAAAATCTTAGCGGAAGGAGGCTTCGTCGAAATTGGACAGAGAATGCAGATCCTGCGTTGTGGTCTAACAACTCGTTTATTTTGTGACTCCTCGCATATTTTGTATAAAGAAATACAACTCTTAAAAGCTCGTAAATTCTCTCTGTCCATGGAATCAGCGCTGTGCGCAGTTTATAGGCTTAAAACCAATCTGGATTTCAATACTACTCCACCAAGACGATCGGTCAAACACCCTCCATGGACTTTAAGCGCATAGTCACTTATCGATAAACTAACAAGCTATGGCAAGGGAGGTACAAACTCTACAGTCTACAAGCATCTCTTCCTACTACACTATTACACCACTCAAAGAAAAGAATTGGTCTCCGATATTCACTGATGGTTCAAAAAACCAGGATGCTTTCGCAGTCGTAGCCGAGAATGGAACATATATTTCCAGAGGAATATTACAGCATGGATCAAGCGTTTTTGAAGCAGAAGCGCAAGCCGTATTATCCAGCCTACAACAGTCGATCAATCTATGAGGCAACAAAAAACTATTCTAACCGTTTAGAGTATATAGAACAAATACAACAATTGTTCACTGTAATGAAACAAAAGGTAAAAATCGTGTGGAAATTCAGGTATATCTGGAAACGTGCTAGCTGACTTAGCAGCTTAAGCTGCACTGAACTGTCCATTGGAATACTTTAAGCCATTCTCCAAAAAAAGTATTATTATTTCAGCCAAGAGATATATATACATAAAATTAAGCGATGAATGGGTACTATATGACAACCCTTATAAAAGGATCAACCCTGCAAGAGCCCCTCTGATCTTTCCTCACACAACATCTATCACCATGAAAAAATGCTACTCGCGACTTCGATTGGGTCACACACTAATAACCTACATGCATCTTTTCAAAAAGGAACGGAACCACAACCCCGATATTGCTTCTGCAATAATTCAGCTTTCACCATCTCACATCTCCTTTCTTCCTGTCAATCCATTTCCACCATCCGAACCTTAGTATTCCAAAATAAAAATCCTTTAGAAATTCTTTCATCCCCCTCTCATGAGAATATTTATACAATATACAGTTTTCTACAACAACTAAGAATTGAAAATATAATATAAATACAATTGAATTTTCTTTTTTCCTATTATATAAAATCTTAGCATCATAAGCCGATAGCTAATATAATTATTTATAATTTTAATTGTAATTAATTTTATTAAAATAAATAAATAAATAAAAAATATTTGAATATAGAAAAGAAGCACCTCACTATAAAAAAATTAAATAAAAAATGGCTTTTCACTATATAAAAAATGTATTAGAAAAATGGTACCGCAATATTTAAAAAAATGTATTAAAACAAGTACAGTAGTCTGAAGTCGGGTTAGACCAACTTCGAAATACCCTTTACCTTTTCTTGAGCGTGCGCGTTCACCAATGAGGATGTTTTCTTCATAAATCATCATGTGGAGCATATTCACGGTAAGTTTTGGTAGGGTACCTTGAAATGATTATATAGACCACATTTCTTGTGTATGGCTTTCTAGTGTCAATATAACCACTAATATAAAATTTCGTCAAAAATATTGTGTAGGTCGAAAGTTATAATAATATGTCAATAGTGGGCGTGGCTGTAAAAATAACACGCCCATTTTTTGTGTAGCGTTTAATGTTACTACCCGCAACCGTCCTGTGAAATTTCGTTGAAAAATCTTTAATAGGAACCTAGTAGTGATTTTTGGTTAATTGTGGGCCGTGGCAATATCAATCTGCCCATGTTTGGAATGCATGCTAGTACAGACCCAGTGTATAAATACCAATTTGTTTTCATATATCATCACTAGAAGCACAGATAGGACAATTGTCTTTAAGTGGGGTCCCCAAAGTTCATTATATGGGAGGCGTATACTTCATCTGATCGACCCCGAATCTTGTATATGGCTTTGCAGGGTCCATATACGTACTACTTTATAATTTCGTCCAAAAATATTGTAGAGGTCGTAAGTTATAATAATATGTCAATAGTGGGCGTGGCCGTTGAATTAACGAGCCCATTTTTTGTGTGGTGTTTAATGCTAGTTCCCGCAACCTTCCTGTAAAATTTCATTGATAAATCTTTAAAAGGAACACAGTTATGATTTTTGGCTAATTGTGGGCGTGGAAGTTGTATTATGATTTCCATACTTTGCACACACAATATTATGGACCCCATGTATGTTTCTGCCACCATGTTCCGCTACCATCAATACGAGCATAGGTAGGCTAATTTTAATTTTAGACCCGAAAGTTCCTTATATCAAAAGTGGGCGTGTCTTTTCTCTGATCAGTCCCATTTACTGCAGATAGCTTTATAATGTCCACATGTTCCTTCGCGTAAAATGTCGTCCGTAAATCTCTACCAGAACTTAAGTTATTAATATTTGTTAATAGTGGGCGTGACAGTTAATATATACCGCCCACTTTTTACACAGTGTTTAGTAGGACCCACATCTCCATAACTGCCAAATAATGTCACGATTCCGTCAATTGGACCGAAGTTATAGTCATTTTATAGAAGGTGAAAAAAGTTCCTTATATGAGAGGTAGGCATGGTCTTTGTCCAAATCGGCCCATATAGCAATCTGGTTCTGTATCTTTGTGCAGGCTACACTTTTGCAAAATTTCATTAAGATAGCTCTAACGGTGTAGAAAAAAAGTGGCCACAGACGGACAGACGGACAGACGGACGGACAAAATAAAAATTGCTTAGAAAGTGATTCTGAACACACTAATGAAACTTAAGGTATCGAGTAATGCTGTGCGGAACGCTGTCAGGAAACTTTTCATTGATTACAACTTAAATAAGATAACACAGCACCTCAATGAGCTACGTGCTGTAAGAACACGAGGATGCCGATGAATTAACTGGATCGGGTCAGCCTGGAAATGGATTGCCGGCTCCCCTGATGCTATTGATTGGGATAATATCTTAAGAAGCCAAAATGATGTCATCAGCAATAACAACCACCAGTTCAAAGTTAACGAACAATTTTTTAATGTCACGCTAGAAACCACTAACCATCTGAACCTCATGATGCAACATGTATATTCGCTAGGTAAAGAGATCAACTCTGGAAATGCCGAGACCATAATCGTTAAACACATTCAGATTTTGAAGTAGCAGATTGGCGAAATAGGACGCCATTTCAAATGGCGAAGGCAGGCATCGTTAACACGAACCTCCTTAATCACGAGGAAACCGAGCTGATCGTCTCCAATGAGGAGGTTTTGCCGTACCAGAACGTTGTTGAAGCTGTCGAATATGCAAAACCCTCGTTATACCACCTATTGATAACCAGAGCTTCAACATATTTTGATAAAAGATCAACCTTGGAGTACCAAAAAGTATTTATAAACGATGACGAGACGTTTGGAATAGTGGGAAATGCCGTTCAACCAATAACTCAATAATATGTGAATCAGAAGCCGTAAGAAACTGCCTGAAGAGGGATGTCTGGCGCGACTTCTAAGGGGAGGAGACGCCCAATGCCACTTTGAACAAGACAACGGTGAAGTTATGGAGCTGATCGATGAGAATACTGTGTACCTATCGAATTTCCATGGAACTATCAGAAGCGGGAATCATTCAAAGCTTCTTGAAGGCACATACGTGATTCAGCTTAACAATGAAACTATTGAAGTAAAAAACCAAACATTTTCGAGCACAACATCAAGGAAGTAGCAGGCATTACCGTCAGTTCTCACCAACGTGACAAGTCGGGGTCTCAAACCAAACCTGGAGTATTTACACGAGCTAAGCATGACCAACATTAAGCACCTCAACACTCTAGGTACCAGATCCCAAATCTCAATGGCAACCGACTCATTGATCCTGAGTGCGGTAATTGCGGCCTTCTTCATTATTTGGCATAAGTTGACTGGGAGGATTGAGATGCCAACGATCCATTTGAAGTTCAAGGAAAAGTCAACAATGCCCCAGCCAACTGTATCAACATCAAAACTGCGGGACGCAGATCTTTAAGGAGGGGATAGTTAACACGCTACCTAATACTACAGTTAATATGGCAGCCTACCCGCATACCTGAGCTATCACACCAATACGAAATATGCTGGCACCATGTCTACGCCGCCCTGCACGAGCATCCGGTGCACCACCGAATCGTGGGAACGTTGCACTGGCAGAAGTGCAGGCATAAGCAATATGATAGGCTAAGCAGGGTAGCGAGTAAGCTGTAGTGTTAAGAATAATCAAAATTGTAGCTCATTTTATTTTGGAGCGGAACCAATCAAGAGTAAAACTGTAAACCAGTCTAATTTATTTTACAGGTATAGAAGACGGGGCCAGTTGCCGGCCCCCATCTTAATTTTTTGGTGCTCCCTAATAAGAGCGCCTTAACTTTTATGTTTTTTGTTTATTAATGATAGTGCGCATTAATAAACATAAACATAGATTCAATGATATTTCGTTCTGTATGTTTATATATTTATGTTTATGGAATATTCTAAATTGTCAGTAATTTCATTCACGCTTAGCCGAATGACTTAATTTTAAGATTTATTTGTATCTTAGAGTTGCGCATTAACTCTCTCTTTTTGATATAATTTTGCATGTTAAATTGCATCTTAACTCCCCTTTTTCTTAGAAGGATTGTCCCGTTTCTTCTAAAAAAGTTCTTAAATTCTTTTATTTAAATCTGTTCCATTAATTTCATATTGCTTAACCTTCTTTGTTTTTATGTATAGCTTAATTTTGTTATGAAATTGCAAAAAATAACGACAATGTAACTATAGTCCAAATTATAAATTATGTTGATCTATCATTTTCATATTTTATCAACAAATATATATTTTGTAAATTTAATTATATTTCTTTTGATTCTACATATTCTATAAATTCAAATTCATGTATTGATATTATTTTTAAGTAATTTTCAATTTTAGTTGTATCTGTGTATAATTATCAAATACAATTAAATAAATTCCATCTGCAATATGACCATCTATTAGATGTTTACCTGATGTTAATATAGCGCCATCTCTTAGTATTTAAATTTTTTTTATTCTCTTCAATAAAGAACCATTTCCATTTTTCGACTTTTAGATATAAATCAAACAAATATTATTATTATTTTGACAATTTTCCCTACAATCTCAAGTTTCCAATTATTAACATTTACATATTCATAATTATAATTTGCAATTTGTTTTTCAATATAATTTTGCCCCATTCTCAGCTATTGCTCTTGTTTAATATAGGTTAAAAATAGCATCAATTATTGAATATTTAATGTATATTAATTACTACATCTTTAATTCGAAAAATTTTAAATTTGGAAGCATCAATTAATTCCGTTAGAGTGACCTATTCTTGTTCTGAATTAATTATTACTTTAATTTGTTTTATATTCACAATTGCTGGATTCAATATATTCGCTTTAGCTAAGGTTATAGATTGAATTAAATTGTATAATTCATTTATTAGTATAGAATTTCGTTGTTTAAATTTTAGACCATTCTGGAACAAACTTCAAAATTATTAACTATTTGAGTTAATTCTGTTCCTCTCTTAAATAATTATGAATTAATCACAAATTGTCTTTATTGTTCTGTACTAATTGATTTAATTTATTTTGAACTAAATTTTTGCGAATTTTTATGCAAAGAGCAAACGAAAGCTAATGCCCTATTGAATAATATAATAAGGTATATTTATGGCTTGAGTAGAATAGATCATGTATCCACTTTATCAAGTTAAGATTTTGGGGTCACGTTTGATCAAGTCTTGGAGTCTAAGACTATCATATATCTTCACAAGATTATTTACACCCGGGAACCTCCATATTTGTTTAGATGTCTCATGTTCACACTTTCCTGTCGTTGAAACAAACTTGTCATGTGCATTTACAGAATGAATACGGTAAAAAAGGTGACATCTATGTCTACTGACGAATCTTCACAAGAAATTGTAAACTTTATAGAATGTATCCTAGAAGGTTAGTGTGATCAGGCTTAATTAGCCTGCCGCTAACAAAAGCAATGTACTATGACACCACTGAAATGTAATAAAAAACAGAGAGAGAGAACTAACGGAGCAAAAGAGGGGAATTAATTAGACTGAGTTGATTAGAATGTGGTGGAATGAGACAGTACATGGACAGAATTTGATCAGTCAGTTAGCGTAGTTGTCTGGATGGACAGATTACAACAGCTGTAGGCCCAGGTACGATTCCTGGGAGGGTTGATAATTGGTGTGCTGTTGATTTCTGAGACTTAATAAAAAATGCTTGGGGAAAAATTGCCTTTCATTGAAAGATCTCCGATGAGGAGAAGTGGCGAGTCCGAAATAGCTATAAGATCTGCAAAAAAATGTTGTAACTTGTCTTATCAATAAATTCGTTACAAAAATAATCTTCATATTTTAGGCTAATAGTAAAATTTACATATTTGAATTAAATTCTCTCTATAATATCTATGTGTTCTACAATGTGTATCTTGAACAATTATTTTATGATCATCTTCATTAATATATCCATTGGAAATTTCGTTGTATATTTAAATTTAATTCCATTAAAAGTGCTCTTCAATAAATCTTTTATTTCATATATATATATATATATATATATATATATATATATATATATATATATATATATATATATATATAATATATATATATATATATATATATATATATATATATATATATATATATATATATATATATATATATATATCGCAAAAAGAACGCTTTATTTAACAAGGAGAAAAATATTTAAAAAATAAAAGTTTTGAAAACTTCACTAAAACCCTTAATCCAAGTACCTCAGTATCAGACATCTGGCGAGGAATTAAAACACCAACAGGTACCGTAGTATAAATTTTATAAAAATACTTCATGTAAAACACACCTCTATAACTGACCCATTACAAATATCAAATAATTTGACGCAACTTTTCTCCGAAAACTCTAAAGGCTACGATTTTTCTTCACAATTTTTAATAGACAAAGACAACTCTCTCTCAATACGCATCACACACACCAACAACAAATTTGCAAAGCAGCTAGAAACAGATATACATTGAAATGAGCTAGCAACTTGGCCTGAATCTGTTTCCGGATCTTCTCCGGGGCAGGACAAAATCACTTATGAAATTGTACGGAATGTAACTCGCGGTTTGCACTCCAGAATCATATCTCTGTATAATCAGATATATACTACTGGGATCATCCCCCAAATTTACAAACTGGCCTTAATAATACCCATAAAAAAGCCAAACAAGAATTTAGTCGACATGGAAAGCTATCGTCCATTTCGCTACTATCATGCTTAGGAAAACTTCTTGGAAAAATTATATCCAAAAGACTTTCGTGGTTCTTAAATACTTCTAACTTCCTCTCACCATACCAAACTGGATTCAGACCAGGTCTATGTACCACAGACGTTTTACTGTACATAGATGATCTAGTCAGTAAATGTCTTTCTGCAAAAAACCACATCTCTGTGCTTTCCATAGATTTCCAAAAAGCTTTCGATAAGATTGGTCCCCATATAGTATTAAAAAAACTTCAAGAATGGAATATTGGCCCAAAAATGTTCTATTATCTTTAATCCTTTTTAAACAATAGAAAAATTCATTGCAAGGTGAACAACGTATTATCATCTACGTATCCACTTTCCAATGGTATCCCTCAAGGCTCACCACTCTCTGTAGTTCTATTTACTATAGCTTTTGATGATTTAAGTAAATTGATTCTTGCAAATAGGCATGTTCAGCATTGCTTATATGCAGATGATCTATATGTCATCAACCAAATAAACAGAAATCTAGTTGAAACACTTAAAATTATTGACAGCTGGTCCTTACACTCAGGGGCTAAAATTTATTTTATTAAATCTAAACATTGACACATTTGTAGAACAAATAAATGCAACAATACAATAATTAATTTTAACAATATTACTATTGTAAATGTTATCTATTTAAAAATTCTGGGCCTAATATTTGACAAAAAAAAAATAGCTTTAAGCACCATTGTATATATTTAAAAAATTGTCTAGCTGCCAGACTTAACATTTTCCAATACCTCTCATCCCCTAAAAGTCATATCCACACTAACACTCTAATTTCTGCAACGAAACTTACAATTCTCTCCAAAATAGGCAACGGGCTGCGGATCTATGAAAAATGTTCCAAAACCAATCTTTATATGTTAAAGACACCATATTATACAGCTGTGAGGGCTAGCTTACGAGCCTTAAGAACTACGGGTACTGAAAATCTTAGCGGAAGGAGGCTTCGTCGAAATTGGACAGAGAATGCAGATCCTGCGTTGTGGTCTAACAACTCGTTTATTTTGTGACTCCTCGCATATTTTGTATAAAGAAATACAACTCTTAAAAGCTCGTAAATTCTCTCTGTCCATGGAATCAGCGCTGTGCGCAGTTTATAGGCTTAAAACCAATCTGGATTTCAATACTACTCCACCAAGACGATCGGTCAAACACCCTCCATGGACTTTAAGCGCATAGTCACTTATCGATAAACTAACAAGCTATGGCAAGGGAGGTACAAACTCTACAGTCTACAAGCATCTCTTCCTACTACACTATTACACCACTCAAAGAAAAGAATTGGTCTCCGATATTCACTGATGGTTCAAAAAACCAGGATGCTTTCGCAGTCGTAGCCGAGAATGGAACATATATTTCCAGAGGAATATTACCGCATGGATCAAGCGTTTTTGAAGCAGAAGCGCAAGCCGTATTATCCAGCCTACAACAGTCGATCAATCTATGAGGCAACAAAAAACTATTCTAACAGTTTAGAGTATATAGAACAAATACAACAATTGTTCACTGTAATGAAACAAAAGGTCAAAATCGTGTGGAAATTCAGGTATATCTGGAAACGTGCTAGCTGACTTAGCAGCTTAAGCTGCACTGAACTGTCCATTGGAATACTTTAAGCCATTCTCCAAAAAAAGTATTATTATTTCAGCCAAGAGATATATATACATAAAATTAAGCGATGAATGGGTACTATATGACAACCCTTATAAAAGGATCAACCCTGCAAGAGCCCCTCTGATCTTTCCTCACACAACATCTATCACCATGAAAAAATGCTACTCGCGACTTCGATTGGGTCACACACTAATAACCTACATGCCTCTTTTTAAAAAGGAACGGAACCACAACCCTGATATTGCTTCTGCAATAATTCAGCTTTCACCATCTCACATCTCCTTTCTTCCTGTCAATCCATTTCCACCATCCGAACCTTAGTATTCCAAAATAAAAATCCTTTAGAAATTCTTTCATCCCCCTCTCATGAGAATATTTATACAATATACAGTTTTCTACAACAACTAAGAATTGAAAATATAATATAAATACAATTGAATTTTCTTTTTTCCTATTATATAAAATCTTAGCATCATAAGCCGATAGCTAATATAATTATTTATAATTTTAATTGTAATTAATTTTATTAAAATAAATAAATAAATAAAAAATATTTGAATATAGAAAAGAAGCACCTGACTATAAAAAAATTAAATAAAAAATGGCTTTTCACTATATAAAAAATGTATTAGAAAAATGGTACCGCAATATTTAAAAAAATGTATTAAAACAAGTACAGTAGTCTGAAGTCGGGTTAGACCAACTTCGAAATACCCTTTACCTTTTCTTGAGCGTGCGCGTTCACCAATGAGGATGTTTTCTTCATAAATCATCATGTGGAGCATATTCACGGTAAGTTTTGGTAGGGTACCTTGAAATGATTATATAGACCACATTTCTTGTGTATGGCTTTCTAGTGTCAATATAACCACTAATATAAAATTTCGTCAAAAATATTGTGTAGGTCGAAAGTTATAATAATATGTCAATAGTGGGCGTGGCTGTAAAAATAACACGCCCATTTTTTGTGTAGCGTTTAATGTTACTACCCGCAACCGTCCTGTGAAATTTCGTTGAAAAATCTTTAATAGGAACCTAGTAGTGATTTTTGGTTAATTGTGGGCGTGGCAATATCAATCTGCCCATGTTTGGAATGCATGCTAGTACAGACCCAGTGTATAAATACCAATTTGTTTTCATATATCATCACTAGAAGCACAGATAGGACAATTGTCTTTAAGTGGGGTCCCCAAAGTTCATTATATGGGAGGGAGGCGTATACTTCATCTGATCGACCCCGAATCTTGTATATGGCTTTGCAGGGTCCATATACGTACTACTTTATAATTTCGTCCAAAAATATTGTAGAGGTCATAAGTTATAATAATATGTCAATACTGGGCGTGGCTGTATATATAACACGCCCATTTTTTGTGTGCTGTTTAATGTTAGTACACGCAACATTCCTGTGAAATATCGTTGATAAATCTTTAATAGGAACTTAGTAACAATTTTTGGCTTATTGTGGGCGTGGCAGTAGTAATAATCTGCCCATATTTGGAATGCATGTTAGTACAGACCCATTGTATACATCTACCAATTTGTTTTCATATATCATCACTAGAAGCGTATGGTGTTGGCGTTTGTGTGTGTATATATACATTATGCTTTTCATACACTACACCCTTATTCTACTGGGAAAAAAACATTTTTTTGGTGTTTAAACAAAAAAATTTTTTTTTTATAAAAGTATTTATGTTATATTAATTACTTAAAATTTTACTTGCTTATCTTTACAATGGTGTATATTTTTTTAATAAGTTTTTATGGAGTTCTTTTATTTCTCCTTTTATTTCTAATAGACAATTTACATTCCGAATTTCAATTATTCTATAAGGACCATTGTAGGGTTTTTGGTTTTTCTTTCTATTCATATTTCTTACTAATACCATATCGCCTATATTTAAATCTAGTGTGTTTATGTGTTTTTGTGTTAAAATACTTTTTTGTAGTTTCGATTTTTCGATTAATGCTTTTGCATTTTTTATTGAATAATGTAATCTAATTCTGATTCCTTAGCGTAGTTATCCATATTGTATATTTTTGGATTTTCTTGACTGTCAGTACTTGAGAGGTGTGGTAATTTGCCATATACAAGCTCAAAAGGTGTGTATTGTGTGTCTGCATGGGGGGTTGTATTATATGCAAATGTATAGAACGGGATCCAATTGTGCCAGTCATAGTCGTTGGTAAAAGATAACATGAATTCATTTAATACGCGGTGATTTCTTTCTACTGATCCTAATGTTTGGTGATGGTATGGTGTTGAGAATTGTTGTTCAATGTCTAGTAATTTGCAAATGTTGTGCATGAGCTCATTTGTGAACTCGGTGCCTCTATCTGATTTTAATGTCTTAAAATGGCCATATTTTAGGATACATTGTTCTATTACTGTTTTAGCTACGGTTTTATTATTAGCTATTACAAATTTTGTCAGTTCGCACTGTATTGTGAGTATGTATCTGAATCTGTCTGACATTCTTAGTGGTCCAACTGTGTCTATTTCAAATACTTCAAAACTAGTGTTTGGTGTGTCTGTTATTATTTCTTTTTCGTGTATATGTTTAGTTATTTTGTTCTGTGCGCATTTGTCACAGTTTTTTATAAAATCTTGCACCTTTCGACTCATATTTTTCCACACATATCTTTGTTTTAGTTTTAGAGTGGTTTTTCTTATACCAAGGTGTCCTCCATGTGTTGAGTTGTGGTATTCATTTATTAATTTATATTTAATTATATCCTTTTCAATTATTTTAGGGGTTTCATATATAATAATCTTGTATGCGAAACGATTTTCTTTAACTTGCTGTTCTTGCAGCTTGTTAAATATATTTTTAAATTCTTCTTTTTGTATACCTTCAAAAATTATATCTTTATTCGATAGAGCTAAAATGTCGGCTTTTAATTTTTTTATTTCAGATGCTAGCTTCTCCATAATCGAAACGTATTTCGTATAGTTATCACTAGATCTACTATGCATAGTTTTTGTATTAAGAGGTGATAACTTCTCCAGAATCGAAACGGATTTCGGTGGATTATCGTTGTACCTTACGCGCAATATATTCTTAACTTTTTCATAGATTAATTGAGTACTCTTCATATTTATATCGTTCGCTTTTTCAAATTTCAATTTTGTAATGTATCTGACGTCAGTAATAGATGTACAGTCCCAGATATGAAGTTGATCAGACTTCTCTTGGGTTTTGTATTTTACTTGTTGGTCTTCTGGAAAGTGCGTCTGCGTTGGTATTTGATTTTCCTCTTTGTAGTATGTCAAAATCAAAATGGTATTCTTGTCATTGTAAAAAGTGATACTAATGGTTAGTGGCAACTGTAAATTTTTTGACTATATAAAATTGCTAAAATTTCTTTTCAATTACTGGTTTAACTACACATATTTTCTTTTCAAAACTTAAATGTAAAATTTTGTTTTTGTGTATTTACTATTAAATTTTAAGCCCAAAATTTATTTCATTTTAATCTGCGATTTTACATAACAAAATTTTGTTGTTGTTTTTGCAACATTTTGCAATAAATTTTATAATTTTTCTTGACTTCCTAATGCTTTTGTTTAATGTTTCTTCATTACATATGTATATGAATTATGAATTAGTTTCTGTTCCGTATTAATATATTTATAATAATAACATTTATATTATATATGGTCTTTAAATTAAATTAAAAGTCACGTATGTATAGGTATATAAAAATATTAAATATTCTTAACTAATATTTAAATGTATTAAGTTGCTTAACTATAATATTAAAATAAAGAAGTTTCGCTTACTCTGTTTCTAAAGACAAAATTATGCAAAGCTAAAATTATAACCATTTCATTTGTTATTATTTTTTTTAAAATTTATAAACATTTACAATTAAAGTCAAAGATATATATATATTTTTTTTATATTAAATACAAAAATAGTTTAAGAAAATGAGATAAATAAATAGTTTTAAATGTTTACAGCGTTTTAGCACGCTCCAAAAGATCACTGCTAAATTCGATATTTCCGATTGTGGTCGTTTACAGACTGACAATAAATTAATGACATGAGATATTCTTATGTCATCTGTGTCCATATCTAAAATTTCATCGTTGTCTACCTCGATTGCCTCGCCCGGTGGATCAAAGAGTTTCTGCACTTCATCATACAGCTACATCTCCAAAGCCAGTCTCTTTCGTATTACACTCATCTGATGGAAACCATATTTGGCGGTTAGGAACTTCTCCTGTCGCTTCTTAACTTCGGAACTTCTCTCATTAAAATTGACTTGTAAATTTTGTTGGTTCGGTAAACGCTCACAAATATTCAGTTTTTTGGGACCGCACTGCATTTTGAAAACAACTTTGGTCGATTTTATGCTGTCTTATTACTGCCTTTTTTTGAAGTGGGTGTGAGATTGTAGCTAGGAGTCTTCCTTCTGGATGTGTTGATCTGCCAGTTGTTGAAATTTTTCGAATAGTCGGTGGAAATCGGTATTCATCTGCTTATTGCAGTTTTAGGATTATTTTAGGATTGTTTAAAATTTTTGGGTTTTTAATAAAGTGCCAGTTTGGCAGGATTGATAAGAGAATTGCCAGTTTGGCAGGATCGCCATGTAAAGATGGCAGGATCGCCATGTAAAGATGGCAGGATCGCCATGTAAAGATGGCAGGATCGCCATGTAAAGATGGGCTCAATTAATTAATTTAGCGGCGCGAGAGCTAGCGCACAATTTCAATCGGTGACGACGAGAGTACAGCCAAATATTTGTGTATGAAGCGAAATATATGATCGCTATGTACAGATGGGCTCAAAGTATTATTTAGCGGCGCGAGAGCTTGCGCACAATTTCAATCGGCGACTACTGGTGTACAGCCAAATATTAAATGAGAAACGAAAGGTTTGGTTTCCAGATCGAATCTGATTTATTGATAAAATCTTATTGCTATTTATACTTTTAATTCCTTATGTGCTAAGACTTAGTATATAATATGGTTCTTAATACATAAAGAGGGCTTTTGCAATGTCAGCGGAAAGTATCACGGTCAATGCCAGCGTACATTCGTTCGAGGGCATCGAACACTAGAATGCAACGTAATAAAAAACGTGCGCGCTGTGCGCGCTTCATAACGTACGTATTCTTATATGAGAGTTCGATGTACTTACGTTGGGTATCCGCTCACATTGCATGTGCCTACGCCGCGTATGGTGTTGGCGTTTGTGTGTATATATATACATTATGCTTTTCATACACTACAATAGATAGGGTAATTGTCTTTAAGTGGGGTCCCCAAAGTTCATTATATGGGAGGGAGGCGTATACTTCATCTGATCGACCCCGAATCTTGTATATGGCTTTGCAGGGTCCATATACGTACTACTTTATAATTTCGTCCAAAAATATTGTATAGGTCGTAAGTTATAATAATATGTCAATAGTGGGCGTGGCCGTTGAATTAACACGCCCATTTTTTGTGTGGTGTTTAATGTTAGTCCCTGCAACCTTCCTGCAAAATTTCATTGATAAATCTTTAATAGGAACACAGTAATGATTTTTGGCTAATTGTGGGCGTGGCAGTTGTATTATGATTTCCATATTCTGCACACACAATATTATGGACCCCATGTATGTTTCTGCCATCATATTCCGCTGGCATCAATACGAGCAAAGGTAGGCTAATTTTAATTTTAGACCCGAAAGTTCCTTATATCAAAAGTGGGCGTGTCTTTTCTCTGATCAGCCCCATTTGCTGCAGATAGCTTTATAATGTCCACATGTTCCTTCGCGTAAAATGTCGTCCATAAATCTCTACCAGATCTTAAGTTATTAATATTTGTTAATAGTGGGCGTGACAGTTAATATATACCGCCCACTTTTTACACAGTGTTTAGTAGGACCCACATCTCCATAACTGCCAAATAATGTCACGATTCCGTCAATTGGACCGAAGTTATAGTCATTTTATAGAAGGTGAAAAAAGTTCCTTATATGAGAGGTAGGCATGGTCTTTGTCCAAATCGGCCCATATAGCAATCTGGTTCTGTATCTTTGTGCAGGCTACACTTTTGCAAAATTTCATTAAGATAGCTCTAACGGTGTAGAAAAAAAGTGGCCACAGACGGACAGACGGACAGACGGACGGACAAAATAAAAATTGCTTAGAAAGTGATTCTGAACACACTAATGAAACTTAAGGTATCGAGTAATGCTGTGCGGAACGCTGTCAGGAAACTTTTCATTGATTACAACTTAAATAAGATAACACAGCACCTCAATGAGCTACGTGCTGTAAGAACACGAGGATGCCGATGAATTAACTGGATCGGGTCAGCATGGAAATGGATTGCCGGCTCCCCTGATGCTATTGATTGGGATAATATCTTAAGAAGCCAAAATGATGTCATCAGCAATAACAACCACCAGTTCAAAGTTCTCGAACAATTTTTTAATGTCACGCTAGAAACCACTAACCATCTGAACCTCATGATGCAACATGTATATTCGCTAGGTAAAGAGATCAACTCTGGAAATGCCGAGACCATAATCGTTAAACAAATTCAGATTTTGAAGTAGCAGATTGGCGAAATAGGACGCCATTTCAAATGGCGAAGGCAGGCATCGTTAACACGAACCTCCTTAATCACGAGGAAACCGAGCTGATCGTCTCCAATGAGGAGGTTTTGCCGTACCAGAACGTTATTGAAGCTGTCGAATATGCAAAACCCTCGTTATACCACCTATTGATAACCAGAGCTTCAACATATTTTGATAAAAGATCAACCTTGGAGTACCAAAAAGTATTTATAAACGATGACGAGACGTTTGGAATAGTGGGAAATGCCGTTCAACCAATAACTCAATAATATGTGAATCAGAAGCCGTAAGAAACTGCCTGAAGAGGGATGTCTGGCGCGACTTCTAAGGGGAGGAGACGCCCAATGCCACTTTGAACAAGGCAACGGTGAAGTTATGGAGCTGATCGATGAGAATACTGTGTACCTATCGAATTTCCATGGAACTATCAGAAGCGGGAATCATTCAAAGCTTCTTGAAGGCACATACGTGATTCAGCTTAACAATGAAACTATTGAAGTAAAAAACCAAACATTTTCGAGCACAACATCAAGGAAGTAGCAGGCATTACCGTCAGTTCTCACCAACGTGACAAGTCGGGGTCTCAAACCAAACCTGGAGTATTTACACGAGCTAAGCATGACCAACATTAAGCACCTCAACACTCTAGGTACCAGATCCCAAATCTCAATGGTAACCGACTCATTGATCCTGAGTGCGGTAATTGCGGCCTTCTTCATTATTTGGCATAAGTTGACTGGGAGGATTGAGATGCCAACGATCCATTTGAAGTTCAAGGAAAAGTCAACAATGCCCCAGCCAACTGTATCAACATCAAAATTGCGGGACGCAGATCTTTAAGGAGGGGATAGTTAACACGCTACCTAATACTACAGTTAATATGGCAGCCTACCCGCATACCTGAGCTATCACACCAATACGAAATATGCTGGCACCATGTCTACGCCGCCCTGCACGAGCATCCGGTGCACCACCGAATCGTGGGAACGTTGCACTGGCAGAAGTGCAGGCATAAGCAATATGATAGGCTAAGCAGGGTAGCGAGTAAGCTGTAGTGTTAAGAATAATCAAAATTGTAGCTCATTTTATTTTGGAGCGGAACCAATCAAGAGTAAAACTGTAAACCAGTCTAATTTATTTTACAGGTATAGAAGACGGGGCCAGTTGCCGGCCCCCATCTTAATTTTTTGGTGCTCCCTAATAAGAGCGCCTTAACTTTTATGTTTTTTGTTTATTAATGATAGTGCGCATTAATAAACATAAACATAGATTCAATGATATTTCGTTCTGTATGTTTATATATTTATGTTTATGGAATATTCTAAATTGTCAGTAATTTCATTCACGCTTAGCCGAATGACTTAATTTTAAGATTTATTTGTATCTTAGAGTTGCGCATTAACTCTCTCTTTTTGATATAATTTTGCATGTTAAATTGCATCTTAACTCCCCTTTTTCTTAGAAGGAATGTCCCGTTTCTTCTAAAAAAGTTCTTAAATTCTTTCATTTAAATCTGTTCCATTAATTTCATATTGCTTAACCTTCTTTGTTTTTATGTATAGCTTAATTTTGTTATGAAATTGCAAAAAATAACGACAATGTAACTATAGTCCAAATTATAAATTATGTTGATCTATCATTTTCATATTTTATCAACAAATATATATTTTGTAAATTTAATTATATTTCTTTTGATTCTACATATTCTATAAATTCAAATTCATGTATTGATATTATTTTTAAGTAATTTTCAATTTTAGTTGTATCTGTGTATAATTATCAAATACAATTAAATAAATTCCATCTGCAATATGACCATCTATTAGATGTTTACCTGATGTTAATATAGCGCCATCTCTTAGTATTTAAATTTTTTTTATTCTCTTCAATAAAGAACCATTTCCATTTTTCGACTTTTAGATATAAATCAAACAAATATTATTATTATTTTGACAATTTTCCCTACAATCTCAAGTTTCCAATTATTAACATTTACATATTCATAATTATAATTTGCAATTTGTTTTTCAATATAATTTTGCCCCATTCTCAGCTATTGCTCTTGTTTAATATAGGTTAAAAATAGCATCAATTATTGAATATTTAATGTATATTAATTACTACATCTTTAATTCGAAAAATTTTAAATTTGGAAGCATCAATTAATTCCGTTAGAGTGACCTATTCTTGTTCTGAATTAATTATTACTTTAATTTGTTTTATATTCACAATTGCTGGATTCAATATATTCGCTTTAGCTAAGGTTATAGATTGAATTAAATTGTATAATTCATTTATTAGTATAGAATTTCGTTGTTTAAATTTTAGACCATTCTGGAACAAACTTCAAAATTATTAACTATTTGAGTTAATTCTGTTCCTCTCTTAAATAATTATGAATTAATCACAAATTGTCTTTATTGTTCTGTACTAATTGATTTAATTTATTTTGAACTAAATTTTTGCGAATTTTTATGCAAAGAGCAAACGAAAGCTAATGCCCTATTGAATAATATAATAAGGTATATTTATGGCTTGAGTAGAATAGATCATGTATCCACTTTATCAAGTTAAGATTTTGGGGTCACGTTTGATCAAGTCTTGGAGTCTAAGACTATCATATATCTTCACAAGATTATTTACACCCGGGAACCTCCATATTTGTTTAGATGTCTCATGTTCACACTTTCCTGTCGTTGAAACAAACTTGTCATGTGCATTTACAGAATGAATACGGTAAAAAAGGTGACATCTATGTCTACTGACGAATCTTCACAAGAAATTGTAAACTTTATAGAATGTATCCTAGAAGGTTAGTGTGATCAGGCTTAATTAGCATGCCGCTAACAAAAGCAATGTACTATGACACCAGTGAAATATAATAAAAAACAGAGAGAGAGAGAGAGAACTAACGGAGCAAAAGAGGTGAATTAATTACACTGAGTTGATTAGAATGTGGTGAAATGAGACAGTACATGGACAGAATTTGATCAGTCAGTTAGCGTAGTTGTCTGGATGGACAGATTACAACAGCTGTAGGCCCAGGTACGATTCCTCGGAGGGTTCATAATTGGTGTGCTGTTGATTTCTGAGACATAATAAAAAATGCTTGGGGAAAAATTGCCTTTCATTGAAAGATCTCTGATGAGGAGAAGTGGCAACTCCGAAATAGCTATAAGATCTGCAAACAAATGTTGTAACTTGTCTTGTCAATAAATTCGTTACAAAAAAAATCTTCATATTTTAGGCTAATAGTAAAATTTACATATTTGAATTAAATTCTCTCTATAATATCTATGTGTTCTACAATGTGTATCTTGAACAATTTTTTTTTGATCATCTTCATTAATATATCCATTGGAAATTTCGTTGTATATTTAAATATAATTCCATTAAAAGTGCTCTTCAATAAATCTTTTATTTCATATATATATATATATATATATATATATATATATATATATATATATATATATATATATATATATATATATAATATATATATGTATATATATATATATATATATATATATATATATATATATATATATATATATATATATATATTTACCACATGTGAAACAATTTCAATAAATTATTATGTAGCTTTTTATGCTTGCCCTTAATCGTTACAACTGTGGTAAACGGGCTGCGGATCTCTGCTACTGAATACGTACCTATCAAAACAGGTGAGAATTTGTTTCTCCGTTCTTCGTAGCCCACACTATGGCTGGGAATTCCTTCTCTATTGTGGAGTATCTATTCTCCGTATCGCAAAGCGCCCTGCTTGCGAATGCTATTGGTCGGTCATTACCGACTTCCCCTTGTGACAATACTGCCCCTAATGCTTCATTGCTAGCATCAGTGGTCAACAAAAAAGTTTGCTCAAAGTCGGGGTACGCCAAAATCGGTGGCGAGGTAATTATTTCTTTTAGCCTCTCGAATGCTTGCTGACAGCTCTCTGTGCATTCGAACTTTGCTTCTTTTCGTAGCAACTTATTTACTGGCAACGCAATTCCGGCTAGTCCTTCCACGAACTTTCTTTAATAGTTCACTAGTTCTAGGAATGCTTGCACTTCCTTTCTATTTCGCGGAATCGCTAAAGTTTTAACGCAATCCACCTTCTGCGGTTCAGGCAATGCTCCTGCCTCTGAGCAACGAGGGCGTAATTCAACCACCTCTCTTCGCAAAAATTGGCCCATGTTTAATTTAAAATTGTGTACTCGTAATTTCTGGAGAACCTTGCACAAGCGTTGCGAATGCTGCTGCAAGTTCTCCCCATAAATTACAATATCATCGAGATACACAAAACAATCTAATCCTTGTAAGCCTGTAAGCACAAGATTCATTAACCGTTGGATGGTAGCCGGTGCTCCTCTTAATCCAAACGGCATTCTATTAGACTCATAATGCCCTAATCCGGTGCTAAGCGCGGTCTTTTGCTTATCTTGGGTGTCCACGAGAACTTGGTGGTAGCCACTCGCTAAATCAAGTGTAGAAAAATATCAGCTGTGTCCCAATTGATCCAGAAACTCTTCTATCCTTGGTATCGGGAACACCTGCTTGATAGTGGCGTAGTTCAATTTCCTAAAATCGACGACCATTCTCCACCTCTTCTGACCCTGAGCACCTCCCTTCTTTCGTACCAAAATTATTGGTGAGTTCCAATGCGAGATACTGGTTGAAATTATGTTATCTTTTAATATTCCTTCCACTTACCTATTTACCTCATCTTTGTGAGTTTGTGGCAATCTGTACTGTTTCTGGTTAACTGGTGGTTGATCCACTCAAGCTCTACTTCTGGTGTATACGTCAGCTGGTCTCCTTCCCGCAAAAATATGTCATGGAATGAGGTACATATGGCTTCTATTGATGCCTTCTCTTCTGAATTTACGCTTGGGTCTAACTTCAGTGATTCTAGCACTCTCTCCATTCTTTTTCTTATATCAACTTGTTTAATCTGATTTACCGATCTATAATTCGGTTCCTTAAAATTATAGTAACTGAACTGTGAACTTAGGCCTAAAATCCTCATCCATCAGGTAGTCCTTTACTGATGCGTTGATTACGCAAGCGTACACCTTACCCTTGTCAAAGTGCGATATGGTTTCTCTTATATATACGCCCTCCGCTAGCTGCTGCTTGTGCAAAACAACAGTCCTAAGTCTCATAACTACTCTGGTCGACCTTACGTTTACTATCTCCATACAATTCTTAACCTTATTCACTGTTCCTTCCTGCCATGACTTTAATGGAAGAGTAAGGATTATATTCTTATCATCATCATAATATGATAACTGTTTCTCGAGCGCATCCAGTATGGTGCTGCCCCAAAGATTATCGCGGACAATTATCGCATCAGCCGGGCTACCTTTTGTTAGCGCGTAAGTTGCCTTTCGCTTAATGTACTTAGTTCTAAAATTTGCTTCTCTTGCTTGTACTTAAATTCTAACTTTAGCACAAGACCTTCTTACTAAAGCAAACGCCGATCGGTAAGCACGCATCATCCCGCAAAACTCCCTTTGTTTTTTTTTCGCAAAAAGTATATTAACGCAACATTTTATGGTCCTTCGAGCCGGATTAATTTTTGTTGTTTATTAAAATAAATTTTAATAAAATTAAAATAAATATTAATAAAATTAAAATAAATTTTAATAAAGATTCTATCTGCAAACAAATCGGCATAGTGAGACCACGAGCCGGTATTTAAACTTTCATTGCAACGGGATATTGAGACTCCCGCGAACACGCGCCACTCTTTAAGGTTAAAGCTCCCGCGAAAACGCGCCGCTATTTAAACTTTCAGTGCAACGGGAAAGTGAGACTCCCGCGAAAACGCGCCGCTATTTAAACGTTCAGTGCAACGGGATAGTGAGACTCCCGCGAACACGCGCAGCTATGTAAACTTTCAGTGCCACGGGAAATTGAGACTCCCGCGAACACGCACCGCTATTTAAAGTTTAAAAAAAGTCATTAACATTGACATTATTATTTTACTTTTTGTGTTGATTTTAATATTGTTCTTATTGATCAATAATATGTCAGACATTAAAGTGAGAGATTCTGCTCGGAACTCAATAAAACGTTTTCTGAAAATAAGCCAAGATTTATCGGCACTCGACCGAACTATAGTCAAAGGTCACCTTCAAGTTTTGAGCGAACATTGGGTTCGTTTCACTTCAGCTCAAGAGCGAGTTGAGGTAACATGTGGGACTGAAAGCGATGATGCGGAGGACAACGTCCGTGGCCAGGCTGACCCACATTTACAGGTAACAGACTGGGACCATATCCAGAATTTACCGCTCGCAGATCTGTTTTCAAAACCAGGATCGACATTTTGATTGAAGCAGATGAAATGGGCAAGTTCCTCCTGACTGAATTGCGTAAGGGACCACCAGATACACCATTGGTAGAGAAAACCGTCTTCGGTTGGGTTCTCTTTGGTTGTGCAGGACCATCTCTTCGAAAATTGGATATCCGAAACCTACATTGCGATTTCCTATTAGAACGAGTCGTCAGTAAATTCTGGGAAAAGGAAGAGCTTCCGATGAAAAGACATTTAATTTCAGAAGAGTTACATTGTGAAGAACACTTTAACAAAACCCACCGCCGCGCACCAGACGGCCGCTTTATTATTCGATTGCCTTTAAAGAATGATGTGACATTCGGTGAATCACGCTCTATTGCAGTTCGAAGCTTACAGCGAATGGAGAGGCGATTCAGCACGGATGAAAACCTTCGTTTAATGTACACTGAATTCATGCGAGGACTAATTCAAATGGGGCACATGGAAAAGGTGTATGATTTACCGGCAACGGATACTACGAGCTCATCGACCAAGTTACGTGTCGTATTCAATGCTTCAATGAAATCTTCCACAGCTTACTCTCTTAATAGTGCTCTGATGATCGGGCCTTCGCTTCAGCAAGAGCTTCTGTCTATTCTGCTGCGTTTTAGACAGCATCGCTTTGCCATGACGGCTGACGTGGAAAAAATATACCGCCAGGTTCTTGTGTCTGATGATCATACAAATTATCAGCGTGTAGTATGGCGAGAAAGGTAAGACGAGCTGATCCAAGATTTTCGTATGTTACGCGTTACATATGGAGTAGCTGCCGCATCACACTTGGTCATCAAATCGCTGCAACAAACTGCCATAGATGTCGGCGAGAAGTACACATGTTATTTGCCGTGAGTTCTATATGGACGATTTGCTCACAGGTGCCCCGTCTGCTAAGCCGCTCATTAACTTGCAGAAAGATATTTACACGGTATGTTGTGCTGGTGGTTTCGAGCTACGAAAGTGGGCAACTAATTGCAAGGATCTAGCTGATCTGATACCAAACATTTCAAAAACAATTGCCTACCTCCTAGCTGACGATGAAGATGTGCGTACTTTGGGTATTATATGGAATACGGAAGAAGACTGCTTAACTTTCACCATATGCCTGAAATAACTTCCTACAATTTTCTCTAAAAGAGCGTTTTTGTCCGTTGCCAGTACCTTATTCGATCCACTGGGCCTGATAGCACCATGCACCATAAAGGCTAAAATCTGGTTTCAATAAATCTGGCAAACAAATGTTGATTGGGACGACTCAATACCCGCAACTATTGCTCAACAATGGCTTGCCCATCGCATCGATCTACTGAAAATCTCTACACTTAAAGTGTCTCGCTGGATTGGTACCGGACAACCTGGATTATTAACTGAATTTCATATTTTTGCTGATGCATCCGAGAGCGCTTATGCAGCTGCACTTTACACCCGAACGGTTGATGAATTAGGTGACATCGTTGTCACGTTGGTTGCTGCTCGAACTAAAGTTGCACCACTCAAGCCAACCACATTACCTCGCCTTGAACTTTGCGCAGCACATCTCGCTACTAAACTTACGCGATATGTGGTGTCCAGTTTGGGTATTGAAAATATACTACTAAATGCTTGGACTGATTCCACCATCACTCTAGCCTGGCAACAAGGACATCCAAGTCGTTGGCCCACTTTTGTAGCTAATAGAGTGGCTTCAATTCACGAGGTGCTTCCCCCAGAATGTTGGACACATATGTCTTCCGAGGACAACCCTGGGGATTGCGCATCTAGAAGGATCACGCCTTCTAATCTTACTCAAACTATATAATGGTGGCATGGTCCATACTGGTTAAGAGAACCTAATGCTGGCTGGAATCATCATTCATCGGTACAACTTACAACGGACTTAGAGTTAAAGCCTCGCAAACTAGTTCATATCGCTGAATCGCAGGAATCCTGGGCACTACTGACGAAATATTCTTCATTCACCAAATTGAAGAGACAAACTGCATATCTCTTGCTATTTTCTGCTAACATACGCGCTAAGAGAGCAGGAAATGAAGGTATTGCTTCGATTGGGTCGCAAACGTGCAACAAATTGCAGAACGCTGAACTTGCTTTAGTAAAGTATACCTAGAACCACTATTTTGCTAATGAAATTTCACTTTGTAAATCAAATAAGCCAATCCCTCTGCGGAGCACTTTGCATTTTTAGATGAAAAAGAGGTGTTGCGAGTTGGTGGTCGCATTAGACATGCTATCGTCTCTACTGATGTCAAACACCCTATGATTTTACCGAATAAATCGCCTATCGCTACACTTATCATATGGGACATTCATATATTCACGTTACATGGTGGACCTCAAATTATGCGAACAGTTCTACAACGGCGGTTTTGGGTACTTGGTTCTTGCGATGTGGTGCGAAGGGTATATCGCCATTGCGCTAAATGCAAACGATTAAATCGTAAACCACTCCAACAATCCATGGCGGATTTGCCAATTAACCGTTTGACGTATTCAAATTGTTTCCTCCAAAATGCAGTAGACTTCGCAGGACCATACTCCTACCAATTTTCAGCTGGTGGAGGAGCAAAAGCGGTAAAATATTACATCTGCTCATTTATATATATATAAGCACCGGTGCCATGCACATTGAATTTGTAGGCGACTTAACGTCTGTAGCTTTTATCAACGCTTTCAAACGATTCGTTAACAGATGAGGCTACTGCCAACATATGCATTCGGATAACGGCACGAGGTACGAGTCATGCTCCGTCAATGCATGGCTAATAAGACCGTGAGCAGATATTTTATAGACTGCAACATAACTTGGCATTTTAACCCACCTAATGCTCCTCACATGGGTGGATATTTGGAAACTGGCATTAAGCGTATCAAATATCACCTTAGAAGAGTTCTTGGTGATACGTTGCTGACATTTGAAGAATTCAATACGCTCTTAACAGAAGTCGAAGCTTGTGTCAACTCGCGGCCCCTCTGTTCACATGCATCCGACGTGGATGACTTGGAAGTCCTAACGCCTGGTCACTTTAAACTTGGTGAGCCATTGAGAGCATTGCCAGAGCCTGAAACTTATGTTAATAAGGCCAATATTTACCAACGTTGGCATGCAATCTCCACTATAAGACAACATTTTTGGCGACGATGGCGTGACGAATACCTCATCAGTCTGTAACGCAGGGTCAAATTGTTTCGTCTAAAGCCCACCCTGAAAGTGGATGATGTTGTAGTCATCCATGATGATTGGATTCCTCCAACTAAATGGAAACTTAGAAGGGTATTAAAGTGTCATCCAGGAGCAGACGGTCTTATATGTATTATCTTTATATTGTATCACGTAATTAATGAAATGTATGTTGAACTTAATTCAAGGCTGGCAGCATGTTAGCGCGTAAGTTGCCTTTCGCTTACTGTACTTAGTTCTAAAATTTGCTTCTCTTGCTTTTACTTAAATTCTAACTTTAGAACAAGCCCTTCTTATTAAAGCAAACGCCAATCGGTAAGCACGCATCATCCCGCAAAAATCCCTTTGTTTTTTTTTTCGAAAAAAGGTATATTAACGCATCACCTTTCCTATCCACTTCCACTGCGTGCACTCTAAAATTCATACCCTTAACTTCACGGTGTCCTATTCTGAGCGACCCCAATGTCCTGATGCACCCTCCAAACGCTTCGTTAAGCATTCTTACGTCCATTTGATTAATATCTAGCCCTTTCCGTAAAACACTAGATTTTACGAAGCTGGTGTCCGCCCCTGAATCTACCAAAAGCACTAGCTTTCCACTAGCTGATTCCTTGCAGGGTATCTCGATGACGGCATCACTTATCCTGCCCATAACGAAGCAATGTCCTTTTGTTCCCAACATGGACATGTATCCACTTCCTAACTCTTCGTGGTATTGGAGAGCCTCCTGCTCCTCCTTCTCCTGGACTGTAGTTTCTACATGACTACTCACACCTACTTCCGGCCTAATTATTACTTTCTTTCTTTTGGCTTTCCAGTCTACTGGCCTCGACTGGGCCGCTGGAAGTTTCCTGGTTCCTTTTTTGGGATTGTTTTTCTCTGCATTCCGTTGCCTGATGTACCATTCGTCCACATGAGATGTATCTCAACCCCTGCTTGGTGTTGCTTATCCCTGGTTCACTTCTGGTATTCCAATTTGGTCGCTGCTGACCACTCTTAGTTTTGAAAGGATTTCCTCCTTGGTTAATTTCTTATGTTGAATTAACTCCGGGGCTAATGAAGTTACCCCTGCTATTCGTCAAGAGTGGCACCGGGCGCCTCGTAGCTGGCTGCCTTCAACTTTGATCCCATTTGGTGTCTACTTGGCACTGTCTACTTGCCTCATGACCGTAAGTTTGGCACTCCATACAGTAGGGCATGTTTTCCGTGTAACGCATTCATTCCTTGTATGTCCTGTCTTATGGCAGAATGAGCAAATGGGTTTCCTTGGCTGGAACCTCTCAACCAGGAATTATTGGTGTCTTTGTTGCGGAAATTGGCCCATCAATCTACCGACTTCACTTGTGTTTAGCTGATGTACTGGTCTTACCTCTGCATCAGCATCAGTCCAGCATATTCCTTCTGTTGTCGTTTGCTGTTGTTTTGCTGCTTAAGCGGCAGAGACCGTTTCCACTAGCTCTGTCATGCTCCTCGCTGTGACAGTAAGAGCATAATTAGCTAAGTCCCTATTTATCAGGCCTGCCTGGAACACAGAAATCATAGCCCGTTCTACTTGAGCCTTGTATGCTGCATCGTTTCCTGGAAACTGCCTGTTGGCTTCCGTCTCAGCAGCGTTACCCAGAGACTGGAGCCTGCGTCCCCAGGCTCTCAATTAATCCCCAGAGTTTGCTGCGCTGTTATTGCTTCTGGCTCTTTTGGCGGATATCCCTGATTTTTATTATTTATCGGACTTCCCGGAGAAAATGGCTCGACACCGATTTCAGATGCGCCAAACAAAAATTCCTCTAATCTTGGCTTTACCATGGGGCTTATCCCTTGTTAAATATTCCGGCCAGCGAATTTCCGGAGGCAATGTGACTACTGTCTGTGTAAATCCAGCCGATGCTGATTTTGGTCTCTCCTTTTTCGGTGAGGCCCTATTGGTCCCGTACTCTTTTTAATTCTGCACACTCCTTTTCCAACAGCTCTGTTGCTTCCCTTGTTTCCGTCAATCTCTGAGAAAGTTCCTTTACCTTATTCTCAAGATACTGCTTTTGTGCTCTCAAATCTTCTGTTTTCTTATGAAAATTGAACAACTTTTCCTTTCAGGATTGCCGTTAAGGCTTGATCAGCTACTTCTAATGGTGACACAGCTTCTCTGGCGATCGCCTGCTTCCACAATTCCTGAGCTTCTTCCCTGCTCGTACTTGCTTCGAACTGGTCAACTATTTTCCTAGTAAACAGTTCCACCTCTGACTGTACTGATTTCAATCTGTTCCTTATTTCCTCGTCTGGCGAAACTAATCTCATAGTTTTTTGTCATAGTCCCTTTAATTCAGAACTATATGTATCAGCCCATTCACCAGACTATTTACGTACTCTGCGTATTTTTCCGCCAATTATTTTCCTTTGCCGTACTCAACTGCGTGAGGCAACAACAACCCGTGCTATTGTTGAACTCTCTCCCCAGATTTTGCAATTGTGTTATTCGCTTGTGGTAATACACGTTGTCCTTACGTAACCTGCCGTCTTTCTTAAAGTTACGGACCAGTTTTTCAATCGCTTCGCCAATTTGCTCCTGCATTAGCAGTAACCCTTGTGCTTCCTCTGTCATACCCCAACTGCCAGAACAGATGGCGTATCCCAATTACAAATAAAACACAATAATTGTTACCACTTTTTATCAACTTATTCCAATATTTTATTATATCTTACTTAATGATAAATACAAATTTATTTAAAAAAACATTCCACCGTAAATTCTATCTTTATATTCTTTCTTTACTTATCTTCCATCACAAGCTCCATATCCGCTGTCTACCGGCGTCCATAAAGTCCTTCCATCAATGCAAATTGGTCCTTGACTTCCTCACAGATACTCCTTCATTTCCTCTCACCATTTCCTCATACTCCAAAAATATCCATAGAAAAGGCTACGAGTATATGTTCGCAAAAACTGAAATTGGATTTACGGGCAGAAGTGTCTTGATTCATTCCCGGAAATTTGAATCTATATATATTCAAAAATAAACCCGTAACCTATTGTTGTGCATGAAAAGTATATTGTATGTATATACACACAAACACCAACACCATACGCGCCGTAGGCACATGCAATGTGAGCGGAGACCCAACATAAGTACATCGAACTCTCATATAAGAATGTCCACGTTATGAAGCGCGAGCAGCGCGCACGTTTTTATTACGCTGCATTCTAATATTCAATGTCCTTGGACGAATGTACGCTGGCATTGACCGTGATACTTTCCGCTAACATTGCAAAAGCCCCCTTTATGTATTAAGAACCATATTATATACTAAGTTTTAGCACATAAGAAATTAAGGTATAAAGAGCGATAAAGTTTCATCAATAAATCTGATTCGATCTGGAAACCAAACTTATCGTTTCTCATTAAAATGTTTGGCTGTACTCTTGTAGTCGCCGATTAAAATTGTGCGCTAGCTCTCGCGCCGCTATACAATACATTGAGCCCATCATTACATGGCGATCCTGCCAAATATAGTTATCATCATTACATGGTGATCCTGCCAAATATGATTACCAACATTACATGGCAATCCTGCCAAATATGGTTACCATCATTAAAATATGCACCACGTAATAATAGCATTTAAATTTTTTCTTCAACATTGCTACGCAAATCGTAGTTTCCGAACTACAAAAACTTTGATGCACCAACACGTGTTGTCTGCACCTCTTGAAATATTCTCAGCTAATACCCAAAGCTTACGTTGCCAAATATTTAAATCAATTTTAAAGCAATATAAATTAAAACAATTTAAAAAGCAATATAAATGTCCCTATCGACAAACAAACATGATTCCCCTACAAAAAAATCCTCACAGCTAGGTCGACATAGATAGACCGTCCGATCATACTGACGGTTTATGGTTGCCCATACAAAGCTGCGTGCAACAGCGCAAACGCGCCTATATGTTGCGAATTCTTTGACCATCGCTACGGCGCCTTCAGGGTCGCAGAAGTATATACTTAAACTGCGCTACTATACACTCTACTCACCATTAATTTACACGTTGATATCTTATTCCTAGGGTCCTTCGAATTCGTTGCAGGATGCTTCACTGCTTCAGGGTTCCTTGCCCTGGGGTTCCTCCTGTAGGTCCTAAAGACCGGCTGCGCCAAAATGTTGGAGTCCGTGTTTGCACTTGTCCTTCGGGAGCGTCCTCTTGCTGCCTGTCCTGAGCGCGCATGTAACTGCAACCTTGCCCTTTTTCACAGAACAAATAATACTCCCTTAGTTTGATTAGAAAAACAACAAGAAATTTTATTCTTAAAATACTAATTCTTATATATTATTTACAAACAGCACTTTCAGTCTGAGTGCTGACCTTTCCGGTGTTCCAGTTCCGCACCTTTTAATTGGAGCCAGTTGGTCAAGCCAACTGACCTACGGTAAAAGTGTCGATGGTGCATTTTAAATTTCAATGCCCTTCGTCGACTCGACTGCGGCACTGTAACACCCTAAAAGTTTCCATAATCATTATTACATAAATTCTAGTTACTTATAATAATTGCACCCTAAATATATGTACTTTCTTACTTAACTTAATTGCTTAAAGCTAACCACACCAAATGTGTAGTATCTGTTAAGAATCGGCGCTGTGAGTCAATTACTCGCAGGCAGCTTGATTCTAACTCACAACAGTTGAAATGGGTAAGGATTTGTTGGGGTCCGTGTTTGGTTGTCCTCGGTTGCGTCCTTCTGCTGTGCGCGCGTGGCTAAAAACTACGCTAAAAGTATGTGCTACTCTTAAACAACTTTAGCACATGCTAATCCCACAGAATGTGTGGCATCTGTTAGGAGTCGATGCTGTCGACTGTGAGTCGAGGAGTCAACTACTCGTAGGTAGCTTGATTCTAACTCACAACAGATTTAAAAAAAAATATATATTGTTTAAATTTAAAAAATGTTGAATTACAGGTCTTGCAATTTGAAGGCGTTTAAACCCAAGTGCTATTCCAGCTTTGAACAAAAAGATAGAGCCTATAGCACAAGTTCGACTGAAGTGGCTGAAAAGGCGGAATAATAAAAAATGGTTGCTACACTTCTACAGGAGTCAAGTTCAATATTTTTTTTGTCTATTCTAATTATCATAAAAGCTTAAAAACATTTGTTTAGTCTAAGCCTTTGTATTTATAACTACATATGCCTGCATATCCATATGTATAACTATGTATGAAACTCAATATATAAACAAGATGACTAAAACTTAAAATAAGTACATATGCACATTTGTTTTTTATTGCACTTCCCATAATTGTTTGCATTTATATTGCCATTATCGCACTAAAACACTAAATAACAATTTTCACGGGTCCAATTTAACCAAAAATTACTGAATAAAACGAAAATTTTAATGCCAAATCAATTGAAATATATTATTTTATATTTATTAATATAAATATTATCATGTGCGCCTTATGACGACATGCGCAGAGAGAGAGGAAATTGTCGTACCAGCATTGGTGCAATCTTCTATCATACTTGCATGTCGTAATTTTATTTCTATTATTCTTGATATGTTCCTAATGATGACTTATGATTCCCATTGTTGGAATCGCATGCACACGGAAAGGTAAGTGTATTTCGAAGACATTCTAACCCAACTTCAGACTTCTGTACTCGTTTTATTAAATGGTGTGGTATTTAGAAAATTTTAAATTTTAAATTTTCTTTTTTTCTATTTTCACTTTTTTCACAAGGATACTTAATATTTTGTTTTTTACATTTTCTCCTACTTTAATGTCGTACTGGATTGTCAAGCTCCCTCATAGCAGGCTTCGAAGAGTCAGCGGTCCCTAGAGGAGACCATCAACCCAAATCACAAAAAGTTGAAAAGCGCTTTACGCGGATCAAGTGGTAGCGAGCCCTACAGGAGTAACCCTTGATCCTACTTCTGCTGTGGACTCCGCCATGCACCCGAAACGCAGTGACTCTGTGTCAACTGTGGGTTGTTTGGAGAGTCTTCCGGGAACAACCACACTCTGTGAGGAGGAGGTCCTTCTGGAGGCAGACACGGACGAGTCTGATGCGGACGCACTGTGTTGGAGGTGGCCAGCGCTACTAGTAGCCGAGATGCTACGAATAGTGTAGATTAACTTTCATCACTCGAAGGCTACGTCTGCCAGCGTTTATCTCCATGATATCCTTCCGGAAGCCAGCTTACAGAGGCTTGTTGTGGAGACAAAGGCTCAACGGGCGGCTGCAATCATTGGATGAGATACTCATGCGCACCATGACATTTGGAGCAGCAAGGATGTCAATGCACGCGGTGAGTCATTATATGAAAATATTGTAACGGCTAACCTTCTTATATGTAAAAGAGGTCAGAACGCACTTTCATTGCTGCTACAAGGCAGGAAATCCTAGACATAACCCTTGCCTCCGAATAAATGTTTGACCCGATTTGAAGTTGGGGAGTTCTGGACTCCTTTTCGGATCATAGGTTAATCCAGTTTGATCTTTTAGATAGTTCACCCAGCCCTACGGCTGTAAGAAATATCACGAAGGTAAACTGGGACCTCTACAGGGTGACTGTAGCTAGACTACTACCTCAGAACCCCATTAGCACAAGCACGTTTGACGAAATTGATTGGTCTGTGGAGGTTCTCACGGATGCTCTTAACAAGGCTCTTCCCCATCAGTAGACCCATGGGGAAACAAATAGCCACGTGGTGGGGGAGGAAATTAGGGGTCTCAGTAGGAGTCTTTTTAACAACACAAAGAAGGCTAGAGATAGTGCAGACTGGGTTTTAGAAGATCCTAGCAACTGCTCCAATGGTGCCTGGTTACCTGAGGAGGGGGGTGGATCTTGGACTTCAAAGAGTAATGAGACTCTAGAGTTTCTTTTAGAGACCTACTTCCCTGGTTGCTCAAGCAACATTGCGCGGAGAACGAAGCCCAGTGTGAATGTAATCGAACTCAATTCAAATATAATCATGAAGCCAAAATTGCAATGGGTTATCCATAGCTTCAAACCATATAAAGCATCTGGGTCAGCTGGTGTAGCTTCAATTGAGATTTAGCAGTCAGAGAATCTCATCCAGTGGTTGCTCAAGATCTACAAAAGTTGTGTTAAATTAGCATATATTCCAGACTCATGGAAGCATGTGAGGACAATTGTTATACCCAAGGCTGGGAAAAGTTCGCACACAACTCTAGGGGACCTAAGACTCCTCTTGTCTGAAAATTCTTGAAACTTTGTTAGGCTCACTATAGACAAACAGAAGCTGTCCATGTCTCAGCATGCCTACTTCAATGGCAAATCGATTGAGACAGCTTTGCACTCCTAGTCTCTAGTATTCAGTACTCCCTGCATAACAAAGAGTTCTCCCTAGTTGCTTTCTTCGACATTGAAGGAGCTTTTAACAACATCAATCAGACACAATAATCGGTGCGATGCGAGATTTGGAGGTGGAACCCCTCATTAGCAAGTGGATTGAAAATATGCTTAGTGGCAGGATAATCAATTCACAGCCAATAAGTCGGTGTGCAGACCTCAAGGTGGAGTTATTTCACCCTTACTCAGGAATCTGGAGGTAAATGAGCTGTTTCTTCAACTGGAGAGGGAAGAGTGCAAGCTGGTTCAGTATGCAGATGATGTTGCTATTAGTATCTCGGGAAAATATATATCTGATTTGAGAGTCTTGATGCAACACATATTGCACATTCTCTCTACATGGGCTACAGGCTCTGGGTTGGGGGTTAATCCGACCAAGACTAAGCTGATGCTCATCACTAGGAAGTATAAAATACCTCAATTTCCAAAACTAATAGTTGTCAATCTTGTCGAGAAAGCTAAATATTTGGGCGTGAAAATAAATAGGAAGTCGAACTGGTAGGTCTGTACTCTTGCAAAAGAGTTGTAGGTATGAAATGGAGGTTACAGCCTAAGGTAGCCTATTGGATATACACATCTATGGTACGACCTGTCTTTTTATCTAGTATTCAGTCTTAAATTGTGAGTAAATCAGTAGTCGTCAATTCAGATGAAAATTAAGATTATTTCTCAGCCCCTTTATTGACAAGACAAACTGCACACAGTACTTGCAATTGTGCATGTGTGGTTATGTCACAGTAATAATTTTCAGAAGGAGAATTAACGAAACATTTTCGCAGATCTTATAGCTATTTCAGATACGTGTCCTCATCAGAGGCAATTTTTCCCCAAACATCTATTATGGCTCAGAAATCAAGAGCGCACCAACTATGAAGCCTCCCAGGAATCGAACCGGGGCTTCAGGTATTGCTATCTGTCCATCCAGACAACTACGCTAACTGCAGGTGGTGAACTCACTGATCAGATTCTGTCCATGTACTGTCTGATTCCACCGCACTCTAGACTACTGTGTCTCATATTACCCCGCATTTGTTCCGTTAAGTCTCTCTTTCTAAATTTAATACATTTCAGTGGTGTCATAGTACATTACTTTTTTTAGTGGACAGGCTAATTAAGCCTTATCAACAATAACTTTTTGGGTATATTCAATAAAGTTTACAATTTCTTATGAAGGTTCGTCATACACCACCTTTTAGACGTATTCCGTCTGAAAATGTGAATAAGTCAGTAGGCGTCAATTCAGTTGAAAATTAAAGTTATTTCTCAGAGAATTTATTGACATGACAATTTACACACAGGACAAGCAATTGTGTATGTGTGGTTATGCCACCGTAATAATTTTCAAAAGGAGAATGATTGAAACATTTTGGCAGATGTTATAGCTAGTTTACACATGTCACTTGTCCTCATTAGAGATCTTCGAGTGAAGGGAAATTTTTCCCAAAGCATTTATTATGTCTCAGAAATCAACAGCGCATCAACTATGAATCCTGCCAGGAATCAAACCTGGGCCGTCAGGTATGAAAAGCTGGTGAAGTCATTGATCAAATTCTTCCAATGTACTGTCTCATTCCACCGGCATCTAAGCTACTGTGTCTCATTATTACCCCACATTTGTTCCGGTAAGTCTCTCTTTCTATTTTTATTACATATCTTTTTGAGTGAACAGGCTAATTAAGTTTACAATTTCTTGTGAAGGTCGTCATTAGACATTAGATATCACCTTTTAGACGTATTCCATCTGAAACTGTGAGTAAGTCAGTAGTCATCAATGCAGTTGAAACTGAAGATTATATTTCAGAGAATGTATTGACAAGACATGTTGCACACAGGAGTGGCACTTGTGTATGTGTGGTTATGCCCCGGTGATAATTTTCAGAAGGAGAATTATTGAAATATTTTGGCAAATTTTATAGCTATTTCGGACAAGCCACTTATCCTCATTAGAGATCTTGCAGTGAAAGGCAATTTTTTCCAAGGAATTATTATGTCTCGGAAATCAACTATGAACCCTGCCAGGAATCGAACCTTGTTCTTCTAAGGAACAAAATATCCCCATAAATTTTGCTCCAACATAGTTCTTCTGCCACACCATTATGTTTCAAGCCAAACCACGAACCTCACTCGATTGTTCCAGAACAACCGTGTTTATGTACCGATTAATTGAATTACTAATCTGTTGTTGATTCCTTGGGTGTAATACCGAAGGATCCTGTCCATACCTGTCCAATTACTGGGCTGCTAACCGTGCAGCACAGAGCTCCAGCCGAGGCAGCGTTTGTTGTTTTGGTGGTGTAGTCTTTGATCTAGAACACAACAGCTGAACGCTCACAGATCCATCTGTTTTTATCGACCTTGCATAAATAACAGCTCCATATGCCTGCTCGGATACATCGGCAAAAGCTTGTAATTCTCTCTGATGCACATTGTCCTTTGTGGTGGGAAATACGTAGCGTGGCATTTGCAAGTTCTCAAGTTCCTGGATGTTTTCTCTAAACTGGATCCAGAAGGTATGCAAGTTCATAGGTAGTGCTTCGTCCGAAGCTAATTTTAGACGCCACAGCGATTTCATGAATATTTTTGCACATGAGCCAACTGGTGACAAAAAATGTAATGGGTGGAAGATATGCGCGATGTCCGACAGTACTTGGCGTTTCGTTATTTTGGCTGTTGTGCTCCATTTGGTCCTTATTAGGAAGCAGTCAGTCCCAGGTTGCCACGTTAAACCAAGCGTTGTCATGGTAAAATTATCATTGTCAAAATTCAATTGAATTGCTCGATCCTCTGCGTTGATGTTGTTTAACAGTGTTTTATTACTCGCACACCATTTCCTTAACTTAAAACCTGCTGACTTGGTGAGGGAGTTCAATTCCTCCTGTACGCGCAAGGCTTCTGCTAACGTATCGGCTCCACTCATAACGTCGCCCACATAAAAATCTCGTTGTATGCATCTGGAGCCGTGCGGATATTGTGTGCTATGTTCCTTGGCTAATATGCGTAGACATTTTATCGCCAAATATGGTGCCGATGTGACTGCATAAGTCACTGTGTTTAATTGGTAACTTTTCAGAGGTTCGCTTGGCGTGTTCCTCCACAGGATTAGTTGATGCTTGCGGTCAGCCTCGTTCACCATGATTTGTCTGTACATTTTCTCGATATCCGCTTTGAAAACATATTTGCGTACTCAAAATCTCAAAAGAACCGCAAATAAGTCTTCTTGAAGTTTTGGACCTGGTAGTAGCACATTGTTCATTGAGGCATTTGTTGACGTCTTCATTGATGCGTTGAAAACGACACGCAAGTTTGTGGTGGTGCTGTCTGGCTTCAGAACGTAGTGGTGAGGTAAGAAGTACTCCGTTCGCTGCTCGACACACAGTTTGGTTGAAAAATGCTGCGCAAGTTCTTTCTATCGCTTTTAGCGGCGGGCTGTTGGTGGCAAATTTTTCTAGCTGCCAGAAACGATCGAGCTGTTGGGTTAATGATTCATCTTCATTCGTAACTCCAATACTGCAGAACGTAGTCTCAACTGTTGATGGAATTGTGATGTGTCCACCAAGCACCCATCCGATCACGGTGTTTTGCAATATGGGGAGTCCGGTTCCCAATTTGATTTGCAGACTACTAGCAATTCCGGTTGACTCGCATGCTGGCAAGTGACCAATTAGTGATTTAGCTTCTCCGATTACGTTGGCAGCCAAGTAAAACATTTTTTGTGTGTTGCTAATTGGCTGAGATAGTAACATCTTAACATACCATACGCGAAATCGTATCCACGTTGAATAGCTACCGTCAAAAACTGGCATGGTAACTTTAGGCAAATGCACATTTAATGACTGTGGTATGGTGTTGATTGGCGTGGAGTTTTTCGGTGTACTAAATGGAATATGTTGTCGTAACTTAATGAGTACATTTTGAAGCGCATCTTCGGTCTCGTTGAATTTGTCCGCATCATTACCATCAATTTCCGCCAGGTTTTTTCGTTGCCATATCCATTGGTAATTTTGAACTGGTGGATGTGACTGATCAGTTTCCGAGTGCACATCCCCAATGACTCGAGAAATTGCACGCACCAACCCCTTTTGCTGCCGTGCTAGGGCTATGAGTCCATCGCCTTAATGATGGCTGGTTCACGGTGTGCTGTCCTTGCGGTTAGAGCCTCCTTGATGTACGTGGAAGGGAACTTCAAGCTTATCTCCATGCTCATTGACATTATGATGTTGTAATTTGGTGAACAACCAGTCTTAGAGGTTTGCTACGTTGCCTCTATAATCCTGTTTGAAGTACTCATGATTAATTTCGTCTACCTCGGATACGAGATGATGTTCGAACGTAGACCATGCCTCCTTCAGAGTCTTCATGCGTTTACTGGCATATTCGATGGTTTTACGGTCTGGTGGATCCTTCTTAAAGTTGCTCGTCATTTGCTCTATTGTCGAGCCCACTTCATAATGTACCCTGGTCAACTTGTCGAACTGCTCAATTGTTTCGTGGTGATGCGGCATGCTGAATGTTAAAGGTGATTTAAAGTTGAAACTTTGTGTGCTGAGTTATGATATCCCTGGATATCTTTCTTGCGGTACTTCTGGTTGTCTTCCTTGAGAATCTCGCCGGGGCCTCCAAAATGTTTATGTACCGATTAGTTGGTTTACTAATCGTTTGCCGATTCCTTGGGTGCAATACCGAAGGATCGTGATGATAACTTCAAGTGCAATCCTTGAAGTGTGATGTCTCTTTGGGTACAGTACTGGTGGCTAATCAAGTAGTATTCTTGAACAAACCTTCTGGTTGAAATTGGCGACAAATGAAAACACTGCTGATTGTTTGACTTCAAAAGTATATCTCAATTTTAATTTTTTAATTGGTTAAATTTATATCATCATTTTGCTTTTTCTACAGAATTAAATATATATATGGTGTCGGCAATTATGTACAAGGTACCAGCGTTTGTGCATACTTAGGGCAAATTAATGCTTTAGACCGCACATGTATGCTGATGAGGCTTCAGACGCTGTATATCCGTTCGTCGGGTGTACTGCTTATTCAGCGTTCAAGAGCAGGCATTGGTAATGGGGATTGCAGATTGGACTTTTGCGTTGGAGCAGGTACAAACAAACCGAAGGACTTACTCGCTTCCTTCTCCAGCAAGCAACGACGACACATCGACATAGCTCTTTCTTCTCCAGCAAGCAACGAAGACGCATCGGCGGACAGAGCTCTTTCCCTGAACAGCTCTCGAAGAAGATACATTACTTCATCAGCCATCGAGGAAAAAAAATATGTGTAGGAAGTGCGGAGAGCGGGGCCACATGTCAGCAACGTGCACTAATAAAGAAAAGTGCGCCCTATGTCAAAGCGATCATGCGACAGGCACTTATAAGTGCCCAGTACACCAGCAGGCGAAAATAAACAGCGGCATATGAAAATAGTGCAGTTAAATCTAAAACACTGCGCGGCAGCCCAAGACCTACTGCACCAAACGGTGAACGAGCAAAATTTTGATATAGCCCTACTGGGCGAACAGTATAAAAATATAGATGCGCACGAGTGGGTGACAGCTGCCATCTGGGTCCTGGACGGTAGGGGCTTTCAACAAAGAATGGCTGCTACAGAAAACCGCTACACCTGGGTAAAATTCGATGGTCTATACCAATTTTCCTGTTATGCCCCGCCAAGCATTAGTATACCCGACTTCGAACGTATGCTCACATTAATGGTGGAGGAGGCACGAGGGATATCGCCGGTGGTCATTGCGGGATATTTCAACGCTTGGTCCACAACTTGGGGCAGCACGCGCACTAGTCAGCGTGGCAGAATTCTGCTGGAGTGCCTGGCGCCCTTGGACCTCGTCATTCTCAATCAGGTCGGTCAGTACACTTTTGACTTAGGCAGGGGTACGACAGTAATAGACCTGACCTTCGCGAACAGCACTACTGAGCGCATCGCGCGATGGTCTATCAGTAACATATATACGTTTAGCGACCACGCTGCCGCAGTTATTGAGATGGATAACGCGTACAAAACATATGCGCAATGCGCATACAAAAGGCTGGAATATGCGGGCTTTTAATGCGGAGGTATTTGATCTAGTTTGGAAAGAAGAACAAATCAGCATGGGTACTGCGACGTGGCGATGCCAAGGGTGTTAAATCGGCACGCTAGAAAACTAGTATATTGGTGGAATGAGGAGATCGTAGCCGCCAGGAAGGAGTGTATTCAAGCCCGCCGAAAGGCTTAGAGGGCTCGAAAACGCCCGTCATGGGATACACTACTAGCGGAATACAAAAAATGCCGAAAAGCATTGAAGGTGGCCATCCACAGCAGTAAGAATGAGTGCTTTAAGTCGCTGTGTGCGAATGCTGATGTGGATCCATGGGGAAAAGCCTACAAAGTGGTCATGAGTAAGCTAAAAGGGGGCAGGTCACCGCAACCAAATGACACCGCCCTGATGAGAACTCTCTTCCCACAGCAGACGGATAGAATGCCCAATCATAGCAAGGTTCCAATTACCGACATCCCAGCTGTTACCAGTAGCGATGTAATCATGCTCCTGAGGAGAATCGCTGACAACAAAGCTCCTGGTCTAGATGGCATCCCATATGTGGAATTAAAAGCAGCAATAGAGACGAGGCCAGAGGTTTTTACTTTGATGTACAATGCATGTATAAAGGAAGGGATATTCCCAGATAGACGGAAACACCAACGACTGGTAAACTGCTCAAGACGGGACAGTAACCAGACCAACCCTCAGCATATCGACCACTGTGCATGTTAGACACGATAGGAAACATTTTGGAGCGGATTATCTGCAAACGACTGCAGGAGGTGTTAGAAAGATATGGTGGGCTTTCAGACCGTCAATTAGTTTCCGAAGGGGACGTTCGACGGTAGATGCCATTCAGGCCGTAACGGACATAGCCCGTGAAGCAACAAGTGGCAAGCGATGGCGAGGAGGTACAAGAAATATTGCGCGGTGGTGACGCTGGACGTAAAAAATGCGTTCAACTCAGCGAGCTGGCCTCTAATTATGGAAGCACTTCGGAGTTTCTGCATTCCGGTGTACTTACAAAGGTTGATATCCGGCTACTTCCAGAACCGAGTGCTGTTATACGACAAGGGTGACGGCTTTCGTCGCTCTGCAGTCACGGGTGGCGTCCTACAAGGATCTGTACTCGGCCCTATCCTGTGGAACATGATGTATGATGGCATACTACCCTTGGACCTACCAATGTATGTAACGCTCATCGGGTACGCAGACGACATCGCAATGGTGGCGGTTGCAAAACACATCCACACACTGCAGAAGAGATACACTGACACAATTGGGTGTGTTATGAAATGGCTCACTAGTGCAAAGCTGGAACTGGCCGCACATAAATCAGAGGCGGTACTACTGAGTACGAGGAAAGTAACCGAGAGGTTCACCATCACAGTGGGGAGCCATCAGATCGCATCCCAACCAGAACTTCGGTACCTGGGAGTAATTATTGACTCCAAGCTCACCTTCAAAGAGCATCTGAAAGCAGTCTGCGAAGCACTTACACGCATGATTCCAAATATTGGAGGCCCACGCTCAAGTCAACGGAGACTACTATCGACGGTTACTAGCTCCATCATTTTATATGCCGCGCTAATCTGGGTGGAAGCCACTAAGGTTAAAGCCTTCATTAAATGCATCCAGTCAGTAAATAGGCTGATCGCACTACGCGTGGCTAGCGCATTTCGCAGTGTATCGGACGAAGCAATAGGGATAATAAACAGCAAACCACCCATTTACTTGCTGGCGAAGGAGGTACACCGGGGTCTACAAGCAGAGGGTGAGACCCACAAACATCGACAAAGCAGCGGAAAGAAAAAACATCATTGCGGAGTGGCAACAAAGGTGGGAGCAATCCTAAACGGGTTGATGGAGATTCATGCTGATCCCTCACATCACACCATGGCTAACAAGGACGCACGGGGAACTAAACTACTTCTTTACACAGTTGCTAACTGGTCACGGCTGATTTAAGCGGAACCTGCATGAGAGAAAGTATGAGGAAGACCCGTACTGTCCGTACTGCGCCGGGGTGCACGAGAACGCTTGGCACGTGTTTTTCGACCTCAATTCAAAGGCACCTAGGATGAACTGAGTGCTGTCCTCGATGAACCACCAACAATGGACAACCTCTGTGAGCACATGTGCCATACGCTCGTCGAGTGGGAAGCAATTTGCTCGGCAGCGGCCACCATAATGAAGGCGTTGCGAATCGCAGAACGAGCGCGTAACGCTGAACGCAGCCACCAGCGCCTCTCCGATACTGAGACACACAGGACTGGCATAATGACAGACCTAATACTGAATTGTGAGCAGTAAATGCTCTTACGGCCTCCCGACCTAAAACCTAATCAGTGTCTCCGGGGGGAAAAGCTGAAATGACGAGAGGAGGTTTTAGCGGAGTTAGAGTCCCGCACTGATAGAGTTGTGACTTTAGATGTTTTCCTCCTCGTTAAATATAAAAAGAGCACCAAGACTTTAGACTCCAGCATTTGAAGCGACTGCACTGAGACCAGTCTGAATTAGTGGATTATATGGTTTGTAATCGGTGCTCCACTAATGCAGAGAATTACAAACGCTTAATGGATTAGTGGATTATATGGTTTGTAATTGGTTCTCCACTAACACTACGAAGTGCAACCGCTTACTGAGACTATTCTGAATTAGTGGATTATATGGTTTGTAATCGATACTCCACTAATGCACAGAATAACTATCGCTTACTGGATTATTGGATTATATGGTTAGTAATCGGTACTCCTCTAATACACAGAAGTACAACGCTTTCCGACACCATTCTGAGTTAGTGAACTACAAGGTTTATAAGCGGTAGCCCACTAATACCTAGAATTACCAACGTCTACCCAGACTTCGTTACTGCACTTAGTAGAGTAGTCTAGCTTATTGACCAAATTCAAAGGTTTAATTTATTAAAAATAAATAAAGTATTGAATCTAACTAAACTAAACAATCTCAAATTATTTTCTGTAAACGACTCCTGGCAATCCGGCCAGCTTTACCCCAGGCGAAAAAAAATTCGTTACAGCCTTCAGGGTAAGAAAGTCTGATCAACACTAAGTTTTTAGGGTATATCCTATAAAGTTTACAATTTCCTGTAAAGGTTCGCCATTTAGACATTAGATATCATCTTTAAGCCGTATTACGTCTGAAAATGTGAGTATGTCGGCAATCGTCAATTCAGTTGAAAATTTATATTATTTCTCAGCGAATTCTGACAACACAAGTTGCGCACAGTAGTTGCAATTCTGTGTGTATGGTTATGCAACATTAATATTTTTCAGCAGGAGAATTCTTGAAACATTTTGGAAGTTCTTATAGCTATTTCGGATATGCCACTTGCCCTCATTAGAGATCTTTCAGTGAAAGGCAATTTTTCCCCGAGCATTTAATATGTGTCAGAAATAAACAGTGCAACGACTATGAACCCTGTCGGGAATCGAAACTGTGCCTTCAGGTATCAACTACGCTAACTGCAGGTGGTGAAGTAACTGATCAAATTCTTACCATGTACTCTCTCATTTCACCGCACTCTAAACTAATGTGTCTCATTACCGCTCATTTGTTCCGCTAAGTCTCCCACTCCATTTTTATTACATTTCAGTGGTGGCATATTACATTACTTTTTTAGTGGACAGGCTAATTGAGCCTGATCAACACTAACTCTGTAGGGTATATTCTATAAAGTTTACAATTTCATCATTAAGCATTATATATCACCTTTTAGCAGTATTCCGTCTGAAAAGGTGATTAAGTCAGTAGTCGTCAGTTCAGTTGAAAATTAAAATTATTTCTCAGCGAATTTATTGACAAGAAAAGTTGCACTCAGGACACACAAACACAGTTGCACAGTTGCAACTGTGTTTGTGTGGTTATGCCATCGTAATAATTTTCAGATGGAAAATTATTGAAATATTTTGCCAGATCTTATAGCTATTTCGGACACGCCAATTGTCCTCATCAGAGATCTTTCAGTGAAAGACAATTTTTCCCCAAGTATTTATTTTGTCTCAGAAATCAACAGCGCACCAACTATGAACCCTGCCAGGAATAGAGCCTGGGCCTTCAGGTATTGTAACGTGTCCATCCAGACAACTACGCTAGCTGTAGGTGGTGAGCTCACTAATCAAATTCTGTCTGCGGCCTCATTCTACCGCAGTCTAATTATTACCCCTCAATTGCTCCTTTAAGTCTATCTTTCCATTTTGAGTACATATCAGTAGTGTGACAGGATAATTAAGCCTGATCAATACTAGATTTTTAGGTATATTCTATAAAGTATACAATTTCTTATGAAGGTTCGTTATTAGACATTAAATATCACATTTATTCCGCCTGAAAATGTGAGGAAGTCACTAGTCGTCAATTCAGTAGAAAATTAAGATTATTTTTCAACGAATTTATTGACAAGACAAGTTGCACACAGTAGTTGCAATTGTGTATGCGTGGTTATGGCACAGCAATAATTTTCAGGAGAATTATTGAAATATTTAGGCAAATTTTATAGTTATTTCGAAAACGCCACTTATCTCCAACAGAGATCTTTCAGTGAAAGTCAATTTTTCCCCAGTATTTTTTATGTCTCAGAAATGCACAGCGCACCAACTGTGAATCCTCCGTGGAATTGAACGTATGCTTTCAGTTACTGTATTCTGTCCATCCAGACAATTACGCTAACTACAAGTGGTGAACTCACTGATCAAATTCTGTCCATGTTCTGTCTCATTCCACCGCACTCTAAACTACTGTGTCTTAAGATTACTCTCCATTTTTATTACATTTCAGTGGTGTCATATTACATTACTTTTTTAACTGGACAGGCTAATAAGGCCTGATCAACACTAACTTTTTAGTGTATATTCTATAAAGTTTACAATTCCTTGTGAAGGTTCGTCATTAAACATTATATATCACCTTTTATCCGTACTTCGTCTAAAAATGTAAGTATGTCGGTAGTCGTCAATTAAGTTGAAAACTAAGATTATTTCATAGCGAATTTATTTATTTATTTATTTTTTTTTATTAAACCATTTATTTGTTAATGTATCTTACTCCTTTGCAAACTCACAATAAGTTATCAAATTCTAAAACTAATGTATTAAATATGCTCTTTGCCTATTGCTTGGAGCTATTTGGGTTCTACTAGTTCATATATATTAATTAATTATAATTTTAAAAAGAAGAGGGAAACAAAATTTTATATAAATACATTTATATATATACATATATACGAGTACATACGAGTTTATTGACAAGAAAATTTGCACACAATAGTTGCAGTTGTGTATGTGTGGTTATGTCAGAGTAATATTTTTTAGCAGGATAATTCTTGAAACATTTTGGCAGATCTTATAGCTCTTTTGGCACGCCACTTCTCCTCATCAGGCCTCTTTCAATGTAGGGCACTTTTTGCCAAAACATTTGGTATGTCTAAGAAATCAAGATCGTTCCAGATATGAATCCGTTGCAATTATTATGTTTGGTATGCCACTGTAATAATTTTACTTACTGCCAATGAAAGCAAACATTTTTTGTAGTACAACTTAATTATGCGGATCACATTGTTATCCATAGGCTGGATCAAAGGTGTAATATTGGGTGGCATATAAATAACGAATATGGAGCCATCAGCTTTCTAAGCTCATGACCTCGAGGAAAACAATATTTGCAAATATTTATACCCTTTATCTTTAAAAAATTGAAATAGGGTATACTAACTTTGTGCTTTTGAGAGGGGTTGCAATTTCGAGAAGGAGGCATGGTAGGTGTGGGCATATATATAAAGATATGATCAGAATCACTTTCTAAGCAATTTTTATTTTGTCCGTCCGTCTGTCCGTCTCTCCGTCTCTTGCCACTTTTTTCTACACCGTTAGAGCTATCTTAATGAAATTTTGCAAAAGTATAGTCTGGACAAAGATACAGAACCAGATTGCTATATGGGCCGATTTGGACAAAGACCACGCCTACCTCCCATATAAGGAACTTTTTTCACCTATTTTAAAATGACTATAACTTCGGTCCAATTGACGAAATCGTGACGTTATTTGGCAGCTATGGAGATGTTGGTTCCCCTAAACACTGTGCAAAAAGTGGGCGGTATATATTAACTGCCACGCCTACTATTAACAAATATTATTACTGAAGATCTGGCAGAGATTTACGGACGAAATTTTACGGGAAAGAACATGTGGACATTACAAAGCTATCTGCAACAAATGGGGCTGATCAGAGAAAAGACACCCCCACTTTTGATATAGGGAACTTTCGGGTCTAAAATAAAAATTAGCCTACCTATGTTCGTATTGATGCCAGCGGAATAAAAATTTGCAGAAATATCCATAATAGTGTGTGTGCAGAATATGGAGATCATAATAGAACTGCCACGCCCACAATTAGCCAAAAATCATTACTGTGTTCCTATTAAAGATTTATCAACGAAATTTCACAGGAAGGTTGCAGGTACTAACATTAAACACAACACAAAAAATGGGCGTGCTATTTCTACAGCCACGCCCACAATTCACAAATTATTATAACTTACGACCTATATAATATTTTGAAGCGAAATTTTATAACAGTACGTATATGGCCCCTACAAAGCCATATAAAATAATTGGGGTCGATCAGATAAAGGATACGCCTCCTTCCCATATAATGAACTTTGGGGACCCCACTTACAGACAGTTACCTTATCTATGGTTTTAGTGATGATATATGAAAACAAATTGGTAGATGTATACACTGGGTCTGCACTAGCATGCATTCCAAATATGGGCAGATTATTACTACTGCCACGCTCACAATTAGCCAAATATCATTACTCTGTTCCTATTAAAGATTTATCAATTAAATTTCACAGGAAGGTTGCGGGTACTTACATTAAACACCACACAAAAAATGGGCGTGTTAATTCAACGGCCACGCCCACTATTGACATATTATTATAACTTACGACCTATACAATATTTTTGGACGAAATTATAAAGTAGTACGTATATGGACCCTGCAAAGCCATATACAAGATTCGGGGTCGATCAGATGAAGTATACGCCTCCCTCCCATATAATGAACTTTGGGGACCCCACTTAAAGACAATTACCCTATCTATGCTTCTAGTGATGATATATGAAAAGAAATTGGTAGATGTATACAATGGGTCTGTACTAACATGCATTCCAAATATGGGCAGATTATTACTACTGCCACGCCCACACTAAGCCAAAAATTGTGACTAGGTTCCTATTAAAGATTTATCAACGAAATTTCACAGGAATGTTGCGTGTACTAACATTAAACAGCACACAAAAAAATGGGCGTGTTATTTATACAGCCACGCCCACTATTGACATATTATTATAACTTATGACCTATACAATATTTTTGGACGAAATTTTATATTAGTACGTATATGGACCCTACAAAGCCATACACAAGAAATGGGGTCGCTATAATCAATTCAAGGTACCGTAACGCAATTTAACGTAGATATGCTCCTAATGAAGATTTATGAAGAAAACATCCCAATTGTTGAACTCGCACTCACATATTTCGTAGTCGGTCTAACCCGACTTCAGACTTCTTTACTCATTTATATTAATAATTTATTTAAATATAATAAATTATGAAACATTTTTTTCTATAATATTTTTTTGTTTTAGAGTTTGTGAGGGGGCTTTATCTAGTTTAGATTCTATAACTCAAAATCTTCGAAATGATTATTTTCAGTCTTTTAATATTTTACAATGATAAGATTAGTGACATTAATAGTTTTTTTAGTTCCGTTGTGTTTTATTAATAATATATTTAGAATGGTTCAAAATATATTATTATTAATTAGATTTTGTTTTATTGTATTTAATTATTATTCAAATTATTTTGTTAATATCTGTTATTTTCTAGGTTGTGATTTATTATCTTATGGATTAATTTTATTAAGATTATGAATTTGTTCTTTAATATTAATAGCAAGAGAATCTATTTTCAAATATAAAAATTTTAAAAATAAAAAAGAGCATGCAACAACCAACAATGCCACGTGCTTGACAACAAGCCGATTTCTGCAGCGATAGTGACGATTGCGTTTGAATAGAATTGGTGCAACAACAACACCACGGCCTTGGCAACAGAGGATGGACATAGATGGATGACAAGCCGATTTAGCAGCGATAGTGACGGTTACGTTTGAATCGAATTGATACAAATGATGGTATATAAAAGCAGCAACAACCGAAGACTTACTCTCTTCCTTCTCCAGCAAGCAATGAAGACGCATCGACGGACAGAGCTCTCTTTTCCTGAATAGCTCTAGACGAAGACACATCGAAGCATAGCTCTCTTTCTTCTCCAACAAGCAACGACGACGCATCGACATAGCTCTTTCTTCTTCAGCAAGCAACGAAGATGCATCGACGGACAGTGCTCTTTTCCTGAACAGCGAACTCGACGAAGACACATCGACGCATAGCTCGCTTTACTTCATCAGCCATCGAGGAAGACATACCGACTCTCAGCTCTTTTGGAAGACCCATCGACGCACACGAAGACACATTGATGCACCAATACTTTTGACTCCAGCATTTGAAGCAACTCTACGGAGAATATTCTGAATTAGTACTCCACTAATGCCAAGAAATACAACCGCTTACTGAGATTATTCTGAATTAGTGGATTATATAGTTGTATTCGGTACTCCACTAATACTAAGAAGTACAACCACTTACTGAGACTATTCTGAAAGAGTGGATTATATGGTTTGTAATCGATACTCCACTAATGCACAGAATTACAATCGCTTACTGGATTATTGGATTATATGGTTAGTAATCGGAACTCCACTAATACCCAGAAGTACAACGCTTACCGAGACCATTCGGAGTTAGTGCACTACATAGTTTATAGTCGGTAGCCCACTAATACCCAGAATTACCAACGTCTACCGAGACTTAGTTACTGCACTTAGTAGAGTAGTCTAGCTTATTGACCATACTCAAAGGTTTAATTTAATAAAAATAAAAAAAAGTATTGAATCTAATCTCAAAGTTATATTCTGTAAACGACTCCTGGAAATCCGGCGAGCATTACCCAGGCAAAACTTTCACAAGAAAACTAACAGAGTAAACAAAAGAGTTTTATCCAACTTCGCCCCATCACCAGAGTCTTACGCAGGATGGGAGCAACGAGTTGGGTATACAACCTACGCAAGGATCAGCTAGTAATGTGTTGTGTCGAGTTTGGTTTAGAGGCCACTGGCACAGTGGCAGAAATACGAAAAAGAGTATCCGAATTCACCGATGATATGGAATTTAATCTACAACAGTTACATCGATTGGCAGGGTCACAGGCCCGGCGAGCAGTTTGTCACCCGGACCTAGTACCCACGGGAGGACTAACCCCAGCACAGTTCAGCCGTTAAGCAACAAAGAACTGACAGCAATTAACAGGGACGCGCTATCACCAGACGATATCGTCGCGTACTGCATTTCACCCCGCAGTATCCGATACAACGCGATGCGGAAGTGACACTTACTTGGCTGTTATTAACCACGTCAGAAAGAGGTCAATTAAATACGATGGAGGGCGTGACTCCCTGGCTTTCGTCGATCGAGTGGGGGAGCTTTCGGAAGTATGCGGTCTAAACAAACATATGTTACCCCGAACAATGCCCGAACTCCTAAAGGAACGTGCTCTATTGTGGTTTTGCAATAAGAATCGAGCGTGGATAGACCGGCCTTCGATCAAGAAGGACTTTCTTAAATTTTTCTTGCCTGCCAGATATTTCGAAAAGCTGGAGAACGAGATCAGGCAACGGAGTGATTCGTCGCGCGTCGTCTAGATCGGTTCGTTTCGTCGCACCTACGAGAAAATAAATTCAGAAAAGTTTCAAAAAGTGTAGAACGCCTAAAAAAGAACAAAAATCAATTTAAAACCTTCGAAATATTGAGTGATCCCAACTAATTGCCTTGTCAAGGATTGAAAATTAATTTTAAAAAATGAAAATAAAAAGCAAAAAATTAAAATAGAAAATATAGTGCAGAACGGTATTCAAAAGAACTTAAAAAATAAAATAATATAAACAACAGCAGTTGTCTCACTGCACTGCTGACAGTGACAGCAAATCTATTACAGTGACACAGCTATTACTAAGTGTGGTTAGTGTATGGGATAAGTCACCCATCGTCTATTACCTTTTATTATTCAATTAAATATGCTTATCGCGTGCTAACACATCGCTTGAATTTTAAACTAAAATGAGTAACAGAAAAACACCACCACCTGGTGGGGGGTCCAAAGAAAAAATACTAAATCTTGAATCGCAAAACACAGAATTGCCCGAAAAAATCCAAAACTTACAAAAATTATGCTCATTGTAAAAAAACGAGTTATCTGTACTCAAAAGTGAGAGTGTAAAACTTAAATCAACCGAAAATTATACCAACACAAAAACTATTGATAACGAAAAAAGTATGAGACTGATGAGAATGAACTAGCCAGAGAGACGGACTGGATCCTCAAAAAGAAAAGACCAACCAAAAAACGGAAGGCAGAGACCTCTCCGGAAGTGATCACACAAAGTGGACCTACAGTTTCAAGTGCTAAAGTGACTATTACTACTAGTAAAATATCTCGACCTCCTCCAATTGTTGTCAACAGTTCAAAAGATTTTAAGAAATTACACACCCAGCTTATTGCAACTATAAAAAACAAGTTCTTGTGAAACTTATTAATAATGGTGCATACAGAGTAATAACTTTTGACTCTTCTGACTATCGGGCTGTTACGAAGTTGTTAACTAATGAAAGTATCCCTTGGTTCAGCTATGAAGACAAGCAAACCAGGCCAATAAAAGTAATTGTAAAAAATCTGCACCATTCGTGTGACCAGGAATCCATTATAAGTGATTTAAATAATCAAGGCCTCTAAGTAATTAGTGCTATTAGCAAACTTAAATGGAAGACGAAGGAACCGCTTGATATGTTCGTTCTGACTTTCAACTCTTCTGAAGATGTGAAGAAAATTCACGAAATCAAAAACATTTTAAATACAATTGTAAAGATTGAACCAATAAAATCATCTAACGTAATTCCCCAGTGCAAAAGTTGCCAATCATTCGGCCACACAAAAAATTGCTGTGGGAAACCTCCACGATGCGTCAAATGTGCTGGCAAACATATATCTTCAAAATGCCAAAAGCCAATAGCTGATAAACACAAATGCTGCAATTGTGGTGAGTCGCACCCAGCAAATTATCGTGGCTGTGCAATTGCGAAAGAATTCCAAAAAATCAGATCGAAGAAGACAACTTTTGTTAAAACGAAGGATCGCGATAATAATCAATTTGCTGCGTCAAAAAATGTCCCCACCAAAATTCTACCATCTACGAGTACTAAAGCAACAAGCTATGCTCAAATAACAAAAGTCTCTGCTCCCAATTTTGCACCACAAAGCACGAATGCGCTGTCAATAATCTTGGCAAAGCTAGACCGCCAGGAAAAAATGTTCAAAGCATTGGAATTGCGCTTGGGAGCCCTGGAGCACAACATGCAATTTTTAAATTATGACTGATTGTCTAAGACTGATTTTATGGAACGCAAATGGTTTAGCCAAACACAAAAATGAGCTGGAAGTCATGCTTAATAATGAAGATATTGATATATGCTTAATTGCTGAAACTCATTTTACTAAGCAGTCGCATGTGTCCTTTAAAAAATACGCGATTTACCATACAATACATCCAGACAATTTTGCAAGGGGTGGTAGCGCAGTCATAATCAAAAACTCCATTAAACATCACTTGGAGGACCAAATCAGCACAAATGAGTTTCAAACCACATCCGTTTCAGTTGAAACTTCCAAACAACCACTGGTTCTAACTGCTCTATATATTCCACCAGTTGAAATATGAAGATTATTTGTCTCTTTTTAATCGTTTCCATGGTTGTTTTATAATTGGAGGCGACTTCAACGCAAACATACGTTTTGGGGCTCAGGACTCACCACGACAAAAGGAAGAGAATTATTCAAAGCCATGCAGCGTACATGTTGTAATTCAATTTCAACTGGTAAACCAACATATTGGCCATCGGATACTAGCAAAGTACCAGACTTAATTGACTTCTTTGTCTACAAAAACATTCCTGCAGCGCATTTAACTATCACTGAAGGATTTGACCTAAGTTCTGACCATTCGCTGGTGCAATTGGTAATTTCCCAAACCCCAGCATTAAATCAAAGCACACCAACGTTAGTAAATGCTTTTTCTGACTGGAATTACTTTCAAGTGCAGCTAGAACAATTAGCCAAGTTTGATTCTATTGTTACCAGTGAGCAACTTGATGATGCTGTACTCCACTTTACACATCAAATACAGATGGCAGCGTGGAATATTACGCCCACACTAAGATTTGTTCTGCACGGGAAAAAATATCTACCTTTTATTAAGAGCTTAATTGCAAAGAAACGGAAGCTACGGAAACGTTGGCAACAAACCAGATCTCGAGCAATCAAATCGAATTTAAACTTAGCCAGTAAACATTTACACACAGCAATCAAGTCATTCAATAATGACACATTTAATCGATTTCTGCTGGATCTTACAGCTGATAAGACCACAGAGTACTCTTTGTGGAAGGCGGCTAAATCATTCAGCAAGCCAATACAACACTGTGCTCCAGTTAAAATCAACGATACACTGTGGGCCAAAACAAGCTCACAAAAAGCAATGTTGTTTGCGGCACATCTTAAAAAGACCTTTAGTCCAAATGAAGGAAATGATGAAATAGTTATTAATGGAAGTTGGCTAGAGTGCGATACCCACATTACTCAAGTAACTCCCGAAGAAGTTGGTAAGCAAATTCATAAAATGAAACTAAAAAAACGCCAGGATTTGACTTAATAACGACGGAAGTTCTTCGTAGACTGCCCAATAATTGCGTCTCTTATCTGTCTGCTTTAATTAATATGTTCTTCAGGTTTAGGAATGTTCCTATATATTGGAAATTTGTAGAGGTAATCATGGTACCCAAGCCTGGGAAGTCACTCAACGATGTATCATCGTATAGGCCAATATCCTTACTGCCAGCATTGTCAAAACTATTTGAAAAATTGCTTTTAACGCGCTTAATGCCAATAATTGAGAATAAAAAATTGATTCCCGCTCACCAGTTTGGTTTTAGGAAAAATCATTCGACAACTGATCAAATCCACAGAGTTGTGAATATAGTCGAAAATACGTTGGAAGGGAAAAAAGTGTGTTCCGCCGTCTTCCCAGACGTTTCACAAGCTTTGGATAAGGTGTGGTATGCAGGTCTATTACAAAAGCTGCGGACATTGTTGCCAAAGCAATATTGCGAGGTGCTTTCATCATAACTTGATGACAGGTACTTTAGTATTAAGTACGAAAACGCCCATTCTTCTTTGAAAAAAATTAGTGCTGGTGTACAGCAAGGGAGCATCCTGGGGCCTCTGCTGTACCCCTTGTATACATACGACCTACCAACAGCAAATCAGCAAGCAACCGCAACATTTGCGGACGATACTGGTGTTCTCGCTACAGGTAACACTATCGAAGACGCGACGGCTAAGCTACAAGAGGCTGTTAATTGTATTGCTTCATGGGCTAAGAAATGGCGCATTAAGTTAAACAAAACCAAATCAGCGCATATAGTTTTTTCACTGAAAAATATACCTTACAAACCGATTTTCATGGATGAGTTAATAATCCCACATGTCAACGAAGCCAAATACCTGGATATTACACTCGACGCCAAATTGCGCTGGAAAGCTCACGTAAAGAAAAAAACGAGAGCAACTTGACCTGAAATTCAACAAATTGTACCACCTTATTGGCAGACACTCTACCCTGTCAATTCACAATAAACTAATGGTGTATAAACAAATACTGAAGCCGACCTGGACCTATGGCATCCAATTTTGGGAATGTGCTAGTGATATATACTTTTCCACTATCCAACGCTTTCAAAATAAAGTGCTGCTATGTATTGTTAATGCACCATACTATGTTAGAAATAGCGATCTACATCGTGATCTTGGCATGCCAACTGTCACTGATGACACAAAAAAATTTGCCATTTCTCACAAACAGCGACTGAAATCGCATGTCAACGTTGCAGCATCCAGTTTACTTCTGATGACTGCGCAGCGTAGGCGGCTAAAATGGAAAACAGTGTCAGACCTAATGGAACTCGAGTAGCCGATATTTTATTTATATGTTATATGTTAGCATGTACATAAAATACTTAACGCTTTTCTTTTAATTTGTTTAATTTATTCGAACAAAATTGCTAGTTAGTATTACCAGTATTTACTAGGTGCAACTATAAAACGTATCTGTATATGGTATAAGATTCGTTAATAAAAAAAAAAAGGTAACGGCAACAGCAACCACGGGAAACATTCAAGTAGTATGTGGTTGAACTACAAGATCTCATGCGGCATGCCAGCTACTCGGAAGAAAGCAAACTTGAGCGAATTTTCCGGAATAGCCTAGAAGAGTACCAGTGGTACGTACGAAGAAAAGACTTTTCGACACTGGAGGACGTTGGTGGAAATGGCGGAAGACCTAGAGGGTATACGTGGTTACCGCGAGACTCCACGAGCAGCACCACCGTGACCACCATAAGCACGACCAGTATTCAAGTCACGCCTGAACGCATATACCCACGAGAAACAAGGAGCCGGCAGGTAGCACCAGTGAACTATGTCAGCCAAGATTCACCGATAAATCTACTAATAGCTGGCAGACGGTGCGGTCAGTCAGGACACATCGCACGACACTGTCGTAACGCCCAAGTCCTCTTCTGTTGGGAGTGCGGCAAGAAGGGAACTAGGACTATTGTGTGCTGTAGGACATCAGGGGGAAACGAGCGGAGTTGCCGCCTGCAACGAGGCATGGAGCAGTCCAACGAAAAGAAGTCTCACAGACAGTCAGCACGCTACGTTGCAACGGGCAATGCATCTGTGCCGCCGTCACCATTGGCACAGAATGATATAACGGCCATGCTAGACACTGGCGCCACCAAGAGTTTTATCAGCGAACGACTTGTCCACCAATTAAGTGCTACCGGTAGAGTGATCTCTACAATTACTAGAGCACATATGGCTGATGGGCGAACAAGGAAAATCACTCGAGCGTTTGTGGTGTGCGTCAGGCTGGGAGGAAAGATATTCTCATAATGCCCGACACCATTGAAGACCTAATGCTCGGCCTGGATTCATGAACAAACAAGGCATGTCCCTGAAATGTGGAGATCACGAGACCTGGCCACGGAGTTGGCTAAATTTACGGACGAGCAAAATTTATCCAACCTGACGAACTAGAAGATCGTGATGCGCGATGGCCGGCCTATCAAACTTAATGTATTAGCGGATACATTGTCAAGACAACCTATCGAGGCTGCATGCACTGTCACATTGCAGGACCAACCAGAGCACAACTGCAAGTGGTGGCTTAAAAGAAAATTAGAAGTACCACCGATCCGGTTAAATTCACCGACTACACTATAGAAAACGGGCAACTGTACCGCCATATACCTAGCCGCATGGGCGACGAAGACTGCACACAGTGGAAACTATGCTTACCTAGGCCTTTTAGGGAATGCATTCTACAGGAAAGCCATGACACACCAACTGCAGGACATCGGTGCATCCGGAAATCGATAGCACGAATAGCTAAACTGTTCTACTGGTCTGGACTATTCAGAGATACCAGTCGTCAATGTACTCTGTGCCAACAATACAAACCTAGCGAGCAACAATCGGCTGGAGAAATGCTGACGCAGATACCCCTTGAACCGTGGGCTATATTATGTGCTGACTTTTTTGGATCCATACCTCGCTCAAAGCACGGAAACACCATGGTGGTAGTCTTCCATAACAAATTCTCCAAACGGACAGTAGGTGCTCCCCTCCGAAAGGCCACCACCGAGACCCTACAACGGGCTTTTCGGGAGAGCATTTTAGCCCGTTTTGGAGTCCCAAAGGTCTTAGTGACAGACAACTGTTCTCAATTCACGAGCAAGTCATTCAAGTGTTTTGTCAAAGACTACGGTATCAAATATCAGTTCACCGCACCTTACACGCCACAAGAAAATGCCACCGAGCGTGCCAACCGCACTATTTGCAGGAAATGAGCAACAAATGTGGTATGAGCTATAGCCTGAATTAACCTTCGCCGTCAACACCAGCGTGTCAGAAACTACGGGCTATAGCCCCGCGTTCTTGATACAAGGACGGGAACCACGCCGCCCAAGAGCATTATACGATGAAACCAGTCCAGGACCGGGAAAACAGAAGCAAACGCCAAACGATAGAGCTGAACGACTTAAATAAGCCTATAAGCTGGTTATAACAAATCTGGAGTGGACTCTGGAAGCCCGAAGTTGGATAGTGGGTGTTAGCACCAAGGCTGTGGAACATTAAGGGGGAGGAAATGTAAGGAACAAAATTTCCCCAAAAATTTTGCTCCAACATAATTCTTCTGCCACACCTACATTTTTCAAACGAAGCCACGAACCTCACTCGATTGTTCCAGAATAATTTAATTTATTGCGCATTGACATAGCTCTTTCTTATTCAGCAAGCAACGAAGATGCATCGACGGACAAAGCTCTTTTCCTGAACAGCTCTCGACGAAGAGACATCGACGCATAGCTCGCTTTACTTCATCAGCCATCGAGGAAGACACACCGACGCTCAGTTCTTTTTGAAGACACATCGACGCACCAATACTTTTGACTCCAGCATTTGAAGCAACTGTACTGAGAATATTCTGAATTAGTACTCCACTAATGCCAAAAATTCCAACCACTTACTGAGACTATTCTGAATTAGTTGATTATATGGTTTGTAATCGATACTCCACTAATGCACAGAATAACTATCGCTTACTGGATTATTGGATTATATGGTTAGTAATCGGTACTCCTCTAATACACAGAAGTACAACGCTTTCCGACACCATTCTGAGTTAGTGAACTACAAGGTTTATAAGCGGTAGCCCACTAATACCTAGAATTACCGACGTCTACCCAGACTTCGTTACTGCACTTAGTAGAGTAGTCTAGCTTATTGACCAAATTCAAAGGTTTAATTTATTAAAAATAAATAAAGTATTGAATCTAACTAAACTAAACAATCTCAAATTATTTTCTGTAAACGACTCCTGGCAATCCGGCCAGGTTTACCCCAGGCGAAAAAAAATTCGTTACAGCCTTCAGGCTAAGAAAGTCTGATCAACACTAAGTTTTTAGGGTATATCCTATAAAGTTTACAATTTCCTGTGAAGGTTCGCCATTTAGACATTAGATATCATCTTTAAGCCGTATTACGTCTGAAAATGTGAGTATGTCGGCAATCGTCAATTCAGTTGAAAATTTATATTATTTCTCAGCGAATTCTGACAACACAAGTTGCGCACAGTAGTTGCAATTCTGTGTGTATGGTTATGCAACATTAATATTTTTCAGCAGGAGAATTCTTGAAACATTTTGGAAGTTCTTATAGCTATTTCGGATATGCCACTTGCCCTCATTAGAGATCTTTCAGTGAAAAGCAATTTTTCCCCAAGCATTTAATATGTGTCAGAAATAAACAGTGCAACGACTATGAACCCTGTCGGGAATCGAAACTGTGCCTTCAGGTATCAACTACGCTAACTGCAGGTGGTGAAGTAACTGATCAAATTCTTACCATGTACTCTCTCATTTCACCGCACTCTAAACTAATGTGTCTCATTACCGCTCATTTGTTCCGCTAAGTCTCCCACTCCATTTTTATTACATTTCAGTGGTGGCATATTACATTACTTTTTTAGTGGACAGGCTAATTGAGCCTGATCAACACTAACTCTGTAGGGTATATTCTATAAAGTTTACAATTTCATCATTAAGCATTATATATCACCTTTTAGCAGTATTCCGTCTGAAAAGGTGATTAAGTCAGTAGTCGTCAGTTCAGCTGAAAATTAAAATTATTTCTCAGCGAATTTATTGACAAGAAAAGTTGCACTCAGGAGTTGCAACTGTGTTTGTGTGGTTATGCCATCGTAATAATTTTCAGATGGAAAATTATTGAAATATTTTGCCAGATCTTATAGCTATTTCGGACACGCCAATTGTCCTCATCAGAGATCTTTCAGTGAAAGACAATTTTTCCCCAAGTATTTATTTTGTCTCAGAAATCAACAGCGCACCAACTATGAACCCTGCCAGGAATAGAGCCTGGGCCTTCAGGTATTGTAACGTGTCCATCCAGACAACTACGCTAGCTGTAGGTGGTGAGCTCACTAATCAAATTCTGTCTGCGGCCTCAATTGCTCCTTTAAGTCTCTCTTTCCATTTTGAGTACATATCAGTAGTGTGACAGGATAATTAAGCCTGATCAACACTAGATTTTTAGGTATATTCTATAAAGTATACAATTTCTTATGAAGGTTCGTTATTAGACATTAAATATCACATTTATTCCGCCTGAAAATGTGAGGAAGTCACAAGTCATCATTTCAGTAGAAAATTAAGATTATTTTTCAACGAATTTATTGACAAGACAAGTTGCACACAGTAGTTGCAATTGTGTATGCGTGGTTATGGCACAGCAATAATTTTCAGGAGAATTATTGAAATATTTAGGCAAATTTTATAGTTATTTCGAAAACGCCACTTATCTCCAACAGAGATCTTTCAGTGAAAGTCAATTTTTCCCCAGTATTTTTTATGTCTCAGAAATGCACAGCGCACCAACTGTGAATCCTCCGTGGAATTGAACGTATGCTTTCAGTTACTGTATTCTGTCCATCCAGACAATTACGCTAACTACAAGTGGTGAACTCACTGATCAAATTCTGTCCATGTTCTGTCTCATTCCACCGCACTCTAAACTACTGTGTCTTAAGATTACTCTCCATTTTTATTACATTTCAGTGGTGTCATATTACATTACTTTTTTAACTGGACAGGCTAATAAGGCCTGATCAACACTAACTTTTTAGTGTATATTCTATAAAGTTTACAATTCCTTGTGAAGGTTCGTCATTAAACATTATATATCACCTTTTATCCGTACTTCGTCTAAAAATGTAAGTATGTCGGTAGTCGTCAATTAAGTTGAAAACTAAGATTATTTCATAGCGAATTTATTTATTTATTTATTTTTTTTTATTAAACCATTTATTTGTTAATGTATCTTACTCCTTTGCAAACTCACAATAAGTTATCAAATTCTAAAACTAATGTATTAAATATGCTCTTTGCCTATTGCTTGGAGCTATTTGGGTTCTACTAGTTCATATATATTAATTAATTATAATTTTAAAAAGAAGAGGGAAACAAAATTTTATATAAATACATTTATATATATACATATATACGAGTACATACGAGTTTATTGACAAGAAAATTTGCACACAATAGTTGCAGTTGTGTATGTGTGGTTATGTCAGAGTAATATTTTTTAGCAGGATAATTCTTGAAACATTTTGGCAGATCTTATAGCTCTTTTGACACGCCACTTCTCCTCATCAGGCCTCTTTCAATGTAGGGCACTTTTTGCCAAAACATTTGGTATGTCTAAGAAATCAAGATCGTTCCAGATATGAATCCGTTGCAATTATTATGTTTGGTATGCCACTGTAATAATTTTCAGAAGGCGAATTATTGAAACACTTTAGCAGATATATTCTACACATAAAACAAAATAAAACGAGTTGTGATCTACCTAATTGATATTTATATTATTACTGCCTTTGTGTCTTCTGTTTTTTATTAATTTTATAAATCTTATCTATATATTTTATAATTTTACAAAGATTATCTTTATCAAAACTTTTATATGAAATTATTCAAAATTTCTTTTTTTTTAATTTTGGTATTTTTTTTCATTACAACTTCGATCTTTGCAATTTCTTTAATTTCTTTCCGTTATGATAGTTATTGTTTCTTAAATTGGACTTTTAAATTTCTTTAAGTGAAAAAATTTAAATGCATACATACATTTTGTAGTACTTCCTCGATTCGTGTATACTTACACAGCAATCTATTTCTCCTCTTCAGCCGCAGCACCGGTTTCAAAACTTCTCTTTCAGCGGTATTGAATAAATCGGTTGTGCCCCCAATTATAGGATTCAACTTATTGAAAAATTAACTTGTTTTCGTAGATTAATTAGTTCACTCCTTATTTCTTATCTTCGAAGTAATTATAACTAACCTCACACCAGCAGTTCTTTTTGGTCAGTGGTAGCCAACCACATCTTCCGAAGCTGTGTGCACGGAGTGGGAAATAAGCGTCCAATGCGCGCATATACCATCAAGTTGACTGTCTTCAAGGAGGCTCACGAGGCGGGTTGTGAATTCATTGGCTGTCCGTTGTGACTGCAGCTTCTAGTCATGTAATTTCCTCGGTGCACTTGAGCGTACCTTTTTTCCCGCACTGAGGCGAGTGCGAACCTTTGCTGCTACATGGTGATGGTCCGAGTCCATGTTGGCGCCACGGATTGTACGCACGCCCAATACACTGGAGTCATATCGTCCATATATCATAACATGATCAATTTGGTGCTACTGACTACCATATTCCAGGCTACTGCGAAATCAATCAGCCTCAATCCATTATCGGATGTAAACTGCCTCTCTGCCCACCTAATCGTTAAAATGCCAAGAACGATGTGTGCATCGTGGAGGGCAGCTGTCGTAAATTTCTTCCAGGCGATCGTAGAAGGCGTCCTTGGTTACTGCATCTTTCTCGCCCGTGGGAGCGTGAGCGCTGATATGAAAATATTTGGCCTTGATCCGAATCGTAGCCATCCTATCATCAATAGGCGTAAACTGCAAGACACATATTCGCAGCCTCTCTGCCGACCACGAAGTCCATCCTGAATTCGCATAGTAGCAGACATCACAAGTAGTTTGCTTGTAGCATATTTGTCCCGTCTATCCTGGAGGTCCAAGATGTACAATGTGCGAACCTGGAGGTCAATGTGCGAACATTTCAGGTACATATCGTGTTCCTTAAATCGTTTTCGTGGGGGATCGTCAACGTTGAGAGGTCTCTTATGCGAGGTATATTATGGTTTGTTATTGGAAATTGATTTTTCAGTGGCGGGTCCACAGCGGATGCTGGGATATCTACCCAAGTGGCGCCATGTGGAGGCTGTGTGTCAACTTACTGCAAATAGAGATCGCTCTGGCCATCTCCAAGTTGAAGGCAATCAAGGCTTTACTCTGCTCAAAAAAAAGCTTCGCCAACCAGTGAACAGTTTTAAACATAAAATCAAAACTTAATTAGAATAGCAAAATTTTGATTTATGAAGCCATCATAAACTTAGGATTGTTAGCTGTGAGGAACTATGAATGTTTCTAACATTAATTTCTAACGCCAATTCAATGAGCTCAATTGGCGATAACTATGTTAACTGTTGCGCTATGGTGCAGTTGCGTCGATGGAAGTAGATTTCTTAAAAATAAAGTAATAGTCTTAGTAATAAACAATGTGGCAATGGGGTATTAAACTGAACCTATATTCGGAACAACAACTTGCAGCAAATTCTGTATCAGTTATTTCGGCATTTTTTTTCCTGCAATAGTTTTTGTCTTAGTTGGCATGACGGCACTGCTCCGTCTTCATCATCATGATCATCTTCGGAATCCATTGAACTGAAACAGTCTAGTAAAGGTTTCCAGCATATTATTATAACTTGTGCCTAAGGCTGATCCCAAACAAGCTTTAAAATTGATACTGTATCTTAGATAGTTTTGGATTTCAAAAATTGTGTCATTTCACCCTTCCTTACTGCCAATGAAAGCAAACATTTTTTGTAGTACAACTTAATTATGCGGATCACATTGTTATCCATAGGCTGGATCAAAGGTGTAATATTGGGTGGCATATAAATAACGAATATGGAGCCATCAGCTTTCTAAGCTCATGACCTCGAGGAAAACAATATTTGCAAATATTTATACCCTTTATCTTTAAAAAATTGAAATAGGGTATACTAACTTTGTGCTTTTGAGAGGGGTTGCAATTTCGAGAAGGAGGCATGGTAGGTGTGGGCATATATATAAAGATATGATCAGAATCACTTTCTAAGCAATTTTTATTTTGTCCGTCCGTCTGTCCGTCTCTCCGTCTCTTGCCACTTTTTTCTACACCGTTAGAGCTATCTTAATGAAATTTTGCAAAAGTATAGTCTGGACAAAGATACAGAACCAGATTGCTATATGGGCCGATTGGGACAAAGACCACGCCTACCTCCCATATAAGGAACTTTTTTCACCTATTTTAAAATGACTATAACTTCGGTCCAATTGACGAAATCGTGACGTTATTTGGCAGCTATGGAGATGTTGGTTCCCCTAAACACTGTGCAAAAAGTGGGCGGTATATATTAACTGCCACGCCTACTATTAACAAATATTATTACTGAAGATCTGGCAGAGATTTACGGACGAAATTTTACGGGAAAGAACATGTGGACATTACAAAGCTATCTGCAAAAAATGGGGCTGATCAGAGAAAAGACACGCCCACTTTTGATATAGGGAACTTTCGGGTCTAAAATTAAAATTAGCCTACCTATGTTCGTATTGATGCCAGCGGAATAAAAATTTGCAGAAATATCCATAATAGTGTGTGTGCAGAATATGGAGATCATAATAGAACTGCCACGCCCACAATTAGCCAAAAATCATTACTGTGTTCCTATTAAAGATTTATCAACGAAATTTCACAGGAAGGTTGCAGGTACTAACATTAAACACAACACAAAAAATGGGCGTGCTATTTCTACAGCCACGCCCACAATTCACAAATTATTATAACTTACGACCTATATAATATTTTGAAGCGAAATTTTATAACAGTACGTATATGGCCCCTACAAAGCCATATAAAATAATTGGGGTCGATCAGATAAAGGATACGCCTCCTTCCCATATAATGAACTTTGGGGACCCCACTTACAGACAGTTACCTTATCTATGGTTTTAGTGATGATATATAAAAACAAATTGGTAGATGTATACACTGGGTCTGCACTAGCATGCATTCCAAATATGGGCAGATTATTACTACTGCCACGCTCACAATTAGCCAAATATCATTACTCTGTTCCTATTAAAGATTTATCAATTAAATTTCACAGGAAGGTTGCGGGTACTTACATTAAACACCACACAAAAAATGGGCGTGTTAATTCAACGGCCACGCCCACTATTGACATATTATTATAACTTACGACCTATACAATATTTTTGGACGAAATTATAAAGTAGTACGTATATGGACACTGCAAAGCCATATACATGATTCGGGGTCGATCAGATGAAGTATACGCCTCCCTCCCATATAATGAACTTTGGGGACCCCACTTAAAGACAATTACCCTATCTATGCTTCTAGTGATGATATATGAAAAGAAATTGGTAGATGTATACAATGGGTCTGTACTAACATGCATTCCAAATATGGGCAGATTATTACTACTGCCACGCCCACACTAAGCCAAAAATTGTTACTAGGTTCCTATTAAAGATTTATCAACGAAATTTCACAGGAATGTTCCGTGTACTAACATTAAACAGCACACAAAAAAATGGGCGTGTTATTTATACAGCCACGCCCACTATTGACATATTATTATAACTTATGACCTATACAATATTTTTGGACGAAATTTTATATTAGTACGTATATAGACCCTACAAAGCCATACACAAGAAATGGGGTCGCTATAATCAATTCAAGGTACCGTAACGAAATTTAACGTAGATATGCTCCTAATGAAGATTTATGAAGAAAACATCCCAATTGTTGAACTCGCACTCACATATTTCGTAGTCGGTCTAACCCGACTTCAGACTTCTTTACTCATTTATATTAATAATTTATTTAAATATAATAAATTATGAAACATTTTTTTCTATAATATTTTTTTGTTTTAGAGTTTGTGAGGGGGCTTTATCTAGTTTAGATTCTATAACTCAAAATCTTCGAATTTCAGGATTTTCAGTCTATTAATATTTTACAATGATAAGATTAGTGACATTAATAGTTTTTTTAGTTCGTTGTGTTTTATTAATAATATATTTAGAATGGTTCAAAATATATTATTATTAATTAGATTTTGTTTTATTGTATTTAATTATTCAAATTATTTTGTTAATATCTGTTATTTTCTACGTTGTGATTTATTATCTTATGGATTAATTTTATTAAGATTATGAATTTGTTCTTTAATATTAATAGCAAGAGAATCTATTTTAAAATATAAAAATTTTAAAAATAAAAAAGAGCATGCAACAACCAACAATGCCACGTGCTTGACAACAAGCCGATTTCTGCAGCGATAGTGACGATTGCGTTTGAATAGAATTGGTGCAACAACAACACCACGGCCTTGGCAACAGAGGATGGACATAGATGGATGACAAGCCGATTTAGCAGCGATAGTGACGGTTACGTTTGAATCGAATTGATACAAATGATGGTATATAAAAGCAGCAACAACCGAAAGACTTACTCTCTTCCTTCTCCAGCAAGCAATCAAGACGCATCGACGGACAGAGCTCTCTTTTCCTGAATAGCTCTGGACGAAGACACATCGAAGCATAGCTCTCTTTCTTCTCCAACAAGCAACGACGACGCATCGACATAGCTCTTTCTTCTTCAGCAAGCAACGAAGATGCATCGACGGACAGTGCTCTTTTCCTGAACAGCGAACTCGACGAAGACACATCGACGCATAGCTCGCTTTACTTCATCAGCCATCGAGGAAGACATACCGACTCTCAGCTCTTTTGGAAGACCCATCGACGCACACGAAGACACATTGATGCACCAATACTTTTGACTCCAGCATTTGAAGCAACTCTACGGAGAATATTCTGAATTAGTACTCCACTAATGCCAAGAAATACAACCGCTTACTGAGATTATTCTGAATTAGTGGATTATATAGTTGTATTCGGTACTCCACTAATACTAAGAAGTACAACCACTTACTGAGACTATTCTGAAAGAGTGGATTATATGGTTTGTAATCGATACTCCACTAATGCACAGAATTACAATCGCTTACTGGATTATTGGATTATATGGTTAGTAATCGGAACTCCACTAATACCCAGAAGTACAACGTTTACCGAGACCATTCTGAGGTAGTGGACTACATGGTTTATAATCGGTAGCCCACTAATACCGAGACTTTCCAACGTCTACCCAGACCTAGTTACTGCACTTAGTAGAGTAGTCTATCTTATTGACCAAACTCAAAGGTTTAATTTACTAAAAATAAATAAAGTATTGAAGCTAACTAAACTAAACAATCTCAAAGTTATTTTCTGTAAACGACTCCTGGCACTCCGGCCAGCTTTACCCAGTCGAAAAAAAATTTCGTTACAGCCATCAGGCTAATAAAGCCTGATCAACACTAACTTTATAGGGTATATCCTATAAAGTTTACAATTTCCTGTGAAGGTTCGTCGTTTAGACTTTAGATATCACCTTTAAGCCGTGTTGCGTCTGAAAATGTGAGTATGTCGGCAATCGTCAATTCAGTTTAAAATTAAGATTATTTCTCAGCGAATGTTGACAACACAAGTTGCGCACAGTAGTTGCAATTCTGTGTGTGTGGTTATGTAACAGTAATATTTTTCAGCAGGAGAATTCTTTAAACATTTTGGCAGTACTTATAGCTATTTCGGACATTCCACTTGCCCTCATTAGACATCTTTCAGTGAAAGGCAATTTTTCCCCAAGCATTTAATATGTCTCAGAAATCAACAGTGCACCAACTATGAACCCTGTCAGGAATCGAACCTGTGCCTTCAGGTATCAACTACGCTTACTGCAGGTGGTGAACTCACTGATCAAATTCTTACCATGTACTCTCTCATTTCAACGCACACTAAACTACTGTGTCTCAAGATTACCCCTCATTTGTTCCGGTAAGTCTCTCTCTCCATTTTTATTACATTTCAGTGGTGTCATATTACATTACTTTTTTAACTACACAGGCTAATTAAGCCTGATCAACACTAAATTTTTAGGGTGTATCTCATAAAGTTTACAATTTATCATGAAACTTGGTCATTAGACATTAGATATCACCTTTTAGCCGTATTCCGTCTGAAAATGTGTGTAAGGCAGTAGTCGTCAATTCAGTTGAAAATTAAGATTATTTCTCATCGAATTTATTGACATGACAAGTTGCACACAGTAGTTGCAGTTGTGTATGTGTGGTTATGTAACAGTATTATTTTGTAGCAGGAGAATTCTTGAAACATTTTGGCAGTTCTTATAGCTATTGCGAACACGCCACTTGCCTTCATTTGAGATCTTCAAGTGAAAGGTAATTTTTCCCAAAGCATTTATTATGTCTCAGAAATCAACAGCGCACCAACAATAAACCCTGCTAGGAATCGAACCTGCGCGTTCACGTACCCTAATCTATCTATCCAGACAAATACGCTAACTGCGGTGGTGAACTCACTGATCAAATTCTTACCATTTACTTTCCCATTTCACCGCACTCTAAACTACTGTGTCTCATTATTACCCCTCATTTGTTCCGTTTAAGTCTCTTTCTCCATATTTTGTATATTTCAGTGGCGTCATAGTACATTACTTTTTTTAGTGGACAGGGTAATTAAACATGATCAACACTAACTTTTTAGGGTATATTCTATAAAGTTTACAATTTCATCATTAAACATTATATATCACCTTTTAGCAGTATTCCGTCTGAAAAGGTGAGTAGATCAGTAGTCGTCAATTCATTTGAAAATTAAGATTATTTCTTAGCGAATTTATTGACAAGAGAAGTTGCACACAGGAGTGGCCATTGTGTATGTGCTGAAAGTTGAAGGACGTTTTAAAAGCAACCCTGCAACACATATGTTTACAACACTGCTTTTTTCGATTCCACATGAATTCTCTTTTGTACATTCTTCTTTACATTACACTTTGAATAAACCGTCAAATGGCTTAGACGTACATTAAAACTGATTGTTTCTACTTAATCAAAAAGTCCAACAGGTTATAGGCCCAGGAACTCTGTGTTTGCCTAAAAAAAGAGTGAATTAAAGTTATTACTTCATAGGTGTATAGCTTGTATTGCTAAATAAGTAAAAAAAAAGTAATTCGCGAAGAAAATTTCTAAAGCAAAACGAAAGACGAGTTCTCCCATGTTCAAAATAGAAAAATAAATGAAACAAACTACGACTCATGGAGCCTGCAGATGCGAAGCGTGCTAGTTTATCAAGATTTGTGGAGAGTTACATCTAGTGAAGTCGAAAAGCCAGAATTACACGATGAAAGTGGCCGAAGAGCAGCAATTTCTTGGACCAGAAAAGATGACAAAGCGACAGCAACAAGTATATTGTGCGCGACGCCATTACAAATAGCGCACATAAAAGGTTGCGCGACATCAAATGAAGTGGGGAACACTTTAAAGGAGATTCATCGTCCAAGAGGGCCAGTGCGTAAAGTCACGTTATTCAAGCAGCTTCTTGCTATGGGCATGGACGACAACGAATGCGTGCAGCAGTACCTTTGCAAATTTACAACAACAGTTGAGAAATTGGCAGAAATCGGCGTTACTCTTCAGGAGGAGCTGTTCACAATAATGCTATTGGCGAGTCTATTAAAAAGTTATGAAAACTTTGTAGTAGCGCTGGAAACGCGAGATGAGCTCCCTAAACTTTGTGCACTGACGATAAAGTTAACCGACCAAGATGAGTGGCGCGAAGCAAGCAGTAATGACGTCGCTAATTCTGAATGTAGCGCAGAATCTGGGGCGCACAAATAACGGACAGCGCCAGAATTCTGCCAAAAAGAACAACAACAACGAAAATAGGAAGAAATCAAGCGATCGCAAAGCAACGAATTTCAATTGCTACAACTGCGGTCGCAAAGGGCATTACGCTGCGCAGTGCAAGGAGAAAGAGAAGAAAAGAGATCAAACGCAAGCATCGTTCTCTGTGAATGCAGCTTCTAACTCCAACATACTGAACGAAAGTATTTGGTGCGTTGACAGCGGCGCTTCTGCACATCTATGCTGCAAGCGTGAAATGTTTGAATCGTGCAAAGCATATGACGAAAATATTTGCATGGTAGGAGACAAGAAGGTAAAAGCAGAAGGAATTGGCAAAATATGCATAAAAAACGCTACGGTCGATATTGAGCTGAATGATGCTCTTTACGTTCCGGGTTTGCAGTGTAATTTCATTTCTGTTGGAAAAGTTGTGACGAAAATTTACTCCGTGGAATTTACTTCAAAGGCAGCAACGATTAGCAGCAGTAGTGGTGAGATTATCCTTCAAGCTAATAAGGTCGGAGACCTTTTTCTTTTTAATGCATCTAGTAACCAACTCTTTTTTACATGCAACGAAAACGCTATCAAATGGCATAATCGTTTTGGCCATATGAATTGTGCGAGTTTGAACAAGCTGGTCAACAAAGACATGGTACGTGGTCTCAACGTCAGGTTTCCTGATGTTATCAACTGCCAAGTGTGCATGAAGTGCAAATGCAGGGTGAAGCCGTTTCCGCATTCTGAGAACCGAGCCAAGGAAGTTTTAGAAATAATTCACACCGACTTATGCGGACCGATAAATAAAACATCGAATGGTGGAAATCGATATTTTTTAACATTTATCGACGATAAATCCAGCTATGTATTCGTGTATTTCCTCAAGTCGAAGGATGAGTTATTTGAAAAATTTCGTGAATTCAAGGCTATGGTCGAGCTGCAGTGCGACAAGAAAATCAAAAAACTACGCAGCGACAACGGCACTGAATTTGTCAATCGTGCCTTTGATGAGCATTTGAAGAAAGACGGCATTAAGAGGCAGCTGACCGTTTCGCACACACCTCAGCAAAATGGGGTAGCTGAGCGTTTTAATAGAACGCTGGTTGAGATGGCCAGAAGTATGATCGTGGGTGCTGCAGTCAGCGAAGCTTTGTGGGCAGAAGCTGTAAACACGGCAGCGTGTTTGAGAAACAGGGCGCCTACCAAAGCACTAAGTGGCATGACGCCATATGAAGTATGGTTTAATTGAAAGCCCAGTGTATCGCATTTGAAGACATTTTGCGCTGTAGCTATCGCGCTAGATGAAAAGCACCATGGCAAATTTCACCCAAAAGGAGAGGAATATTTGATGGTGGCTTACTCAGACGAATCCAAGGCATATGTCTAATGGAGAAGGCAACAACAAAAATCATTGTACGCCGCGATGTCTACTTTGTTGAGCCGCAAGTTCCCAATGAATTTATTGACGTAACAATTGAAGATGAAAGCGCAAGCGTTGAAGAGCCCAGAGAAAACAGCGAAGATACAGTAACAGAAACTGACACAAAGGCAGTCGGCAATGTTTTTCGACATGAACAAATTGTAGAAGCAGATAGACCGAAAAATAGGCCAAGTCGCTCAAAGTTACTACCTACTGGTGCTCCTGGCAGACCACAATAATGTGGTTAATTATATGTGCTCAGAAGATATCAAAGTTCTTGAAACCGTGGAGGAGGCGTTGAATAGTGGATACGCAGATAATTGGTGGGCCGCAATGCAAAGTGAGTACTAGGCACTTTTGTCAAACGTTACATGGGAAGTGGCCGAGTTACCACAAGGTAAAAAAACGATGTTCCAAGTGGGTTTTTTCGCTAAAGACGAACAAAAGCGGAGGTGTCGAGAGATTCAAGGCCAGGCTGGTGGCGAAGGGATGCGCGCAGAAATACGGTGTTAATTACATAGAAACGTTTTCACCAACTGGTTATGAAACTATAAGAATGGTGTTATGAAACTATAAGGATGGTTTCTGCTCTTGCCGCTGAATACCAACTTCATTTGCGTCAATTGGATGTATCTACGGCCTATCTAAACAGTGAACTTAACGATGAGCTCAAACAATGTACTCAAGTTGAAAAGGGCGCTTTATGGCCTTAATAATACCGGCGCTTTATGGCATAAAATACCAGATTAAATGTAACGAAGCCAACTGTAAACGTGTAGATCCGGTTCAATATCAGTCGCTTATTGGGTCGCTGATATATATCGCTCTGCTAAGACGCCCGGATATATTACATTCAGTATGTAAATTATCGCAAATGAATACCGATCCACACTATGAGCACATGATTGCAGCAAAACGCGTTATTTAATATCTCAGTAATACAGTCGACATGCATCTGAAGTATCAGAAAACTGAAAAGCCGTTCGAGTGCTATGTAGATGCTGATTGGGGTGGTGATACCACCGATCGCAAATCGTACATATGGTACACATTAATACTCGCTGAAGGTGCAGTTTCATGGGAGTGCAAGAAGCAGTCAACAGTGGCATTGAGCCGCACTGAAGCTGAGTCAATGGCATTATCATTAGCTGCGAAAGAGGCTGTATATTTGAGAGAACTACTCATCGAAATTAAACTACAGCCAGATGAGCCAATAAAAACACACTCTGATAATTATGCGCTATGCATTTGGTGAAAAATCCGGTGTATCATAGCCGAAGCACACACATTGAAATTCGGTACCATCATGTAAGAGAGGCTTACAGAAATCGAGAAATTCAATTAGAATAGTGTAACAAAAGCGACATGATCACAGACATTTTTACGAAAAATCTTTCGAAAACTGTCCATTTGAAATTAATGGAAATGTTAAGTTTAAAAACTAAATTCAAATGTTAATTTTTGTAATGTAAATACATGAGTTGAGGAGGATTGTTGAAAATTTAAGTATGTTTTAAAAGCAACCCTGCAACACATATGTTTACAACACTGTTTTTTCGCTTCTACATGGATTATCTTTTTGTACATTCTTCTTTTTTACACTTTTGAATAAACCGTCAAACTGCTTAGACGTAAATTAAAACTGTGTGTTTTTAATCAATCAAAAAGTCCAACACTTATCAATAAATAGAAATATATAAAAATAATCAAACAATATCAACAAAATGTCAGTATCAAGCAGCTGCTTCGAATCCAAAATGGTGATTTTTAGAAAGATTACATTTTAATTGTCGGATTAAAAAAACAATTAAAAATGATGTTCCAATTAAAACATGAAGTCCATGAAATCCTGTGGCTACAAAAAATGTAGAACTAAATACTGAATCTGCAATAGTAAAAGGAGCTTCAATTCATTCGTATCTTTGAAGAATAGCAAAGTAAATTCCTAAAATAATAGTAAAAAATAAGCCTTCTGAAGTTTGTGAGTGATTATTATCTATTTATCTGTGATGAGGTCATGTAATAATTACTCCTGAAGCCAGTAGAATTGCTGAATTTAATAAAGGAATTTGGAATGGGTTAAAAGGAATAATTCCTATTGGGGGTCAATTTGCTTCTAATTCAATTGATGGTATTAAGCTTCTATGAAAAAATGCTCAAAAAAATGAATCAAAAAATAAAATTTCTGAAATAATAAATAAAATTATTTCTCAACATAATCCTACTGTTATATTATATGTATGTAAGCCTTGAAAAGTTCCTTCTCCAGAAATATCTCGTCATCATTGAAATATAGTTAATGAAGTAATAATTAAACCTAAAACTAAAAGAGATATATTATATTGATGGAATCATTTTACTATACCAGAAACAATAGTTATTGTTCCGACTGCTCCAATTAAATTAAAAGGGTGGTTAGAGTGTGTAGACATTAGGTTACAAATTTATAAATTTTAATTTACTTCTCTAGTATAAAGAGTTCTTAAAACTGCAAATAGATACGATTGAATAATAGAAACAGCAGATTCAAGTATTAATAAAATAATTTGTCTAATTAATAAAATGTTAATTATCATTATTGATATTGAAGGTCCAGTATTTCCAAGAAGAGTTAATAAAAAATGACCTGCAATCATATTGCCCGTAAGTCGTACAGCTAGTGTACCTGGCCGGAAAATATTTCTAATTGTTTCAATACAGACTATAAATGGCATAAGAATAGCTGCTGTTCCTTGAGGGACTAAGTGAGCAAATACTCGTATGTGATTTGTTTGATTTAATCAACCATAAATTATGAATCTTAGTCATAAAGGTAGGGCTAATCTTAAAGTCAAAGTTAAATGACTTGTTCTTGTAAAAACGTAGGGGAATAATCCTATAAAATTATTAAAAATAATTATTGTAAATAATGATATAAAAATAAATGAAGATCCGTTATGTCCTAATGGTCCTAATAATGTTTTAAATGATGTAAAGTTAATAAAAAATTAGATCAAATGATAAAAATCGAGATGGCATAAATCAATAAAATGGGCGAATTACTAATAACCCAAGAAAGGTGATTAATCAATTTAGAGATAAGTTTAAAAAAGAAGATGAAGGGTCAAATACAGAACATAAATTTGTTATCATTTTCAATTTATAGAAATAATTGATTTATTATTAAGTTTTGATAATTAAGGTGCAATATGAAGAGTTGAATAATAATTTATTATATTAAATATGATAAAAATTAATGAAAATAGTAAGAATAAGCTTTATCATATAATAGGGTGTATTTGAGGGATTAAAAAATAGAAATTAAAAATTAATAATTTTAGTTTGACAAACTAATGTTATGTTTTAACAAATTTTTTCATTAAGAGTAATAGTTAATTTACTATAAAATGGTTTAAGAGACCAATTGCTTGCTTTCAATCAATTAATGTTAGTTTATATGAGTTATAACTCATTTAATAAAAGAATTAGTAGGAATTCTTTCAATAGCAATAGGTATAAAACTATGATTTGCCCAAAAATTTCTGAATATTGACCGTAAAATAAACATACACGATTAATTAAGAAATTAGTTCGATTTAGACGTACATGTGTTCCATCAACTTTTACTAATGAAGGAACAGTTCATGAGTGAATTACGTCTGCAGCTGTAACTAAAATTCGAATTTGTGAATTTATTGGGATAACGACTCGATTGTCTACATCTAATAATCGAAAATTTTCATTTATTAATTCATTTTCAGGAATTATATATGAGTAGAATTCTATACATTAGAAAAATCTAAATATTCATAACTTCAATATCATTGATGACCAATTGTTTTTAGAGTAATTAAAGGTTCATTAATTTCATCTAAAAGATATAATTATCGTAAAGAAGGTAATGTAAGATAATTGCACGTAAAATTGTTCAAATAATTTCAATAGTTTGTCCGTGTAGTCAGTAACGATAATGACCGTGAAGTAAGAACGAAAAAATAATATAAATATTAAATATCTTGCGGGGCTAAGCTCAGTCTACCGTGGGGGTCACAGGTGGCGGATAGTGAACGGCCTACCAGAGTAGGTTAGCTGCGAATAACCAATAAGTAGTCCCCGACCAAGAGCGGCATGCGAGGAGAGTGCGACTGAAAAGGTCTGCATACTCTGAGAAACGTATGTGACAAGGCGAGTAGGCACCGTCTAAAGAAGTGCTCCCCATCCATTCACAGATGGTATCGTGGGAGACACAAGTAAATGGAAACTGACGCGGTATGCCCCTAGGAAAACGATTTGAAAACATATATGAACTGTCTGCCTTGGGCTGGTAGCTGCAGTATTCCGTTACCTCAGTACACCAGAGTGATATCGGGTGGAAATGGCTTTCGGGCTAATGCTGTAGCTGCCTCCGTCCCGTTAAAACCGTGGCGGGTCTTCAAGTACGTTCGATGTTGCGTCACCATTAAGTTGGCGGTACAGGCTCAGTTGAGCATCAATCCTGACTAACGCTTATCCTGGCTCTGAGTACAAGTTCTCATGAAGACTTGTGCCAACCCTCGGTGGAACTCCCTGCTTGCATAGACAACCACATGGATATTTCCAAAGCGACTGTACAACGAACGGAGATAGCGGCTTGAAGCGGGGACCCATATAAAATGAATACACCTCAAACAAAGCAACAAACTCAACCTAAAACTCAAATACAGCAGAAAGTAACTCCAAGCGATCCAGAAAGGGGAAGCTGCTTTAGAAGAAGTAGCAAAATTATGCGATCGCCAGAAGAGGGAGTAACAAACCAGCAACAACCCCAAGTAAGTAACACACCGGTAGATGGAGCGGGTAACAAATCGCGCACCATCCCTGCCTCAAACCAAACGCCTCTGGGCGCAAAAGGGAACCAGCAACAGCAGGAGTCTTCTGGAAATCCCACACCTGTATTGATGAAATGTCCCATCAGCTCACCCAGACAGGAATTCATCATAAAGATGAGAACGGCAGAAAATTCTCAAAAATTTCACAAAATGTCGGAAAGTCTTGACGAAGATGAAGCAAGCAATGATAAAGCAGAAGAACGTGAGCATGGACGTAAAGACCGGAGTTTCCGAGCTAGGCGAGCTTTTCGACGTAATGGAAAGCTATCGGCGAAACTGGACGGAAAAAGAGAACGAGTGCAAACTTGTTACGGCACCGAAACCAAGGCACACGGCCCTGACAAGCGCTTCAGCAACACCGACGATGGCTAGACCCAAACGAGCAGCTTCTAGCCCAGCAGAACCAGAAAATGGGAAAAAATTCTGCGAAAGTAAGGCCGATGGGTGGCAAACTGTTACAAGGAGTAGACGTGTGGCAACACGAAATCAAACACAGGAAAATTCAACAGCAAAGAATTTCGTGGGTGACAGCAATAAGTCACGAACAACAATGCAAGGAAGACATAGGACGAAGGAGACAAAACCAAAGTCTGAAGCCGTCCTTATCAAACCAGTAGAGGGTTTCAAATATGCGGATGTCCTGAAAAGCATCCGCTGCAATGTCAAACCAGAGGATGCACAGACCAAGGTGCGATCGATCCGGAAAACAAGAGCAGGTGGGCTTCTGCTGGAGCTGGATAAAGGAGCAAAAGTGACAACGGGCTTTTGTGAACTTTTAAAAGGTGCACTACAGGAGTCAGCAGTTGTGACTGATCTTAAGCCAAGAGCCACTATAGAGATACGAGATCTCGATCTGCTCGCCACAAAGGAAGAAGTACACCAAGCCGTAAAGGAGTCACTTCCCGAAAATATGAGAACTGCTTCCTATGAGGATATGGTAACAACTATAACAGCACCAAATAGTCGAGAGCAGGTGCGAGCCTATGTAACGACTAGAAGTCCAACTAGAACTAGACTAGAAGTCCATGCTATGGAAAACATAGTAAACGCTCTATTTCCTATACATGCCTTAAGAGAAGAATCGGAAGTACTGGTCAAGGAAGTCCCACCTCCTTTCACGGAAGACGAACTTAAAGCAGCCGCCATAACCCTACAGAGCAACAAAGCACCGGCTATCGACGGTATTCCAGCAGAAGTCCTCAAAATAGTGTCAAATAGCCATGCCCAAGTACTCCTCGATATGTACAATGCCTGCCTGACAGAAGGAATATTCCCAGACGTGTGGAAAAGACAGCGGCTAGTGCTCATCAGCAAGGGAAAAGGAAGCCCTGAATCACCGTCAGCATATCGACCACTGTGTATGCTAGACACCGCGGCAAACTTTTGGAGCGACTCCTCAAACCACGAATAGCAGCAGCCATTGAAAACGCTGGGGGATTATCCACTTGACAACACGGTTTTCGACCAGGAAAGTCCACAATTGGCGCCGTAGAAGACGTCATAGAAAGTGTGCTAGCGGCACAGCAAGGATATCACTACTCCAGGCGAGTGGTACTCCTGGTTACATTAGACGTAAGAAACGCTTTCAACAGCGCTAGGTGGGTGGATATGATCGAGGCACTTGAAAATCGTTTTCAGATACCAGCTTATCTGAAGAAGATAATCCGGAGCTACCTTAAAGATAGAATGTTGTTATACGAGACCAACAATGGCACCCGAAGCAAAATCATCACGTCAGGGGCAGCGCAAGTGTCCATCCTCGGACCGGACCTTTGGAATATAAGCTACGATGGCATTTTGCGCATAGGGATGCCAGATGACACTCATCTAGTCGGATACGCAGACGACATTGCGGCTGTCATCACCGCACGCGACTCGGAAGATGCCCAAAGAAAGCTGAGCCAGGTCATGATCAGAACCCAGAGGTGGCTCGATTCACATGGCTTGAAGTTGGCCACGGAAATGACGGAACTGCTATTCCTCACGAGAAAGCACATTCCAATAGAAATCGACTTGAGAGTTTGCTCCGAGACCATCAGGACACAAAAGGTGATAAAGTACCTGGGAATTCAGCTTGACTCCAAGCTCACCTACTGGGCGCAAATGCAAAATGCGGCGACGAAGGCAGCACGGGTAACGGCTTCTCTCAGCAGACTAATGGCAAACATCGGAGGGCCGACATCCATCAAGAGGAAGCTTCTGATGATGACAACGCACTCTATTCTGCTGTATGGTAGCGAATTGTGGGCTAACAAGCTAAAGGTGCACGCCCGAAGGAAAGTTTTATCGTCCGTACAACGAACCGCAGCTCTGCGAGTAGCTTCAGCGTACCGTACTGTATCGGAGCCGGCAACTCTGGTAATTAGCTGCTTAATCCCTATCGATCTCTAGGCCCTCGAACGAAAACACCTACGAGAAGCCAATATGGGTAAGAATACCAGAGGAACCGCGCAGCATATAAAGCAACAAACCGTGCACCATTGGCAGGAACGATGGGCCGCCAAGAGTCGCGGAAGATGGACAGCGAGACTCATACCCGATATAGCGAGATGGATAGGATTAACAGCCGGAACCGTCAATTTGTACCTCACGCAGTTACTGTCTGGTCACGAATACTTCTGAAAGTATCTACACCGAATGGGAAAAATTGAAGGGCCTGAGTGCATATACGGCGACAGCAATTTGGATGATGCAGAGCACACCTTTTTCAAATGCACAAGGTGGCAAACAGAGCGCACCACGCTTGAAATGGAAATCGGGAAACCTTAGCCACTGAAAACATTGTGGAGGTTATGCTAAGCAGCAAAGAAAACTGGGACCACGTAGATAAATATGTGGAAAATGTGCTCCGGCGGAAAAAGCGGGACCTGGACGCAGGAATAATGTTGAGAGTCCAATAGGGACTAAGTGAGAATCTCCACCTTGAAGGAAGTATAAAAAAGGTTTCCAGGGTGGGGAGATGTTCTCAGCGAGGGAGGGGGATGTTTAAGTGGGTGCAATTCTCACATACCAAATCTGTGACGACAGTTTTGATGATGCGGCAGGCATTTTTACCCTCTCTACCCAAAAAAAAAAAAAAAACTATAATTGTAATTATTTCTAAAATTAATTGTTCTATTAAAGGGGAAGCTCTGTCTTGAATTCCTAGATTAGCTTATGTTGACATTATTCTAATAAAAATTAAATAAAATTTATTTATAGAGTTTAAATCTATTGCACTATTCTACCATATTAGAAATTAGTTAATAAAGGTAATTCAGTGTATCTATGTTCTCTAGGAGGAGTATTTTGATATCACTCAATAGGGGAATTTGATTGTATACTATAAATTACTTGACGTTAATATTCTTTCTCAAATAATATAAATAAAAAAAAAGTTTCTAGAAAATAATTATTGAACCAATTGAAGAAGTTACATTTCAAGCTGTGTAAGTATCTGGGTAATCAGAATATCGAAGAGGTATTCCCCCTAGGCCTAAAAAATTTGAGGAAAAAATTTAAATTTACTCCAATAAATATAATAATAAATTGACTCTTTAAAAATTTACAATTAAGTGTTAGTCCAGTAAATAGGGGGTATCAGTGAATAAATCCTGCTATAATAGAAAATACAGCTCCTATTGATGAACATCATGAAAATAAGCAACTACATAGTAAGTGTCACGAAGTATAATATCTACAGAAAAATTAGCTAAGACTACACCGGTTAACCCCCCTACTGTAAATAAAAATACAAACCCTAAACTTCACATAATTGCCGGTGAATAGAATAATTGTGTTCCGTGTAAAGTTGCTAATTAACTAAAATCTTTAAATCCTGTAGGTACTACAATAATTATAGTTTCTGAAGTAAAATAAGCCGAGTGTCTACATCTATACCTACTGTGTATATATGATGGGCTCATACAATAAATCCTAATAATAATCATACAATAATGCTAATTATAAGCATATATTTTTAACAAAATTTTAAATTTTTTAAAGTTTATTTAATAGCTTATCTCATAAAATATTAAAATAATAAAAACATTAAATTAATCAATTACTTAATTAAATTTTATATTTTTAAACTAAATTTATTTGGTAAATAACTCTTTAAAAACGAATTGTTTAATTTCAGGACTTATAAGTAAAATATTTTGATTTTCATATAACTTATTTTTAATTATTTTAGGGAGAATGCTCGTACTATTTATTTATATTATTTCTTTAGTTTCTAATGAAATATTTTCTTTTTCAATAAAAATATTTATTTATTCATTATTTATATTAATAATGATGATTTTTATGTCCTTTTAAAAAAAACTACACTTATATTTTTATCAAACACAATATCTAGAGAACCACTTAATAATCAATATACTTATTTTATAGAAAATTCAATTTCTTTATATAAATTATATAATTATACAATTAATTTAATTTCTTTATTACTAATAAATTATTTATTAGTAACTTTAATTGTAATTGTAGAGATTACTAATTTGTTTTATTGTCCTTTGCTAGTAATAAACTACTGAATAAACCTTTACGATCAACTCACCCCTTCTTAAAAATAATAAATAATGCTTTAATTGGCTTACCCACTCCAATTAATATTTCAACTTGATGAAATTTTGTTTCATTACTTCAATTATGCCTAATTATTCAAATTTTAAAAGGATTATTTTTAGCTATACATTATAGAGCCGATATTGACTTAGCTTTTAATAGAGTAAATCATATTTGTCGAAATGCTAACTAATCTGTTTTATATAAATTGCTCAATATATCCCATGCGCCCATTGCGGAAGCACACCTTCCTGTGTGGATTAGCTCCGATGACTTGACACACAATGTGATCGTTGCTAGCGCCTTTTTGTCCGCCTTTTTCCACGCAAGTTGTTCAGCCGCAATTGCTGTTGCTGGACATGCGTTTTCCACGACATCCCATTGATCCTGTGTTATTAACAGACTTCACATCTGGACCGACCAAGATGTATAATTTTAACTGTTTAATTTTTCGATTTGCGAAAACGAATTACTCATTTTTAATTTTAATTCGACTAACGAACACTTTACAAAAAAACTTCCGAAACACGTGTTTAGCTATTTGCTTTTTGATCCGGGCCCATAACCTTTGTCAGAATAAGTTCAATGAACAAAACCACGACAGTTCAGTTTAGCAGGTTTATTAGAAAGAAAGATGATTACTTGACACAGTAAGAACAAGAAGCTAGGGCTTGACAGCAGTTGGGTTGCATCTGTTTATATAAACTTTGGTACTATATACTTACAGAAGATAAAAAAAATATTTTTCTTAAAAAAAAATGAATTTAATTTTGTTTCAATAAAAATTATTAATATTTAATTTTATTTATAATTTTTTATATTATTAAAATTTATTAATAAATTAAAATAAGTAAAATTTATAAATTTTTAATTTATTAAATAATTTTTTAATTTTAATAATTAATAGAATTTATTTAAGTTGTAATTTATTTTAAATTAATTAAATTCATTTTTTTTTTAAATAATAATAAATAATAATTAATTTTTACTAATTTGTTTCTGCTAGGGTTAACGTAAATATTAATTATATTTATTGTGTTAGGTGTAAAAGGGGATAGTATCCAAAATTTATTAAATTAAACAGGGGATTTGGTTTAATAAATTTATTTAATTATTATTTTGTTTGATTTAGGGAGATAGTGACTATTTTTAGTTATAATAATAATTATTTTTTTTATTAATGGGAGTTTTGAAATTTTTTTTTTAAGTTAATAAATTTTATTTTCATAAAAATTTATTAATATTAATAATTTTATAAAAATAATTAAAAATTTGTATAAAAAATTAAATTATTAGGGGTAATTTAACAATTTTAAATTTGCATAGTGAGAAGTTTCAAAAACTGATTATTAATATAAATAATTATTTATTTAAAAATATATTTATACAAGTATTTTATTTATTTTATTATGAAAGGGAAATTATATCATTTTATTAATTGATTAGTTAATGAAATAAATTATTAAAAATTATTTATAAATAAATTTATAATTTTTTTAATTTCAATTTATTAACAAGGGATCCAGTATATGTGAAATGCGCTGGAAAGCATCTAACAAGTGAATGTAAAAAAAAATAACCAACGCAGCTGAAATTAAATGTGCCCTATGTGGCGGAAATCATACTGAAAACTGCAAAGGCTGTGAAATATACAAAGCCATAAAAATTCAAAGATTTCCATCTTTACGCAGAAAGGATCCATTATTACTTCAGACCAAAAATATGGATGGATCAGTAGTTAAATCAGGCGTAAGCTATGCCGAAATTGCAGGGTCGTCAAATCCAAAAAAAACTGAAGAAATTACAAAAAATTCAAACGATAGTGATATTAATGAACTTAAAGACATGGTGAAATCCCTAATCACTCAAATGACTAATATGATGAATATCATTACAATGTTACTAACCAGCTTAAATCCACGAAAGTAATAGTTTAATAATTGTAGCCTGGAATGCAAATGGCCTAACAAAACATTATCTTGAGTTGAAGCAATTTTTGTCTGACAAGAAAATTGATATAGCTCTAGTTTCAGAAACACATTTTACGAACAAAAGCTATTTAGTATTTCCTGGATATAAAATTTATGTGACAAATCATCCTGATGGTAAAGCTCGTGGTGGGACAGCTATCATAATAAATTCACTATTAAAACATACTGAATGGCAACCATATGCAACACCTCATATTCAATCCACTACTGTGCAAATTGAGGATACAAGTGGGACAATACTCATTTCCTCAGTTTACTGTCCCCCCAGACACCTAATAATGACGGATCAATATGATGACTACATAAAGACGCTTGGCGTAAGATTCATTGCAGCTGGAGATCTGAATGCAAAATACACTGACTGGGGATCTAGGCTAACCAATAAAAATGGACGAAATCTGATTAATGCTATAAACAAAAATAACTGCAGATTTTTAAGCTGGTGAACCCACATACTGGCCAACAGATAGGAAAAGATACCAGATCTAATCGACTTCTGTATAACAAAAAATATAAAATGTAACCAATTAAAAATTAAAGCTTGTTTTGAACTTTCTTCAGACCACTCTCCGATAATACTTGACTACACAACTGACATCAAACTCATAGAACCAATAGCTAAGATTTTTAACCACAAAACAAACTGGAATGAGGATAGACAGCATATTGAAAATCAACTGAATATGTCTATCACACTGAAAACACAATTAGACATTGAACATGCCATTATTCACTTCAACGATGTGGTCCTAGACGCAGGAATTAAACCAAGCCAACAGCATAAATTTAGAAAAAACAAACCTACAACGGATATTTTCATAAGAAAGAAAATTATTGAGAAGAGAAAGCTGAAAAAGAGGTGGCCGCTAACTAGATCGCCTGAGGATAAATACAATTTATATGTAGCCTGTAACAAACTCAAGAAAATATTAACTAAAACATAAAATATAGAAGTTGAAAATGACCTAAAAACTTGACGCCTACCCAGGATACTAACTACTCATTATGGAAATGCACAAAGAAATTAAAAACTCAGATAAGGTATCAGCCACCACTACGGAAAGATCATGGGCCTATACCAATGAAGAAAAAGCAACTGCATTGGCTAAATGCTTTGAAAAAGTCTTATCAAATGACGAAGATAAATATATTGAAACACGCAATGACTTAAATATAGACATTACAACCACAATAAAGCAAACAAACACAACAAAAATAATTAATTGCATTAAAAAACGAATAAACCACAAAAAAGCACCAGGATACGATATGTTGACAGGAAAAGCTCTCGCTGAGCTACCTACTATAGGTTATAACTACTTAAGGAATGCTATCAACTCAATGTACCGACTACAATTTTTTCCCAAAATATGGAAAGTTGCTGAAATTATTGCACTACCGAAGCAGGGAAAAGATGCTACAATTGCTTCGTCGTATAGACCAATTAGCCTACTTCCCATAATCTTTAAAGTTGCTGAAAAACTATTACATGATAGACTTAGCCAGATCCTTGACAATAAAAACATTATACCAAATCATCAATTCGGCTTCAGAAAACGACATTCAACAATTTAACAGATACACCATATAACAAACAAAATTGAGACAGGCATAGAATATAAGCGGTACTGCGTTGCTGTATTATTAGACGTTGCAAAAACATTTGACAAAGTATGGCATAAAGGACTGCTGCATAAACTGAAGACGATGCTGCCACTTGACTATTATTTGATTGTTGAAAGTTATCTTACTGATCGTTACTTTTACGTCAAATATAATGAAGCGTGTTCGTCTATTCATCTTAGCTGGAGTTCCTCAAGGGAGTGTTTTAGGATCACTGCTATATGTCATATTTACCTCAGATATAACACTTCCAAAAGAACTGAATACCACAATTGCTACCTTTGCTGACGACACAATCCTCTTAGCATCTGACAAAAATCTAAATACTCTTTTTTATTTTTTTTTTAAATTTATATATATTTTATTGAATCTTCTAAAAAATATCTTAGAACTAACATAGTATTCATAGTATATTTAACATTTCACTTTTAAATTCATATCAATCATTACCAGCCTCCCAGTGCCAGTGCTTTAAGGAGTTATGGTATATGAAAAGAAGTAGCGGAATACTTAAATAATAGCGTAATGAATAAGCTTAAAATCTAGTTTGTTGCTAAGCGCAGCACGTCCATCATTTTCAGACGGGTGTGTCCTTGATGCTGTAGTAGACGCCTCGCTAATGCATTGGGATACTTTTCTAGCTTTGCTAAGTAAGATTCAGCAAGTCGGGAAACTTCTTTAGTTACATACGGGATATGTAAATCTCTGTGGATGTTAACGTTTTTGATGTACCAAGGAGCATTGGTAATCATTCGAAGCATTTTCGATTGGGCTTTTTGCAGCTTTTCGACATTTGAGGGTGAAGCAGTACCCCAGAGTTGGATACCGTAGGTCCATATGGGCTTCATAATTACTTTGTAGAGTAGAACTTTAGAGTCCAGTTTGAGCTTGGACTGCCTGTTCAAAAGCCAGTTTAGCTCGTTTATTTTGAGTTTAATCTGACTCATTTTTGCACTTATATGTTTTGCCCAAGTAAGTCTGCGATCTAAATGTATTCCTAGATATTTAGTTTCTGTCGCCTGAGGGATCGGCTTAGTGTTAATTTGCACAGGGGGGGCAAGTACTCCTGCATAGAGTGAATGTGACATGAACGCATTTCGACTCATTGACTTTGATTCTCCAGTGGTCAAGCCATTCCTAAAGCATGTTGACGTGTACTTGGAGAAGTTTTGACGCCTCTTTCGGATTTGTGTGAGTACACAATATGGCTGTGTCATCGGCAAAAGTATACGTGATAGTCTTGCCGTTTGTTGGTATATCTGCAGTGAACAACGTATAGAGCAGGGGGCCTAATACGCTGCCTTGCGGTACACCAGCTTGTATAGGGTATTCATCTGAGATGAAGCTTTTTTGTTTCACCACAAAGCGTCTACCTGAGAGATAGCTTTCGAGCAGATGTTAAGAGGTAACATACGAGTAGATGTTAAGAGGTAACATACATTTCAGCTTGTGCAAGATTCCTTCGTGCCAGACCTTATCAAATGCCGGAGTGATGTCGAGAAAAACTGCGGAACAGTATTGCTTCTTTTCGAACGTTTCTTGTATAGTGTTTACAATGTGATGAACTTGTTCGATAGTACTGTGTTTTTCTCTAAACCCAAACTGGTGATTTGGTATAACATTAGACTGTTTGACAACGGCTTTTATACGCTTTATTATCAAGCTTTCAAAGAGTATTGAAAAAATTGATAGCAGACTAATTGGTCTGTAGGAAGAAACGCTTGTTGGGTCCTTTCCAGCTTTGAGAATCATGGTAATTTGAGAAATTTTCCATGAGTAAGGAAAGAATCCAGTGCGTATTATAGCATTTAATATATGCAAGAGATGCATTCAAGCTCTTTTATCATTTGGCCCGTAATCAGATAAAGCCCTGGAGATTTTTTGGCATTGAGTTCTTTGATAGCGTTTGTCAGCTCCTTTTTGGCAATCGATATACCATTGACGCTAGGGATAGCATCAACCGCCGTTAGAGAACGGTCGAAAACTTGCTCCAAATGATTTGCGAATGCTATTCCCTTTTCTGCATCACTTCTTGCCCAGTTGCCGTTGGGAAGGCGTATTGGTGACTCCATTTGAATGGGTTTTTTCGAGTTTTTGGCCGTTCGCCATAGAGAATAGCTTGAGGTTTCTGTAGAACAGAGGGTCTCTACAAACTCGTGAAACTCGGAGCTTTCCTTTTCTTTTAGAAGGTGATGCAGTTTTTTAGTACATTCATTCAGTTTCTTCTACAGAGACGGTGATCTCTGCAATTGAAATTCTCTCCTAAGAGATATTTTTTCGGAGAGGAGCTTCAGAATGTCTTGGGGAGTACACTCTTGTCGGGTTTGGGCTTTAGAACGTGGTGTAGCAATTTTTACTGTTTGGGATAGCAATTGAGTGAAATTGAAAATAGCGGAGTTTATTTCCTGCTCAGACTTTAAGGAGGTCTTTATTTCAAGATGTGAACTTATGAACATCTTATATTTAAGCCACTCTGTATTCTTGTAGTCGAAACTACCACTCACGTTTTTCTGATAGGAGTTTTCAGAAAAGATAATTATTATTGTGGGAGTGTGATCAGATGACAACTCCAGAGAGGAATGCACAAGAGAGTGTACATTATTTATACCTCTAGTAATGGCGAAGTCAATAAGATCTGGAATCTTCTGTTTGTCGGATGGCCAGTATGTTGGCTTACCATTGGAGAAGACATTAAGACCAAGAGCATTTATCGTAGAGAAGAGTTTTCTGCCTTTGGGAGTTTCTAAACGTGAGCCCCAATGAGTATGCTTTGCATTAAAGTCTCCAGCAGCAATGAACTTAGCATCGAGAGTACTAAAGAATTGTTTGTATTGCTGCTCATCTATATTAAACCTGGGTGGGCAATAGATGGATGATACTGTCAAGCCTTTGACGTATTCTTCGAGCTGAATAGTCGTCGCTTGTAGATAATCGGTACAGCATCCTTGCATTGGGAAGTGCCTTATTCTATTCTTGATCAGAATGGCTGTACCACCACGTGCTTTGCCACCGGGGTGTTTGGTGTCATAAACTTTGTATCCCGCTATCTGGAAACAGTTTTTCTGAGTAAGGTGAGTTTCATAAATTAGCATCAAATCTATTGAGTTATCGTTGAGAAATAGTTTGAGCTCATTTTTGTGCTGACTTATGCCATTTGCATTCCAATGACAGATTTTCAGTGCGTTCATGGTTTTGTTAATAGGGATTGCAAAAGCATGTTCTGATTACGTATCATGTCTTGCATCATACCTTGCATTGAGCACATAAATTGCGTCATATTTGCGATGAGCTCTTGTAAAGTCTTTTCAAGAGTACTCTCATCAGTTTTAGGGTTTACTGATGGGGTTCTTTTGAGAATATTTGCGTAAGAAATACTTGAAGGCTGTGCTTCACGGGCAGAGATTTCGCGCAAATTTGTTATGGGAGGAACTGTTTTAACTTGATTTTTCTGAGGTGCAAATTTCTTTTTTATATGAGCGTATACAGTGAAGCCTCTGTAGTTTGCAGTGTGATTTTCACCACAGTTGCTGCATTTTTTGACACTGGAGTCGTCTTTGGGCTTTGTGAAGTTTTGTGACATGTGGAGATCACCACAAACGACACATACACTGGGAAGTGTACAGTATTTTATAGTGTGCCCAAATTCTTGGCAGTTCAGGCATTGAACTTCTACAGAGATTTTTCTATGTAGAAGATAGCGGAGGTTGTAGATCGGGTGTGATTCGCCTTTTCTGAGGTTCGAGTCGACTGGCTGTAGCTCAACGCGAAAGAGCGGCAGTGGAATCTTATCTTTATTGCGTAAGTTCAACACAGAATTTGCGGTAAAACCCTCTTGGGATAGGGCTTCTCTTATTTCGTTGACATCTACGTCAGCTTCGATTCCTCTAAGGACAATGCCTTTGCTACTTTTAAGCTGGTAGGTGTAATAATTTTTTTTCTCTGTGTCAAAGAGATTGACGACTTTGCGATAGCTTGATTCGATATATAATTGAATTTTGGTTTCATGTAGTTTGCCTTTTAGTATTGGGACAACATGAAAGTTTTAGCACCAATTAGAGTAGTTATAGTTTTTACGAGAGCGTTAGAGTTGCGCTCCCTTAAATAAATTGGTGGGGGCTTTTCCTCTATTAGCACTCTCTGAGTAGAATTGTCTTCGGCATTTGCAAGAGGTGCAAACCTGTTAGAAGCGAGTGGATTCTTTTCAAGTGCAGAATCATTAGGTTTAATCTGCTTTGCCGATTTTTGAGACAATTTTTGAGGACTGAACTTGCGCTTAACCACAATATAGCGGTCCATACCAGTCTGTATTGCCGAACCTTTTCCTTGGTTGGCTGTAGCATGCATGTTTTTTTCTTTGCCTGTAGCGCTATGTGTATTGTTGAGAGGTTCTAATAGTGAGAGAGAGTTGCTTTGCATACTCCACCGCAAAGTGTTTACCGACCCAGAGCCAACAATAACCGTACTTACGTTTTTGCAGCAGTCGTTACTTACTATAACGTGTTCAAGCTGAGAGCCAGCGTTAGCAGAGCCAGAGAGGGGGAGCTGTTTATGGGAGCAGTCAGACACTGAAAAGCTGCGCTGCCTACCGCTGATGTCGAATTGCGCTATAATTGTATTAATTTCACTTGGCGAGAGATCGCAACTGTTTTTATTTATGTTAACGCTGTTGTTATTGTTTTGTTGTCTTTGCGCATCGGTTGTCTTCGTTGCCGTTGCTGCACTAGCTGAACGCGCGGGTGGCGACCGCAACAAGTAATGTTTACAGATCAGATTTTCGCGATTTTTTTACTTTGTTCCTTGTTGTATGTAGTTATATTTATCAGTACTTTTTTGTTAGCCGGGTAGAGAGTTTTTGATTTTTTTGTTTTCGTTTTTTAGTTCTTTTTTTTCGTGGTTAAAGCTTAGAGCCGCGGAAAACACGTCTGCTCGCGACACGACTTACTATTAAAGTAAAATACTGCGACTGCAAATTTGCAGTAATACACAGAGAATGTTAAGGAATGGTTTGATAAATAGAGCTTGAAAATTAATGAAGATAAGACTGTACAAATAATTTTTACAACTAAAACAAAATTTAACCCAATAACTATTAAAATAAACAATAAAGATATAAAAATAGGGTCTACAACTAAATACCTTTGTATACACATGAAGTCAAAGCTAAATTGGCACACCCACATCAAACAAAAAACGAAACAAATAAAAGAAAAATTTAGGCAACTATATTGGTTAATGGGTAAGCAATCTAAACTCACAATTAACAACAAGTTGCTGCTATACAAGTGTACTATAAAGTCAATTTGGACTTACGCGCTCCAAGTATGGGGAACGGCAAAGCGGTCACACATACAAAAAATTCAAAGACAGCAATCTAGAATATTAAGAGTTATCATAAAGTTTGGTTGGTACATAACAAATGAAGATATACACCGCAAAATAAATATGACAAAAATTGACGAAGAAATAAAAAAAATATTAACAAAACACTACGATACACTGCATGGGAATATTAACGAAGAAATAAACGAGTTGCTATATCTAGAAGAAACCACCATGCCCCGTTTAAAGAGAACTCGAACAAACGACCTACTGAACTAGGAAATTCAGACTACACATATTAGTAATAGTAATATAAATGTAAATGTAAATAATTATTATAAGCGTAATTTTGATCATAAATTGTTATAATATAATTATAGTGAATTATTATAATTAATGTAAATAATTTTTGTTGTATCACTTCTTGGCACTGGCCGAAATGTGTTTTTTTATATTAATTTCCAAACAAATTGTCAAATCATGTACTAGGTGTCAATATAATGGTGACAGATGTATGAAATTTAGATTAAAGAGTCATAGTGAGTAGACGTGTTTTTGGTGCTAACGAGTTAAGAGCGGTTTTTATGCTATTTGCCAGATATATTGATCTGTTAATTCGCCTACTGAAGCTTGAAGTTGTGACTGAGTGTCGCTGTTTGTGTTGAGTTTTTTCTTTCTGTATAGTCGATATAAAATAAAGAAACCTGTTTTTGCAAAAATGTCATTGGCAACAAGACAGGCAGCACAAAGAAGAGAGAAACAAAATTTGGCGCCAAGTTTGCACTCAACACCAAATGCGAACAAAGCAACTGCAGATAGGCTCTCTGCGTCTGGATTGCTGGCTGCATGGGATGAGCGGTTGGTTAAGCTCGAAGAGAGCATTGTCACAGATCTTAACGGGTCTGTGAAGCTTCTTGAGGATCGTGTTATGCCGAAAATGAGTGAGTTGGCCGGTGAGTTGTCTAATATCAAGAGAGATTTTAGGTAAATTGAGTCTAGAGTGTCGGCAATTGAGCGATCCATCACGGAGGTTGAAACACTGAACTCAAATGTGCACTCTCTGCAATCCCAAGTGGAAAAATTTGAAGGTGATGCTGTCTCAACGGATATATTAAATAATGGAATACCTGAGACCGAGAGTGAGAGATTGGGTGATATATTTAATAAAATCTGTCAATCGGTCAAATGTGACTCGCCGCGGTTTCGGGAATATTCCGTCTGCGCTCGAACAGTAGCCAATCTCAAAACGGGGCTGTACCGGTTTTGGTGAGACTGCAAACGGCACAACAAAGGAGTAATCTCTTTCGGGCTATTGCTGGGTTCTGCAAGGAGAAGAAGAGATCCATCTTACTCTCTGATATCGGTGTCGGCGGACAAACTCCCGTATTTCTACATGAGAGCCTAACTAAGATTAATCGAATAATTATGCAGTATGCATCGAGGCTTAGGTGGCAGCGGCTGTTGATTTCTGCATTCTCCATGCGAGGCATGGTATATGTTCGAGTGAATCCAGATTCTGAAGCGAAACTGGTTACGAGCAAAGAGGCCGTGGATTCGCTCGTTGGCGCACGAGCAGCTACTAACTTACCATAATGTTGTGTTCATTCCTTATGTTTATTTCAAACTTAGGTATAAGTTTTCTTCTTTTTATTACTGTATTCTTTTATATATTTTTTACTCTTTACTTTTCATACAGGTATATCTATTCTTCCACTTCTTTCTATACATTTAATTTGCTTTCTGTTGTTGTGGCTGCTGCTTATTACTATTTCGTGCTTTGAGGTCTGTGGTGGTGCTAGTGGTAATCATAAGGTATTGGTTGATGTATTGTGCAAAGAGTGTTGTGGCTTAAAAATTGTACATTTTAATGCTAGAAGTCTTAACTCTTCCAAACTTGATTATGTGAGGTACATTTTTGCTGATTCCTCTGTTGATGTAATTTGTGTGTCTGAAACTTGGTTTGGGAATGGAGCTAGTGACCTATATTTCAATATACCCACTTACAAGCTTTTTAGGAATGATAGAGTCGGCCGAAAAGGAGGTGGTGTTGCTATTTTCTTAAAACTTTTCTAAATGTAAAAATCGTAAATAGGTCTGATGGCACCGCAGTTGAATTCTTAAATCTGGAAATATCTGACAATAATTCTAAAGTCATGGTTTCATGTGTGTATAACCCTAATAAATGTCACAGTGTTGAGCCGTTTTTCTCTGATTTGTCGTTGCGTGTTGACTATGACTACTATATTGTGTGTGGGGATTTTAATGTAAATCTGCTCTCTGCTGATGCTGTTTCGGATAAACTTCGTGACCTTATTAGTGCGTCTGGCCTCTCTGTTGTGAACTCCATCATGCCTACTAGATTTGCAAATAATGCTGGTCCTAGCTTACTTGACCTCTTTATTATATCTGACATATATGCTATTTATCTTTGACTAGCTCACTTTTATTTCTGATCATGACTTGATATTCTGTACACTAAATGTTAATATTGGTCGAAAAATGAATACTACCTCTATCTCGTATCGTGATTATAAGTCCATTGACTTGACTTCTTTGTTTAGGGAGCTTTCCCAACTAAGATGGGACGACTGCTGGTTTTCTAGAGGCATTGATCAGAAGTTGAATGGTTTTGTGAGTCGGATCTCTGAAGTTTTCAACACATATGTCCCGATTCGCACTATTCAAGTAAAAAATAAAACGTGTCCTTGGTTTGACGCGCTAGTGAAGCAGCATCTTAAGAAAAGGAACAAGTTGCATGTTAGATGGAGAAAATTTCCAATCGATCAGTATTAAGATTCTTACAGGCTGGCTCGTAATGAGGCTGTAGCTGCTGCGAGGCTAGCAAAGAAAAATTATTTCTCCTCTAAGCTTGATGCATCTCTTCCATCTAAGCAATTATGGAGGAATCTAAAACGGTTTGTTGTTCACGGGAAGAATAGTACTGATTGTTTAGTGGAACCGAATGAATTAAATAATCATTTCCTGAATGGGTTTCCCCCTGAGAATTCAAGTGAGTTTGAGCTGTCTGTGGTTGATGGACTTGTCTGTCAAAGTTCATTTGAGTTTCATGCAGTTGGTGAGTGTGATGTACACAGAGGGATTATGCGGATAAAATCTAACGCTGTAGGTCCTGATGGAGTCTTTATTAGATTTATAAAATTAATTATTCCGTTTCTCTTGAGTCCATTAACTCACATTATAAATCACTGTTTTACCACTTCATGCTTCCCAAGTCTATGGAAATTAGCGACTGTTGTGCCGGTTGCAAAAAAGGCATCTGCCGCTGCTCCTAGTGATTTTCGGCCCATTAGTTTGCTCTCATGTGTTTCTAAGGTGTGTGAGTCGCTTATGGCTGATCAGATATCTCGACACCTGAATGAGTTTAAGCTGCTCTCACCACTACAGTCTGGTTTTGGTGAGGGTCATAGCTGCTCGACTGCTATGCTGAAAGTTGTTTATGATATTCGAATTTCATTTGATGATGACCAAGTAACTCTACTCTGTTTATTGGACTTTTCCAAGGCTTTCGATAGTGTCAACCATAGACTATTATGCTTTAAGTTAAAGACTTATTTTGGTTTTTCTGGCAATGCCTTGCTGCTTAAGACGAGCTATTTGAGTGGTAGATCTCAGCGAGTGAAGATTGGTGATATCTTCTCTGATTGTAGGCCAGTTTTTTCTGGGGTCCAACAGGGTTCAATTCTTGGACCACTGCTTTTCAGTATGTTCATCAATGACATTTTTTCACTTGACTGTAATGGAGTGATGCATGCTTATGCCGATGACATTCAGTTATATCTGTCACGCAGGGTAGGCCTTATGGATGATCTGGTTTGTAGACTTAATGAGGACCTTGATATTCTTAGTGGTTGGGCTCGTAGCAATGATCTGTGTCTAAATCCGGCGAAATCTTTTGTTCTGCCTATTTACAAAGACAATAAACTTTTTACTGAAATCCCTCCGATATTTATTGCTGGTTGCCGCCTTACACTTGTTAACAAGACTGTTGTGCCTGGGTTTCATTTGAACTCGTCATTGACTTGCTCGGATCATATCAATCATGTGGTTTGCAGAATGTATATGACTCTGCGCTGTTTGAGGATGTCTGCTCGATTTACTCCCGTTGAAACCAGGCGCAGGTTGGTTGTGCAATTGCTTGTGCCTATTATTACCTACTCTGAGGTGGTGTATAGTGGTTTGGACTCTCGGTCTTTACATAAGCTGCGAGTGGCATTCAATAATGCTACTCGTTATGTGTATGGCTTGCGCAAATTTGACCATATCTCATCTTGGAGTAAAATGGTTCTGGGTTGCGATATTGAGAGCTATTTAAAGGCAAGAAATTGCATATTTATGCATAAATTAATATACTCTAAGGCTCCGCTATACCTTTATGACAAGTTGCGCGTCAGCCTGTCGAATCGTTGCAATAATCTCATTATACCGAGGTTTACGTTCCGAAACTCGGCTAGAATGTTTTTCGTTGCCACCTTTAGACTATGGAACTCATTACCTAATGATTTAAAAAATATTGTGAATCACAACAACTTCAAGCATCTTATTTATCTTTATTTTCGTAGTAACTCCTGACGCTTTATTTCTTCTCTTTTCCTTCCAAGTTCTACTACCCTCTTTCTTTTTTATTTTCTATATATTTTTCTTGTTTTTTGTTATATTTGTTTGTTATTTCCTAAATAATTCTCAATAGTATTAATTTTAATTTTAATTTTAGCTTTAAGTTTTTTATTTAAGTTACAATTGTGGCTAAGTTAAATGTACAGCATAAGTTTTTAAAACTTATTGTATGATTAAATACATTAAATAAAATTAAATAAAAGGAAATAAAAAAATTTATTAATTGTCTAATTTAAAAAGTATTATGTTGGCTTATAAATTTATTATTTGTTTTTTTATATGTAAAATTTTATGTGAAATTTTATTTATTTTAAAAATAAATAATTTTGTTATTTATTGCAGTAATTAATTTTATTAATTAAAGAAATTTAGAAATAGTAATATTATAAAGTGTTGATATAATTTGTGCCGGCAACCGCGGTTATACAAATAATTCAAATTAATTTTGTTAATAAAAGTTAAATTAATTTATTTATATAATATATTTTATTTTGGTTAGAGGATTTCGAGGGTAAAAAACGTTAGCCGTAATTTTTATATACGTGTGTTCCGTTTAACTTCTCTATTTCAACTCATAATGTATATTGGTACTATATATAAGTATACATATGAAGCACATATATGCAGTTAGGTTGCAGAGTTGTATTGTTATCTTAATATTTTCTTACAATCCCCCACTCAAACCAAATGCATTTACAAAAAAATATTTCGTTACAAAATCATGAATTAACATTTTATTTTTAGCAAATTACATGAATTTAAATGTTTTTGTTTCAGTAATACTTTACTCAATACATCAGCAGCGTTTTTATTTGATTCTACATAATGTACATCAATTTCCTTATCATTAACTTTGTCTCTTATATAATGAAAACGAATGTCAATATGCTTGCTCTTCCTCTGAACAGTAGGATTTTTGACAAGAAATTGTGCACTCTGGCTATCACTCATCATTTTTGTTGGTTCGCTAGTGTAGGCACCAAATCCCATTTCTGTTAGCAACGCTCGATGAAATATCACCTCTTTCGCGCCTTGACAAGGAGCAATATATTCATTGTACTTAACGCCACAATTGACTGTTTTGTCGACTCCCAAGCAACAGGACCACCGGACATAAACAGCACATAACCAGTATAGGACTTGCGGTCACTTGCTTCACCACCCTCGTCAGCTTCTGTGAAACAAAGTAAATTTTCTTCGTTACGTAGATAAACAATAGTACCTGCCGGATATTTTTTCAAATATCTCAGAATATGTTTAGCAGCTCGGAAATGCTCTTCATGAGGATGATTGTTGTACTGCGATAACTTCGAAACAACGTGACTAATGTCAAGTCTTGATATTACCGCCAGATACATTAACGCTCAATCAAGCTTTGATAACTTTTTTTTATCAATATCGTCGCAGGGTTTAGTACATTTGTCCAAAATAGTACCATTAGCCCAAGGGGTCGCAGCTGGTTTACAATGTTCCATACCCCAGCGCTTCAACAATTCCTCAACGTAGCATTTTTGATGAATTGATATTGCACCACTAGATCCGTTTCTATTAATCTCCATACCCAAATAAAATGAAATTGGGCCTCGATCTACTGCCTCGACATGCTCATTTAAATTTCGAATTATGCTACTCAGCTGCTGCTCATTTTCGCACGTCAGCATCATGTCGTCCACGTCAAGCGCAATAAAACAAATATCATGGTTTTCTCTTTTAAAATAAACGCAATTATCGGCCTTACAACGTAGAAAACCCATTTTCCATAGTATATCAGAAATCTTCATGTTCCACTCAGGTCCAGCTTGTTTGAGACCGTATAGTGACTTCAACAATTTACAAACATTGTGTGGAAACTGAGGATTCTCAAAATATTGTGGTTGTGTCATAAACACTTCATCCTTCAAATCACTGTTTAAATATGCAGAAACGATATCGCATGATTGACAAGAAGCTTATGTTTTGCTGCTAACGCCAGCAGCATCCGAATCGTGGAGTGTCGCACCACGGATGAAAACGTCTCTTTATAATCAACATTTAGCTTTTGTGAACAGCCATGTGCCACTAATCTAGCTTTATATTTTTCTACCGAACCATCTGACCTTCTTTTCAATGTGAACACCCATTTACATCCAATTATATTTTTGTTGTTGGGTCTATCCACGAACAGCCAAGTACCATTTTTATGTAAAGCATCATGATCTCTTTGCATAGCAGCTTTCCAATGCTCACAATCTTTTGAATTCAACGCATCAGTGACGGTATTCGGACATTCAATAATTGAATTCAATGACGATGGGATAGAATCTTCACAAAAAACTTTTCTGGGTCTCCCCACAGCACCTGTTCGCATCAATTTTGGTCTGCCCCGTTTTCTCTATCCAGTAATAGTCTCGCACTCCTCTTATGATGACATTGACTCAATTTCACGATCTTCAGGCATAACTTCCCGCTCCGGGAATCTTTGCATCAGCACTACCTCGCTTACAGTATTTTTGTTGTTATCAGCTTTATCATTGTTGCGGTTATCAAAAGCATCGTGATAAAACATATCCGTATTCATATCGTCTTCTGAAACCGACTTTTCGAATGCATTTTCGAAAAATAATACGTCTCTTGATATAGTGATACATTTATTTGCTCTATCGTAAAGTCTATAACCTTTGGTTAAATTCTCGTAACCGATAAATTTCAATTTCAATCCCTTTGGCTCGAATTTTCCGCCTCTATGTGGACCCTTTTTCAAAACTACCGCATCGCCGCCAAAAACGCGTAGAGGGGATAATGATGGCTTCTTTCCATACCATTTTTCGTATGGGGTCATCTCAGCAGTAGATTTAGTTGGACACCTATTCCGGATATACGTTGCTGTGTTGATAGCTTCTGCCCACAAGCTTTGCGGAAGACTTGATGATTCCAGAAAACATCGCGCCATCTCAACCAGTGTTCTGTTGGCTCTTTCCGACACACCGTTTTGTTGAGGACAATAACTGACAGAGTTTTGATGTAGAATCCCATGTTGAGCAAAATATTCTCTAAAATGGGAGCTTACATATTCCTTTCCATTACCGCTTCGAAACACCTTCAAATTGCGGCCTGTCTGCGTCTCCGCCATCGCAGTAAAATTTTTGAAAGCATTAAACGCAGCAGATTTCTTCTGTAAAAAATATATACGAGTATATATGTACCGCGAATAGTTGTCAATAAACGTCATAAAATATAATGAACTGACTGATCTCGTAGACATTGGGCCACACAAGTCACTATGAACAAGTTCTAATACATTTTTTGTAACAATAGTTGAAAAGTTTTCATACACTTTGCTTTTAATTTTGCAGGTAGCACATGTCACACACTCGATCTTGTTTTGCACATTTAAATTAAGTCCGTGCACCATATTTTCGTTTCAAAGTTTTCTTAAATCGTTCACATTTATATGTCCGAGTCTTTTATGCCACTTTTGAGTATTTACCTCGTCAATTAAACTGTTCCAACTCTCGGTAGTTGCTAGTGGCTTAAAATTAGCACAAAATACACCGCACTCCACACTCGCACAAAAAAAAACTTTATTGCTTACATTCTTAACAATTGCCTTTCCTTTTATAAACTGGACGGTATTGCCCGCTTCTATAATTTTTCCGATTGACCCAAAGTTCGAGTGTAAGCTTGGCACGAAAAGCACATTTAGCAACACGGCACTTTTGTAGGGTGATTTAATTTTCACTGTTCCTACACCTTCTGCAAATACACATTCGCCAGAAGCCAAAATTACCTTTTGCTTTTGGTTTTTGAAATTTTTAAATAGCCCCGCGCTTCTACACACTGGGAAGATGCTCCACTATCCAAAATCCAGTTTTCAATCATTTGCGGTGTTTCAAATGCACCAAATGCATTTTCTTGCTCTGTCATTCCTTTGATTTCTTTGCACTGCGCAGGAATATGACATTTTCTACCGCATCGGAAACATGTTATCGTCTTTGATACAACATTTTTATTGTTGTAGTTGCGGTAGCTTCTAATGTCTTTAGTTTTCTTTTCCTTTTTCCTTTCCTAAAAGAAACACTATTTCTGCAGAATGTCGAAGAGAGGACGTGGTGGAACTGCAGGTGGGAAATTTCGCATTTCTCTAGGTCTGCCAGTAGGAGCAGTGATGAACTGCGCTGACAACACAGGTGCGAAGAATCTCTATGTTATAGCTGCTCATGGAATTCGTGGCCGTTTAAATCGCCTTCCTGGCGTAGGCGATATGTTTGTAGCTACAGTGAAAAAGTCAAAACTTGAATTGCGAAAGAAAGTAATGCCAGCTGTGGCTATTCGCCAAATAAAACAATTTAGGAGGAGGGATGGTGTATTCCTCTACTTTGAAGATAATGCTGGAGTTATAGTAAATAATAAAGGTGAAATGAAAGGATCTGCTATCACTGGGCACATAACCTATGTTTGAGGATTTCGAGGGTAAAAAGCGTTAGCCGTAATTTTAATATACGTGTGCTCCGTTTAACTTCTCTACTTCAACTCATAATGTATATTGGTAATATATATAAGTATACACATGACGCACATATATGCAGTTGGGTTGCAGAGTTGAATTGTTATCTTAATATATTCTAACAATTTTATTCGGTGATATTTTTGAAATAATAAAATTAAATTAATTGAAGCTTAAAAATTTTTAAATTAAACTAGGATTACGTAACCTATTATAAAAAATGTATTTATTTTATTTAAGTAGTTATAGCTATGATCTTGAAGCTTAAAAATTTGGCGGTATTTTAGTCTATTCAGAGGAACTTGTTTTATAATTGATTGCTCACATTGTACCTTATTTAATTTAGTTAAGCAATTTATATACCGTCGTTATAAGAAAATTTTATAAGAACATAAATTTTCTTCAATTTTCATAAAAATTTATATCAGATCAAGTAAAAATGGGCTACAATAAAAATATTTATATAGATATAATTATGCGTATGTAATAGGATGCCCATGTTGTGATAGTACGGCTCCTATTGCAAAGTTACTAGAGTCAGTTGTTATTTTAAATTTTTTTTCGAAGTTGGGATATCTAAGAGTCGGGGAGTTAATTATGAAATCCTTGAGTTTTCAAACGCCGCGATGAAATTGGGATCGTTAGTGTTCACAGTTTGACCTTTTTTCAAATAACGGGTCATTGGGTAGGCTATTTTTGAATAGTCATTCAAAAACTTTCGATAGAACCCTGTCGTTCCTGCTTGCAAAATGCTTTGATTTTCTTGGGTGTGGTTGGGATTTTTAAATTTTGAATTATTGATACTTTTTGGGGGTTTGGTTTAACTCCTTGGTTTGTCAGTAGATGTCCAAGGAATTGCGTCTCCCTCTTTAGGATGTTACATTTGTCTATCTGAATTTTTAGTTTGGCTTTTCTTAGAGTTTTGAATATGCTCCTTAAATTAGTAATGTGTTCGACTAGTGAAGTGCTGAAAACCAGTATGTCGTCCATATAGACGACACATGTTTTATTCATTTGATCTTTGAGGACTTTGTTCATCATCCTTTGAAAGGTTGATGGGGTATTTTTCAGCCCAAACGGCATACGGACAAATTCGAATTGTCCTGAGGGTATAGAAAATGCTGTTTTGCGTCTGTCTTCTTTCTTTACTGTGATTTGATGAAACCCCTTAGCGAGGTTAAATGTAGTAAAGTACTGAGCCCTACCTAATTTGTCCAATAGTGCGTTTAGATTTGGGATAGGGTATTTGTCGTCTCTTGTGAACTCATTTAGTTTTCTATAATCTATGACAATTCTATATTTCTTTTTTGCCGAGTTGTCCAATTTCTTCTCCACTATCCACAACGGACTGTTATACGGGGAGTTACTTACCTTTATGATGTTTTGGTCAAGCATTTCTTTAATTTGTCGTTCGATTTCCACCTCGTGGACTTGTGGGTACCTGTATATTTTTGAATATAATGGTCTATCTGTTATAGTAACTATTTCATGAGTCACTCCGTCCGTTGAAGAAAGAATGTCTCCGTCCTTGAAAAATAAGTCCTCGAAATCGGTGAGCAACCTTAAGGTTGCTTGTTTTTCTTCATGATTCATATGGCTCAAATTAAAATGTTCGTGGATACTACTGACTTCTATTCTGCAGTGTGCATATATGGTGCATATATTCCGGGTATTCGTATTCTTCGAAATACAGTTTATTACCCAATATTTCAACAAACTTTTGTTCATTGTTTATTTTGGCTTTTAATGCCGTTAGAAACTTTTGCCCAATTATGCCAGAAAAATTTTAGTTGGAAAAATTTATGACCTTCCACTGAAGTGTTCCTTCGCAGCGAAAATCCTGCGCAAATGGGGTCGTTACTGCGTATTTTACTTCCTTGAGCCCGTTAAGTGTTTTATAGTAACATGGTTTTATTAGTACTGTTATTGGGTAGTTTTCTTTCAAAGAATCGTGATTTAGAATGCTGATTGTTGATCCTGTGTCAATCAAGCATCTTACATTTTGCTTGCCAATGGAAACAGTCACTATCGGTAGTGCCGCTCTTGAGGCAATGCTAAAAAATTTACCTCACCGTCCGCATTTTCTTCAATGGTATCTACCTCCATGTATACAGGGTAGTTGGTTGAGGTTGGTCTTTGCGTGTCGACGCTCCTGTGTGAGTTTCGTGTCTGACCTGAGTTCTTTTCCCTACGGCTCTAACCTGAGTTATTTTCCCTACGGCTCTGACCATCTCCGATAAATTGGTATTGGTGTGGTTGGTTTTCGCCCCGTCTAAAGTTATTGGTTTGGGTAGTGTTTGTTAATCTTTTTTGGTAATTATTGCTAACGTTATTATATTTTTGAGTTTGGCTCACATTACTTGTAATGTTCCTTGGTTGATATATGTTAGTATTAAATTTTTTAAAATTAAATTTTCTAAATTTTTCGTGGATGATTCTATAATCGTCTAATGCTTCTATCTGTGAATATTTTGTAGCTAATTCATTTAATGTACATTGTTTGTCGGGATGTGATCTAACGGGTACATCGATCTTGTCAATGACAATACTGACTATATCCCTATCTACACATTCTGGCCTATATAACTGGGGTTTATCCTCGTCATAGCTATACTCGTATATTTGATTCATCTCGAATTTTGCCTGCCTAGCGTATTCCAATAATTGTCTCAAATTACTTACTCTGAGCTCCCTTAACTTTTTTATTACATCTCCGTAGGTCGTTCTGGGCCGGTATTGGTCCAGCAGCTTATATTTGATCTCGCTCCACGTTATGTTGGGTCCTAGCTCCAATACGTAATTAGCAGCTTCACCGCTCACTTTGTCGTTTGCCACTATCGACATGGCCAAATTTCTCAATTGCTGGTCCTCTGGTGGGCATAAGGCAAGGACTGCTTCCAGCGAATTAATAAACGCCAATACGTTGTGGTCCTTATCAAGGCTTCTTAGTTGCCGAAATTGTTGGAGTATATCCTTTTTTGATAAGAGGAAGTCCTGTTGTCGTTGTTGTTGTTGCTGTGGTTGCAATAGTTGTTGTTGTTGTTGCAACTGTTGTTGCATTTGTTCCAGCTGCTGTTGCAGTTGGTTAATCACCTCCTCTTGTCTTCTGATGACTTGTTCATGCTCCATGTTCAAACCCCGGTTGTTATCGAAAATTCTCTGCCTTCTCATAAATTGTTGACGAATAATGTAGAAGTAGTTTTGTGAAAAAAAGGTATTTAACGCCACTAATGTCACACTTTATTTTATTCACTTTATTTAATGCACTTTATTTAGTCTTTAAAAGCTCAGTAATACCGCCAAAGTCTTTTATGGCAGTTATTATTCTATTTTTCTAGCTTTAGCTGGAAAAATTTGGTTCTCCGTTGACTGCGGCAGATACGTGATTTATGATCTTTAGATCTTCAATCGAACTCAATTAATAAAACTTCAGTTTTTTAATTGTAAGATTTATTTTATTAAACGTTGTCTATCGAGTATGTTCTTAAGACTAACTATATTTTTTAAGTACATTTATTTCTGTTCATATAAAAATGCTTTCTAAGCACAAGCAGCAGAAACGTTTAACGACGTTGACGCTGCATATGCTGAGGCTATTAATTTATTTGTTTATTGTTTCTTTAAAGTGTATAATTTCCAGCAAAGCAATAATCTTTCATTTCGGATCTGCTGGTGTAAGTGGTTTTTATTTCATTTACTTTCTTGCTGGTGCAAGATATTTTTGAATAATAATGTTGATGTCGTCGACTTCAACACCATTATTCGATCCGAGTTGAATGTTGGGGTGATGGTACGTAACTACTCCCCCTTTTGTTAAAGGATTCTCCTGGATCCTTTCTTTCTTTACATTATTTTTTATACTTATGTTTACATTCCTATTTTTTACATTATACATTATTATTTGCACAATTACAACGATACAAACTATTGATACGGTTGATATATTTGACACTTGTGTATGTATTTTTAGTTTTTTAATTTTTTCAATATTTTCCAACTGTTTTGTTACTATTTCCTCAAAGGTTAATTAGTGAAATTATATTGTTCTTTTGGTTTAGTTTCAATAGATTTTTATACATAAGTTTCTTTGTTATTGTAGAAATTTTCATCTTCTACTAGCTGTTCCCGGTGCGCTTCGCTACCCCTGAATTTTAGGGGGGTGTAGCATTCAGCTGGTCAAAGAATTTTTGAAATCGGATGAGTAGTTTAAATAAATAAATTTGAAGGAAAGACATTATGCAAATATTCAATTCATTTTGATACATTTTATTGCTTTTGTTCATTTCGAAAAAATTGTGACATTGCAGCGTTTCGTTACAATTTTATATTTATTGAAGTGCTGTGGGATACACAATATTTATTGTTTTTCCATCTAGTGCGTAAACGATTAAATCAGAAGGTTTTCTGACGCGTGAGCAAGCCACATAGAGCTGCCCATGTGAGAAGCATGGATTCTCCAAATTTAATCCACACACTTGCAACAATTGTCCATGTGCTTTTTTGATAGTTATTGCGAAAGCGGGAACTGCAAACGTTTGAATTCGAATGACATATCTGTTGGGATCATTGGGATACGTGGCAACAGTACGTCTTCACCTTTAAATTTTCCAGTCAAAATTGTTGCCTCGATAACATTGTTCATCATTTTCTTGACTGAGAGTCTGGTTCCGTTGCAAAGTCGTGGTGGATTTATGTTTCGAAGAAGAATGATGGGTACGCCAATTTTCAATGTAAGAACGTGCGGTGGTATGCCTGGCAAATCAAGCGAGTTCAAGAATTCAGTTGGATAGTTGACAACTTCATCTTGATTCACCACAGTATCGATGGACTTATATATTGTCGTTTCGCCGGGTATTCCATTCTGAATATTGAAGTTGATGGTATTGACATCGATGTTTTTGGCCGCTAATATAGTAAGCGTAGTGAGAAACTTATGATTTTTGTAGTTCTGTGCAATGTTTGGGAAAGTTTTTTGCACCAATTCGTTTATGCTTTCTGTGATCTTACAAAAGTTTGCTGGCAAGGTGATACATTGCGTAGATTCATCAATTTGCATTCGCCCATTTCCAATATCCATTAATTGTTTTGCAAAATATCCAGCCGATGCATCCCGTTGTAGTTGTACACGCATGTTGGTATTCAAAGTCAATTTCTGTAAATGACGCCATAAAGCTGATTATATGAGACATGCATTTAGTTCATCACCGGGTGTTGAATGTGGTATAACCGGCAGTGTTTGTCGAAAATTACCAGACAATAAAATGAGTGCGCCACCGAAGATCTGTGCGTTTCCTCTCAAATGTCGCAGTGTACGAGCAAGCGCTTCCAATGCTTTCCCATATGATAATTTGACACGTTTGGAGTACTTTGGCCATTCCAGAGTTTTTGCTGATGTTGCATGTTGGTGCCTCAGTGTTTTTTAAATACAATGGTAGTTTCAATGCTGAATGCGCTGTTCGGCCACCATCCAAAAGAGTTGTGACAGTTCCAGATGATGCAATGGCCAGTGCAATAATTTTTTGTGATCGTATGGTTGCCAAAATGAGTGAAAGAAGAAAAGTCTTGACTGCACCACCAGGCGCATCTATGAAAAACAGTCCACCGCTTTGTTCTTTCATTGCATGCATAATTCTGTCATACGCAATGCGCTGTTTTGGAAGCAACTGCGGAAAATTTTTTTCAACAAATGTCCCCAGTTCGTCAGAATCAAAGTGTGTTTCTCGTTGCAAATCACGATCGAAAAGATCGTTCGCTGGTCGGTTCGGAGCAGGCATTCCCAGTTGCACCAGTGCCTTGTTAGCGATTGTCAAACATATGTCTTCAATCAAAATCAATGCCTCATTATACACGTTTGGTGTGAATTGAAGGTCCGGATTTTGATTTGCAGCGCGGAAACGATGTAGAATATATTCACTCATGTAGTTCTTGTATTTTTCCCAAAGATCTTTTGGATTAGATGGGAAGCAGGTTGTCGATAATATGGCATACGTGCGTATTTGCTTTGGTCGAGCAGTATTCGATGCATCAGCGAGTGCATTGTCCCAATGTTTATCATTCTCAAGAAGATTTAGTTCCTGGCAAGCTTGGCGATAAGTGGCGCACAGCTGACCGTTCACTGTTCTTAAATCTGGGAAAGATGTCGGTCCACGTACATTGATTAACAGCAATCGCAAATAGAAGCATTCTGTACTGTTCGGGTGAACAGTGTACAGAAGACCCAACGCGTCACTGGAATACAAATTGTGATGTCCTTCAACTGCTTTACCTTTTTTGCGACGTTGAAACTTTTTAGCCGATGCATTCCATGTGGTACCATTTTGGTACCTCAGAATAAAATAGAGTTTTTGCAAAAATATCATCTTAGCACAATGAGTAAAATGCAGTTAAAGTTGTTGCTGGTGGAACCAATGCTCTTGCACGTACATTATCTGCTGTGAAGTACACGCGCTGTTGGATGTCGTTCATCGATTGGAAATGATAAGATGCGCCATACTGCTTCATTGAGCGGTGCGGCCACATTCCCTACTCCGAAGACTGCCATGTCGTTTCCTTTGTTGAAATATTTGCAAATGTATTTGATGGACTTCACTGAATTGCAATACTCAACATTTATGTGTGCTTTGAAGAGAGCAACGGTGAATATGGCACAACCCAACGATTATCGACTTCGACATCGACGTTACGTACTTTCAGAACGATGGATTTGCCGCCATCCTGAACTGATCGTCGACGATATAGTGGATATCCGTCATTGCCAGTGATGGTACCAGAAACCAATTTTCTTGGGTATCGTTTCGTGCATTTCCCATCAGACATGCAGGGTGAATTATTGTTGAATGCGCCACATGGACCATGAATCATATTTTTGGTAACGACGGCGAATAAGTTTGGATCAATGTCCTTATCTGGTATTTCTGCTGAGATGATTTGGTCAATTTGATCCGGCGTAATTTTGTTGAATAACCAAAGCAAAATATGTGCATGCGGCAATCCTCTTTTCTGCCATTCAATGGAATACATCCAGCAGCGTGTCTCTCCAAAAACGTTATGCTTTATAATAAAATCCATCAAAGATTTCAATTTTTGTTTAAATACGCGTGCGGTAATGTCATGGCGGTCCGAAGATGATTGTCCAGCTAACAGAAGTTCTTTAATTTCATTCCATGTTGGATGCATGTAAATGTGATGAACAAATCTGGACCACCATATGCGCGAACGTATGTCATCGCATCTTGTGCGTATTCATGCCGTGGACTCCCCGTAAATGTAGATGGTAATATGACTATTCTTCCCAATTCGTTTGGATTCACGTTACCATCATTAACGATTGCGTCTCGTAAATGGATGTACTCTTCAGAACGCAACTCGGTTTGATTCAATCGAATATATAGGAGTCGTTCGCTTTCAATCTTCGCGTACATTTCGACGATATACTGATGGAACAATTGTCGACATTTCAGAATTTGGTTCTCAGCGTCTTGATGAATCATCAATCGATACGAATTATAATTTATGGCACTGACTTTCTTATTCGTTTCCTCGTCTGTTTGTGGTTTTCTCATTTTGATGTTGAAATGATATCCATCTTCTCCTCGCCAAAACAGAATCGGATACTGCAATCCGTCGTATGAGCGATGAGTATCGGACACTCGCTGAACGTCACCACTTCTGCGATGAAGAATTATGTCGCGCGATTCTGATTCTTCGCCAACTATCACGATCGCCACTTCATCGATTGTTGGTGCATTGAACTGTCTTTCGTGTTGGCCAATGGGTCTTTTGTCTGCTCGAATTACAACTGCGTAGTCATCGACTGGCATTCGTTGAATGGCGGTTCTAAGCATCTGAACTAATTCATTGTGTTGATCGAAAAGGGGTTGTAACGCAGCCACGATTTCTCGTCTAGTGCCCGCATTATAATGACATCGTTCTTCAGTTTGCTCATTAATGTTTGCCATGAAATAAATTTGAAGAAACTTGTGATCTGCGTCCTGGAATGGTAGAAGCGATGCGGCACGATGATTTATTTGCTTTGGACTCTGAATGTTGGCATGTAATTTTCGCGCACGATGTTCGTTGCACCGAACGATGTCATTTGGAAATATGAATTGTATTTGTGGATGTTTTCCAAGAAATGCTTCGACTCACGTGTAACACCTGATAGCAATGTTAATAGTGGTTCGGGTGGTGGATGTAATTCTGGCATTTTAACTTTTCCATTGGCGCAGCACATTCCTGGCGTTTTATTCTTAAATTTGAGGGCGCTACAATACATGCAAATTTTATCCATTTTTCTAATGACAATACTTGGATTAAGACTGTAATTATTATTACTGTCATAATGGAAAGCACCAAGATTTAAATCACCGTACTGTGTTCGTCTTGATCGAGCTGTGCTTATTCGAACATTTTGCAGCCTTCTTTCCCATTGTTCAGTTGTCTCAGACGAACGGGTCTCAGCGGCATGTACTCGAAGATTTTCCAGCTTTAATGCTCGTTGCTCAGTTGTCTCAGATAAACGGGCCTGAGTAGTATGAATTCGATCAGTTTCCAGCCTTAATGCTCGTTGCTCGTCTGATTCTGAGGCTCGCAATGCACTTTTCTTCCGTGCTTTAGGTGTAGATCGGCCAACTGCTTTTACTGGAACAACGTATTGTAGAGAATGAATAAAATATGCTGACGGAAACTACGAAAATTCAATTCGATTGAATTATTTCTCTTAATTAATTTAACTCACAATGAACTGCACAAAACTATTCGAAAAAAACTCCTGAATGCGCCACTCACCTGGGTTTTTCTGTGGCCAAAGTGCCGTGCCACTTGTGGCTAATGATGATGTTTTGGTTAGTTGATTGGCCGGTCCGCCGTGCCAGTTAAGGATGATGATGATGACGTTATTGGTCGGTTGCTGGCCTGGTTGCCTGGACAATGATAATGTTGATGCTGATGGATGTGCTTGCCACCGATGTTGATGTATTGGGGTGGGATTGCCCTTCACCCGTGATGATGATTATGATGATATGTTAGGGAAGGTTCGCCCTTCACCAAATTTGGGATTGTAATGTTTGAGCTGACAAAGCTTGAGCTTAAACACGAAAAACTCCACAGTAACAAAAGAACACAAACCGCCCAATAAATATTGCACGATGGCTCAGTTGCAAATGTATTTTATTGTACAAAAAGGTTATAATTTGTAAGCCACTTGCAAAACTTGGCTCTCTTGGACTATATATATTTTGGTAGTTTGCTATCACTATTTGGCTCACTTTCTTTAATTTTTTTAAAATTTTGTCACGATCTAAAACGCGAATGGCGAAATTTCCTTTTGCCTATCAAAAGGAAAACAAAACAAATGACACAAAATGGAACAGTACGTTCACATTGCCTGTCATCAGGGATGGCATATTGCCTGCCATCAGGGATGGCATATCTGAACAGCTCCCAAATATAAGAATACTCGCAATTTTGTCTGTTCAATGTGAGCCGGACATTAATTTCTCAATTTACATAAATTCTTATGTCACCCACAACTCGAAACGTTAATTGCGCAGATGACTGACTTTGTTTACACTCTCTTTAAGTGAAACTTGTTTACTTTGCTTTGTTCGCTTTGTTTTTATTTTATACTTGGAACACAATTGGGTCGAACGACGAATGTGGACGTCAAAATTCGCTGTGTAAATTCATCGTATGAAACACAATAGTTTCTTTTCTAAGTCTTTGTTGACTGATATTTCGAAGAAGAAAGATAGGTTTCCATTCCGAATGTTGTTCAAATACCGTTAACAGCAGATAAAAACTATTTTTAATTTGGGATTTGTATGTGAGGTACCACTCCCCTTTGTTCAATCCCGCCCATATTTGCAGCAGCACTTAGAATATCTGCACTAAACATATATACCAAATATGGTTCAAATACTGTTAACCGGAGCAGAAATAATGGCTTTTTAATTTGTGATTTGTATGGGAAGTACTACGCCCCTTTGTCCAATCCCGCCCATATTTGCAACAGCACTTAGAATGTGTACACTTAACCGACGTACCAAATTTTGTTCACATACTATTAACCGGAGCAGAAATAATGGCTTTTTAATTTGTGATTTGTATGGGAGGTACCACGCCCCTTTGTCCAATTGGACCGGTACCAACTGAGAAACCTCCGTGGGCTCATACACAACAACTTTGCTGAAGATTATCACATGATCAAATGCATAGTTTCTTTATTATTTGTCAATGAAATTATGCCATAGTCTATGGTCTTTAGTTGCGTTTTTATATCAAATATTAGTTTACAATTGTTAGAAAAGATACAATGTTTGCTTAATTTTAGTTCTTTCAAGTTTTTTTCTTGTTGGTATGTACTCGCATACGATTTATTCTGTATGCTTACTATTTGCTCGTATTCGCTATCTATTCTGAAGTTTTGGCTGTTAGTAATGGGTGCTATTAGAATTACTTTTGTTTGTATGAAGTTATTTATTTTGATTGCAAATATTAGCGCATCGTTATGGAACATTACCCCTGTTTTGATTAATTTAATTTTATAAAAGTCAATGTTATATTTGTCTGTTTCTTCGGTGGTTAGTATTGATGGATGTAGTAAGTTATATCTAGTAGATGCTATCGTGTCGAGTATATCGTCTATCTTATCTTGTAAAAATGTTAGTTTTATAATTTGGTCGTGGAACATTATATTACTTCTAATATCATTGTCGTGGGTTCGAATGGTGTTGACATATTGTTTTATTTTTTTTCGATCATCTTGTATTTTTACTTTAAGTATGTTTATAGAGTCATTAAAGTTAGTGCTAATATTAACTTGTTTATTTGTGGTTTCTATAGCTTGGTGACTATTGATCTGGTTAAGTTTTAAATGTAGTATGTTTTCTCGGTCTTCGTCGTCCATTATGCCAAATAACCATTTATATGACGTACCGACAACATTCAACAATCCACGTCAATCACAATTCTGTCTGTCATGGGGGGTCAGTGATCGTATTTTCGAATGCAATATTGCGATTTCGACATTAAGTTGATGTCTATTTTCTCCTGATATGCTTTCTATATTTTGCTATTGCTACTGTTTACTATTGCTACTGTTGAGCTCTGCTATTAATTCTAATGGGTCTATAATATGCACTATCATATCGGTTTTGTCAATAATTTCAACTGTTGATGTTTCCAGTGTTGTGAATCCTACTTCAGATTGGATGGGAGTGATCTTCACCATTGCTGATGTCGGGGTTAAATCTACAAGTAGTAGTAGTATGACGATCCCCTGAAAATTTATTAGGTCGTTTAATGTTAATTGTGTGGATATTTCTCAATTGTGCTTTCCTAAATTTTGGTGTTTCTTAGTGTCTTAAATTTCGGTAGTTTTTAATAAACCCTTCTTCTCTTTGTTCTTGGTAAGTTTCTCTAGTTCTGTTTGCTTTTCTTATTTGTACTAGTTTTGTTTTTGATAACCTGTTGAGGATAGTTTCATGCTTCACTAGGTGGTTTTTGACTTCTGACGGTGTGCATTTAATTGTGCTATGGAATGTATCGTTGTAGTATCTTACTGCCTTGTTCATGTGGGACATTATAGGTATTTTATTCTCTACATTAAGGGTTCTTATTTTCTCTGTTAAAGTGTTATTGAGCCTTTCCACATCACTATTTCCCGTGTGACTATTTCGCTTTGTGGCATGATATTCTATGCCTTCTCCTTCTAAGAATTCCCTTACGTTTGTGGAATTGAATTCGTAGTCGAAAACGAATTTCTTAACATTGCCTTTCATCGCTAGAAATTGTTGGATATGGTCCACTATTGTCCTGTTATTTCTATCAGGAAGTGGAAGGCAAACTGCATGTTTTGAGAATTTGTCGATAAAGACTATAAAGGATTGTTTACTATTAACATAAGTATCAATATGGACAATCTCGTTCGTTGTCTTTGGAGTCTCGGTGTTTGCGAACCTGTTTTTTATGGGATGTCGATCGTACTTGCCGCCCGAACATATATCGCAATTGTTTATTATCCTATGTATGCTAGTTTTAAGCGTGGGATTGTAAATTTTCTTCTTCAACTTCTCGTAAGCGGCGACAATGCCACAATGGCCGCTTTCGTTTTTGTGAAAGAGTGCAATTTGTTTGTCCAGTTCGTCCTGGCTTTCAATGCCGTTTGCAAAGTTAGTGCATTTTACAAATTTGATCTTAGCGTTCGTTCTGTATTCGGTTTCTATTATTTTTTGGAGTTTGTAGTATTCGTGATCGTCAAGGTGTGAGTATATTCCTACGTTACCTTTTACTATTTCCCTACGTAAGATGTTTAGGGCCTGGTTTTTATTTAAGTCTCTTTTTTCTATGAAAATTCGTTTGTTTCCAAGAGATATTGTTATCGGGTTTTCTTTTTCTTCGACTGATATAATATGCTTTGTATTTTTAATCAATTCATTTATTTAATAAAAGTAAATCCTAAAAGTAGTACTTTCAACGAGTGTGCTTGAGGAGCTCGGATCCAAGAAGAAATACAAAAGTTGAATACTAATGAAATGCAAAAGTCTGGTGATGCCAGATTCTATGAATAAGTATACTGAGAATATCATATACAATATGACATCCCCTTTGTTTTACTGAGAAGTGTCGTAGTCTTCAAAACGTTTAGGAGCCTTTGCCTTTTCGGTCTCGATGTTGTCCTGTTGTCGTAATGTTCCATTGAATGTTCGATTTGGTGGTTTCTTCGTTCGGCTACTTGAGAAGTATGTTCGCCTTCGGCAACGATAGTAGAGGTTTGAGTTGGTGCTTGCCAAGTTGGAGTTTGTTGAGAGATTGATTGTTGTACTGCTGATGTTATCGGTGATTCAGGAATACTCTTATCTTATCTGCGTCTGTATAGTTTTTGATTGGGACCTACTATGCATGTTCGTTTCGAAAATTTTTGGGTCACTTTCCCTTTTGACCAAGTATCGTCAGGGTTTCACTTCATATACACTTCATCCCCAATATTCAAATTATTTTCCTTTCTTGTTCCTTTATCGAAATACTTTTTGTTGTTGATACGTTGTTGCTCTATCCGCTGTGAAATTTTTGTTACTACTTGTTGCTCTGTGTTTATATTTGGTATACCACAATTTAACCATCTGCACTGGACTTGACCCGATTTTGTTTGGTGTATTTCTCCAGACCAGAAGTGATTTGTAGAAATCTGTATTAGATTCTAACGCCTTTTTTATGAGCTCTTTCGCTATTTTAACCGCCGATTCAGCTTTTCCGTTCGCCTGTTGATGATACGGACTTGAGGTCTCGTGTCTAAACTCCCACCCTGATGAAAATTTTCGGAAGTCGATGTTTACAAAATTCGTTCCGTTGTCAGTGATGACCTTTAAAGGAATTCCGTATCTTCCAAAATTTTTCCGACATATGTCTATTGTTATGTTTGCTGCAAGGTTCTTTAATTCATCGATCTCAAAAAAATTGGAGTAGTGGTCCACAGTTATCAAAAAATATTTCTTCTTTTCTTTAATGTTTACTTCACACACGTCCATTGAGATGACTTCAAACGGTGAGCTTGGTATTTCCGGGATTATTAACGGTTCCTTCTGTTGGTTTCTAGCATATTTGTTACATGTGTCACAGTATTGTATCTTCCGTTTTATGCTGTCTGAGATTCCTCTCCAGTAGACTGTTTCTCTAGCTAGCTTTAGTGTCGACTCTATTCCCAAATGGGGCTGATGTAACCGATCAAGTATTTCCTTCCTCATTTGTTGGTGAATTAATATTCTGTTAGCCTTAAATATCATTCTGTTCTTACTCACCAACTCATCACGAATGTCCCAATAGTATCTTATTGCTTCATCAGTTTCGTTTTTGTTTTCCGGCCAACCTTCATTTATTGTTTTTATCAATGTATTCATAACGTTGTCTTGGGTCGTAGCTTTTTAAATTTTGATGATCGTCTCGTTGCTTATTCGTTTATTCTCGATATCGTTGCAGCCATCCAATTCTTTTTTTTCTTCACGATTATCCTTAACTGGCGCTCTTGACAAAGTGTCTGCAATGTACATTTGGGTTCCTTTCGTATATTTTATATTGAAATTGTATCTCTGAAGCGATAGGATCATGGATTGTCGTCTCTTTGGAGTATTCAATAAAGGTTTCTTGAAAATGCTGATGAGTGGCGAATGATCTGTCTCGATATTGATCGAACCTTCTGCACGCAAAAAGTATAGCCAACATCTCCTTCTCTATCTGGGCATAATTTCTTTGGGTTGGTGTAAGAGTTTTTGAAGCATAAATCACAGGATGCCCCTCTTGCATAAGAGTACAGCCCAATGCAAATGCTGATGCAACTCTTTGTATCGTTACCTGCTTTCTTATATCAAAATATTTTAGAACTGGAGTACTTGTTATAACATGCTTTATTTTTCTAATTGCTGTCTCCTGCTCATCGCTCCATGAGAATTCACTTTTTATGTGCGTTATCTTTGTCAGCGGTTCAGTTATATCTGACATGTTTGGAATGAATTTACTTAAAAAGGTTGCCATACCCAGAAAGCGATTTTGTCTGATGGTCTTGGAATGTTTACAATTGCCTCAATTTTGTCTGGATCCGGTTTTAAACCTTCTCCTATTAAAATATGACCAGAAAACTTTATATCTCTTTGACCAATCCTCATTTTCTCAAAATTTATCTTCAAATTTTCCCTTTCTAGACGTTCAAGTAGTTGTTGTAAGTTTTTGTTGAGATCTCGAGTTGCCTCTTCAATATTCTCTCCTTTTCCTACTACCAAAATGTCGTCGGCTATGCATGTCACACCCTTTAAGCCATAAACGACCTGATTTTGCTTCATTTGGAAGATTTCCATTGCTGGTTTTATCTTAGTCTCTTAAAACGATACTTCCCAAATGGTGTCCAAAAAGTTGCCGCTCGGTTCATCCACCTCCAACTACCAAAAGCCGCTCTTTGCATCGAGTATACTGAGAACCTTTGCACCCTCTAGTTCCGTAATAATTTCCTCAACTGTTGGCAATTGGTATTTAACATCCCTAAGAGCCTCATTCAATTTCCGAGGGTCGATACAAACTGTTAGCTTGTTGGTGTTTTTGCTAACTATGACTATGTTGCTTGTCCACGGAGTGTGTTCTAGCTCCTTTTCAATCACGTTAGCCTTTTCCATCTCATCTAATGTTATTTTTAGTTGTGCTCGTAACGCTACTGAAACTCTTCGTGGGGGTTCGCTTTTCGGTGTTGCGGTTTCATCAATTTCTAACCTAATTTCCCCCGTCAACTTCCCCAAACCTTCAAATACCTTGCTATATTTGTTGACTATGTTGTATGCTTCTTGTTGTGTTGTATTTTGTGTGACTACTTTGCAAATTTCTATTAATTTTAGCTGTTGACATGCCTCTGCCGATAATAGTGGACAGTGATCTCTTCTGATGACATAAAAAAATAACTTGCTTTCATTTGCCTTACTTTGTACTGTTAACTGAGTTGTTCCAACGGTTGAGATTTCTGTTCCCTCTATTGTTTTTAGTTTCGTAAATGTTCTCTTAATATGTGGATTAGGATCTATGTCCTTTAAGTTGTTGTATCCAATTAGATTGCATGTAGCTCCCGTATCTAACTGCGCCTTGACATTTACGGATTGACATTTCGCGTTGTATATCAATAAATTTCTAAATACGCCCTTTGAGTAGCCTTCTTCAACTACATTTAGTACATAATGCTCGGCCCCCTCTGGATCCTCATAATTCACCGTTGTCGAAATCTCCTTTACTGTTTTCCCATTGTTGTTACGTTTATTGTTGCTGGTACTTGGTTCGTCTGCCATGCACACTCTTGCATAATGGCCCTTCTTTTCACATTCTCTACAATATACTTTTCTTGCTGGACAATTTTCTAAATTGTCATGGTACTCAAATCCACAAAATTTACATTTATATGACGTTCTGCTATTTTTTACTTGTTGTTTGGCATTACTTCTCTGAATTTTGTTTACCTCCATGTTATTATTGTCTATGCCTTTCAGCTGTTTCTCTGAAACTTCTTTGGATCCGCAAGTTTCTATTGCCAAAGTTATATCCTTATCCAGCCACAATCTTTCACGTAGGTTATGATCTTTTATTGAACAAATACTTTTGTCCAACAACAAGTCATCCTGTAAAGCGCCATAATATGCATTTCTTATCATGCTTCGCAATCGATTAAAATACTCGTCGTATGTTTCATCGTCTTCTTGTTTGGCCATATTAAATATTGCTCTGACATACCTTTTGTTTATTGTTGGTGTTAAATTCTTTTCTATGGCGTTCAATAAATCGGCTGCTGTTCTCTTTTCTTCATCCCTAATAGGCATATTTCCATATCTTCTGAAAACATCACTACCAATTGCAGTAAGCAAAATAGCTTTTTTGTCTCTTCATCCTGAGCCGCCAGACCTGTTGCCAGTAGATACAGCTCCCACTGACTTCTGGAATGTTTAACATTTTCCGAAATATCTCCGGACTTTATATCCAATGGTTCTGGCAATGGAATTTGTGGTAAAGTTGGTCGTGCGCTCTGCGTATTCTGTTGTATTAATAGTTTAAGTTGTGTCACTTCTTCTTTTAATTGTTGTACTGCTGCCATTGTTCGTCTATAGAACATTCACGGCCCGTCAAAATATTATTTCTTTCTTAGGTTATGTTTATTTTGCTGTTGTTCTTTTCCAATTTATTTTAAGCACCACTTGCCACATCTGACACCATGATATAATATGCTTTTTTATTTTCAATCAATTCATTTATTTAATAAAAGTAAATCCTAAAAGTAGTACTTTCAACGAGTGTACTTGAGGAGCTCGGATCCAAGAAGAAATGCAAAAGTTCAATACTAATGAAATGCAAAAGTCTGGTGATGCCAGATTCTATGAATAAGTACAATGAGAATATCATATAAAGGGTTTTAAAAAAACAAAAACGCTAAAAAAGTAAATCGATAGTGACAGCAAACGACGCCATATTTTTTCCCGCTCTTTTGACATTTCTCTTCAGTAAGGTTTGCCATTTCATCATGCAAAGATATACGAGTCAACAACGAGTCGAAATTATTAAAATTTACTACCGAAATTCGTAGTCAGTCGCTTCAACTTTAAGAGCGCTACGTCCAATTTATGATGTGGCTCATTTCTGGCTGAATGGCTTCGTCAATAAGCAAAATATGCGTTATTGGCTAGACAGCAATCCACATGTATTCCATGAGTCATCATTGCATCCCGAAAAAATTACGGTTTGGTGCGGTTTATGGGCCAGCGGCGTCATTGGGCCGTACTTCTTCCGTGATGATCAAGACTGTGAATGGGAATCGCTACCGTTCAATGATAACCCAATATTTTTGGCCCCAATTGGATAATATGGACTTGCAGGACATGTGGTTCCAACAGGACGGCGCCACAAGCCACACAGCGAATGCCACAAACAATTTACTGCAAACCAAGTTTGGTGAACGTGTTATCTCACGAAATGGCCGCCTCGATTGGCCGCCTCGGTCGTGCGATTTGAAGCCGTTAGATTATTTTCTGTGGGGCTACGTCAAGTCTATGGTCTATGCCAACAAGCCAGCGACGATTGATGAACTTCGTACGAATATCGAACGTGAAATTGCAGCAGTATCGGCCGATTTATGCTTGAAAACCGTTCAAAATTGGGTTCAGCGTCTGGACTTCTGCAAGCGTGCCCGTGGTGGCCATGCAAAAGAAATCGAGTTCCATACATAATGGCATCGAACTTACTTTCACAGGAATAAAGAATTTCATTGATATCTAAAACCGGTTTTGTTTTATTTAAAAAAACTTTTGTAGCGCTCTTATTGAAAAACCCGATACAATATGACATCGACAAAAACAATTTGTGTTTTAAATCTATTGACATCTGTCTCCAGGATTGGTGTGCTGTATCCCACGTCCTCCTCCTGGGAATGAACTGTTTGTACCTGTATTGAGTCATTATCGTTCTCCTCTGTAGCAGGTATGTTCTGATTTAGGTCTTCTCCCTGTGGGTTTCCAGTCTGTGTTTCCTGCGTCTCTCCGGCATGAGTTTCTTCATGCCCAAGATTTATCTCGTCCTCCTGAATTCTGCTCAAGAAATCTGCTATGTAGTTGTTTTTGCCTTTAATATAATCTAGTAGAAAATTTGTATTCCCCTAAATCTATCAAAAATCGCTGAAGCCTTGGACTTATATCCTTTCCTGAATACTTTGTCATCAACCACTTAAGTGTTTGTTGGTCACTTTCGAGGCCAAATTCCCTGCCAAACACATAAGGTCTGAAGTATTTTACCGCCCAGACGATGGCTAAAGTTCTTTCTCTATTGTAGCGTAGTTTCCCTCGTGTTTGTTGAGTGTCCTTGAGGCGTACGCAATAGGATGTCCATCTTGTGATAGTACGGCTCCTATTGCAAAATTACTAGCGTCAGTTGTTATTTTAAATTTTTTTTCGAAGTTGGGATATCTAAGAGTCGGGGAGTTAATTATAATATCCTTGAGCTTTCAAACGCCGCGATGAAATTGGGATCGTTAGTGTTCACAGTTTGACCTTTTTTCAAATAACGGGTCATTGGGTAGGCTATTTTTGAATAGTCATTCAAAAACTTTCGATAGAACCCTGTCGTTCCAAGAAATGCTTTGATTTTCTTGGGTGTGGTTGGGATTTTTAAATTTTGAATTATTGATACTTTTTGGGGGTTTGGTTTAACTCCTTGGTTTGTCAGTAGATGTCCAAGGAATTGCGTCTCCCTCTTTAGGATGTTACATTTGTCTATCTGGATTTTTAGTTTGGTTTTTCTTAGAGTTTTGAATATGCTCCTTAAATTAGTAATGTGTTCGACTAGTGAAGTGCTGAAAACCAGTATGTCGTCCATATAGACGACACATGTTTTATTCATTTGATCTTTGAGGACTGTGTTCATCATCCTTTGAAAGGTTGATGGGGCAATTTTCAGCCCAAACGGCATACGGACAAATTCGAAGTGTCCTGAGGGTGTAGAAAATGCTGTTTTGCGTCTATCTTCTTTCTTTACTGTGATTTGATGAAACCCCTTAGCGAGGTTAAGTGTAGTAAAGTACTGAGCCCTACCTAATTTGTCCAATAGTGCGTTTAGATTTGGGATAGGGTATTTGTCGTCTCTTGTGAACTCATTTAGTTTTCTATAGTCTATGACAATTCTATATTTCTTTTTTGCCGAGTTGTCCAATTTCTTCTCCACTATCCACAACGGACTGTTATACGGGGAGTTACTTACCTTTATGATGTTTTGGTCAAGCATTTCTTTAATTTGTCGTTCGATTTCCACCTCGTGGACTTGTGGGTACCTGTATATTTTTGAATATAATGGTCTATCTCTTTTTAGTAACTATTTCATGAGTCACTTCGTCCGTTGAAAAAGGAATGTCTCCGTCCTTGAAAAATAAGTCCTCGAAATAGGTGAGCAACCTTAAGGTTGCTTGTTTTTCTTCATGATTCATTTGGCTCAAATTAAAGTGTTCGTGGATACTACTGACTTCTATTCTACAGTGTGCATATATGGTGCATATATTCCGGGTATTCGTATTCTTCGAAATACAGTTTATTACCCAATATTTCAACAAACTTTTGTTTATTGTTTATTTTGGCTTTTAATGCCATTAGAAAATTTTGCCCAATTATGCCAGAAAAATGTTTGTTGGAAAAATTTATGACCTTCCACTGAAGTGTTCCTTCGCAGCGAAACTCCTGCGGAAATGGGGTCGTTACTGCGTATTTTACTTCCTTGAACCCGTTAAGTGTTTTATAGTAACATGGTTTTATTAGTACTGTTATTGGGGAGTTTTCTTTTAAAGAATCGTGATTTAGAATGCTGATTGTTGATCCTGTGTCAATCAAGCATCTTATATTTTGCTTGCCAATGGAAACAGTCACTATCGGTAGTGCCGCTCTTGAGGCAATGCTAAAAAATTTACCTCACCGTCCGCATTTTCTTCAATGGTATCTACCTCCATGTATACAGGGTAGTTGGTTGAGGTTGGTCTTTGCGAGTCGACGCTCCTGTGTAAGTTTCGTGTCTGACTCGAGTTATTTTCCCTACGGCTCTGATCTGAGTTATTTTCCCTACAGCGCTGACCACCTCTGATAAATTGGTATTTGTGGGGTTGGTTTTCGCCCTGCCTAAAGTTATTGGTTTGGCTAGTGTTTGTTAATCTTTATTGGTTATTATTGTTAACGTTATTATATTTTTGAATTTGGCTCATGTTACTTGTAATGTTCCTTGGTTGATATATATTAGTATTAAATTTTTTAAAATTAAATTTTCTAAATTTTTCGTGGATTATTCTATAATCGTCTAATGCTTCCATCTGTGAATAGTTTGTAGCTAATTCATTTAATGTACATTGTTTGTCGGAATGTGATCTAACGGGTACATCGATCTTGTCAATGACAATACTGACTATATTCCTATCTACACATTCTGGCCTATATAACTGGGGTTTATCCTCGTCATAGCTATACTCGTATATTTGATTCATCTCGAATTTTGCCTGCCTAGCGTATTCCAATAATTGTCTCAAATTACTTACTCTGAGCTCCCTTAACTTTTTTATTACATCTCCGTAGGTCGTTCTGGGCCGGTATTGGTCCAGCAGCTTATATTTGATCTCGCTCCACGTTATGTTGGGTCCTAGCTCCAATACGTAATTAGCAGCTTCACCGCTCACTTTGTCGTTTGCCACTATCGACATGGCCAAATTTCTCAATTGCTGGTCCTCTGGTGGGCATAAGGCAAGGACTGCTTCCAGCGAATTAATAAACGCCAATACGTTGTGGTCCTTATCAAGGCTTCTTAGTTGCCGAAATTGTTGGAGTATATCCTTTTTTGATAAGAGGAAGTCCTGTTGTCGTTGTTGTTGTTGCTGTGGTTGCAATAGTTGTTGTTGTTGTTGCAACTGTTGTTGCATTTGTTCCAGCTGCTGTTGCAGTTGGTTAATCACCTCCTCTTGTCTTCTGATGACTTGTTCATGCTCCATGTTCAAACCCCGGTTGTTATCGAAAATTCTCTGCCTTCTCATAAATTGTTGACGAATATTGTAGAAGTAGTTTTGTGAAAAAAAGGTATTTAACGCCACTAATGTCACACTTTATTTTATTCACTTTATTTAATGCACTTTATTTAGTCTTTAAAAGCTCAGTAATACCGCCAAAGTCTTTTATTATTCTATTTTTCTAGCTTTAGCTGGAAAAATTTGGTTCTCCGTTGACTGCGGCAGATACATGATTTATGATCTTTAGATCTTCGATCGAACTCAATTAATAAAACTTCAGTTTTTTAATTGTAAGATTTAATTTATTAAACCTCGTCTATCGAGTATGTTCTTAAGACTAACTATATTTTTTAAGTACATTTATTTCTGTTCATATAAAAATGCTTTCTAAGCACAAGCAGCGGAAATGATTAACGACGTTGACGCTGCATATGCTGAGGCTATTGATTTATTTGTTTATTGTTTCTTTAAAGTGTATAATTTCCAGCAAAGCAATAATCTTTCATTTCGGATCTGCTGGTGTAAGTGGTCTTTATTTCATTCACTCGTATTGCTTGTGCAAGATATTTTAGAATAATAATGTTAATGTCGTCGACTTCAACACCATTATTCGATCCCAGTTGAATGTTGGGGTGATGGTACGTAACTCGTGTAGTTTTCAAGCAGAAATAAAACGGATATAATATAATGTAATGGGCACGAATTTAGCTTTATTATAAAGATAAGGGTTTGCCATTATGTTTTAAAAATGATTTCGGGCAAGTGGCCGTCGCGGCTGCCTCGAATAAATTCCAGCCGAGAGGCCCAATATTCGACCACTTTTTGCAGCAATTGGGGCCGTATGTCAGCAATAACGCGTCGAATATTCTCTTCCAAGGCGGCAATCGTCTCGGCCTTATCTACGTAGACAAGCGACTTCACATAACCCCTAAAAAAATAGTCCAGCGGTGTAAAATCGCACGATCTTGGAGGCCACGCCACAGGCCCACGACGCGAGATAATGCGCTCACCAAAAGTTTCCTTCAATAAATTGATTGTTTCGTTGGCTGTATGGCATGTAGCGCCGTCTTGTTGGAACCAAAGGTAGTCCACATCAACATCCTCCAATTCAAGCACGAAAAAGTCATTAATCATGGCTCTATAGCGTTCCCTATTGACTGTATCATTATGGCCGGCTTCATTTTTGAAGAAATATGGACCAATGATTTCCCCTGCCCATAGAGCACACCAAATGGCTTGTGGATTATCGTCACTCCAAATGCGACAATTTTGCTTATTAACGTACCCATTCAACCAAAAGTGAGCTTCATTACTGAAGAAAATTTTCTTGTGAAAATCGGGATCGGTGGCCATCTCGTTTTGGGCCCATTCATCGAACGTTCGACGAGCTTGATGGTCATTCGGCTTCAATTCTTGCACAATTTCGATTTGGTAAGCCCGCAAACCAAGATCCTTCCGCAAAATCTTCCATAAAGTGGATGGGCACAGCTCCAATTATTGCGTGCGATGGCGGATGGACTAATTCGGGTCGTATTCGGTACTCTGCTCCACAGAAGCAATACCGTTTTCGGTGCGCACTGTATGGCGTCTCTGAGGATGCGCATTATCCACTAGAGTAAACGTGGTGCGAAACCGATCCATGGTTGCTCGAGTTACCGACTCTGCTGGGCGAATATATCGGCCGAATATTGGACGCAGCTCGCGAAGTGTTGCGCGAACCGAACCATTTAATTTGCACAATTTGCAAACGTTGTTCAGGAGTGAGTCTATTCATTATGAAATGGCAAACTAAGCTGGGCATAAATCAAGTAACAGCTGTCAAAAAGACCAGCTCCGAAAAAAGTATTGCCAGATTGAAAACCAATGTCTAAAAAAACACCCTTTAAGTGCTATCAAAAGCGAAAAACAAACTTATTAACTGAAGATAAAAAACTTTACAGGTTTGTTTGCCAAATTATTCAGATGTTTTTTAAATAAATATATGATCAATACATAGATTTGAAAATAGCAGCATCTGCTGGTTGGCTATTACTTTTTGGAAGAGACAGAAGAAACGCGTGGTGGTGCCCTCAGCAACATTGATAAAATGCGGTTATATTTAAGATTTTGTGCACATCCCGAATTTCAGAATGGTATAGCCACAGATATTGGAGTTGTTGCCGAAGTTGCGAAAATTATATCTGCAAAAGCAAGCGAATGGATAAAATACCCGACGACTGTAGATGATATGAAGGCTGCACAAATGAAATGGCAGCAAAAGTACTGCTTTCCATTTTCACTGATTTCAGTGATTGATTGCACCTATATCAAGATAAAATAGCCCACAACTCAAAGCGATGAGTATATTTGCAGAAAAGGATTCCACTCTATAAATGTACAGGCAACTTGTGACGCACGCGAATTGTTTACAAGCGTAGACATATCCTGGCCTGGATCAGTTCATGACTCACCCATCTTAAGAAATAGCAGTGTATATACCATAATGGAGAATGCAGCGAACGATCCATTACTTCTTGGTGATGAGGGCTATGGAATTTGCCCGTGGCTCATGAGACCATTCCGAAACCGAACAACTGACATCGAAAAATCTTTCAACATCATATTTACAAGGGAACGTGTCATTATAGAACGGTGTTTTGGGCAACTGAAGCAAAAATTTTTGATATTACAATACAAAATTCGTGTGTCCACAGAATTAGTGCCACACGTAATAGCCAGTTTTTTCATTTTACATAACATCGCAAAATATTTGAAAGACGATTATATATACCAAATCGATGATAAGAATAACAGTGATATATGCATTTAGAAACGCACTGCCAACCACACACAACAAGAATATCAGAAGCTGGAAAAAAAAGAGACGCTATCGCAAATTTGTTGTCAAATTAATTTATTATTCAAATAATATTGCTTCTTATTTTTTGGGCAATTTCAATATTCAAATGTTTTTGTTTTATATATGAAATTCATTTTAATAATAATAATTACAAAAATAGTTTTAATAATAATAATAATAATAATAATAATAATAATAATAATTAAATAATACTTATATTAATAATTTTATTTGTGATTAATTTCAAAATTATAGTTTTAAAATTCATAAAACTACATTTGCCTTTAGGCCAGTCGATCAGTTAATAGTTCTAATTTGGCAGAAGAACTTTGTTTTGCTTTAACAAAACAAGCCTTTGCAGATTATGAAAATTTAAATTATTGGTTTCTTTGGTTTCATACCGATACAGTACTGCTGTTGACCTCTTGTTAACCTGCAAATAAGAAAAAAAATTAACAAAAACAAAACCAATAAACATATAATAAAAAGTACAGGTTGATCGTCACTATCATTTGAACGTCGCTTTCTTTGCTGTTTTGCTACTGGTGTCGTTGCTGTTACTATTGTTTCTGTAGTTGTTGTTGTTGGTGTTTTTTGTAACACGTCAAGCGTCGAACTCTCTCCACATGCTCCAAGCGAGAGATCAACTTTTTGAAATTTTGAAATTTGAAATTTTTTTAATAACATTTTTTGCACTTAATTCAGTGCCGGTTTTATTCATATTCTTATTATACCTCTTTTTATTTTTATAATTTGGCAGTTTGCTTTTTTGTAATAATATTCTATTTTCCTTTAGCATTTCAACTAAAAACGATTTAAATCGTCATTATTATTATTTTCATTTTTCTCACCGATCTCACATTGACTCTCGCTTGAAGCCATGTTTGCACAATAAACGTTAGGTTTGATCTAATTAATCACAAGTCAAGTGCATTTGCTAGCACCCATTTTTATGCATACCAAAATGAACAAAAGCTATTGCAGCTTGCTTGAACTCAAACTATAAGCAATGGCTCACATGACTCAACTCAGCGCATTTACTCGATTTTATGCATGAGGCCCAATGTTCTTAAATCTATCGTGGGAAACGAGAAACCTAAAATACGTTTATTTAATATTACATGGAAAGTACCACATATTGAACTTGCTGATGCCTATAAATTAGAAATGTATAAAATAATAAATAAACGACAACCATTAAATATATCATTCAGAATTTGGGATATATATTATAATCCTTTATTATCAGAAAGCACAACTGATTTATGGAATGTCAAACTAGCTGCCGAAAATGAAAGACCACGTTTTTTAATTTTAGCATTTCGCAGAAATAATAAGTTTGAACATTGTGATTTATCAAACATAAAAGTATATCTAAATTCAGTTACATATCCTTACGATGATCTAAATCTTAAATTCGACCGAAATCGTTTTGCATTATTATATGATATGTACTCGAAATTGTAACAAAGTTATTATTCACGTGATTCATCATCACCAATATTAACACGCTATAACTTTGTATCAAAAGCACCAATAATTGTTTTAGATGTAACCCATCAAAATGAATTAATAAAAACTGGACCGATTGATATTCGTATTGAATTAAAAACGTTAAAAAACATACCACCTAAAACATCTGCATATTGTTTAATTCTACATGATAAACTATTGGAATAAATTCGTCTTACAAATGAAATAAGAAATTTATTGTAAGAAAAGAGAAAGAAAAAATAGAAAGAGAGATAATGCATTTACATGTATGACATTTCATCATCCTTTTTTTTATATTTATATATAGATAAACAACATTAACATTTCTTTATCATTATATCTTTAGATTTAATTTTATACGCTTGTGAAAAAAAAACATAATGAAAACAATTTTATATATTTTTTTAATTGTTACGTTAAAGGGAATAATTATTGGTAACCAATATCAACTAACATTACCTCTCCTCAGATAGATTCAAATTAAAAAAATATAGACTTAAATTTTACACTTCCTCAAAATGATGTTATAAAAATTAATATATCATTTGTAATGTTAAAAGAAAGTAAGCAATAAAAAGATGAAAGTGATGTTTATCTATCAGATGAGAGTAATGAAAATTATATATTGCCAACAAAAACAACAATAGAGGAAGAACCATCATGAACAATAACATCAACATCAACATCTTCAACAACAACAACAACAACAACAACAGAAGAAACTCCATCGAAAGATTCTACAAATACGCCAGATGTTCATGAAGATACGAATACACCCTTTTTTCAACGTTTTGAAATATTTTCGTCATATTTTACAGTAGATGAGGCTATAGAAGCATTTCGAAAGGATCTAATTAGTAAAGAAACATACTCGTATATCGGTGGTATAAAGATTCAAAAGATCCATTTTATTGATATTTGAATCTCAAATATGAAAATGTTGAAATACCAATTCGATGTACCTATGATATACGAGAAAGGAGAATTGAAAATCAGTTGCTTTGAATATCGTGAATATGAAACACAAAGAATTTTAAGTAATGGTGAAATTGAGAACATCCGCAATCCAGATTTCACACATATGTTGAAAGATATTAAAATAATTGATCTAAGCAGACATATAAAATGAATATTATATAATAGAGAATAATGAGTTGATAAATGTATTTCAAAGAAATAAGAACATGAATATTTTGAATTTTATATTAATTTTCTCATTTATCGAATTTTTCTAATAATAATACTACCACTACTACTACAACTAGTACTCCAAATGAGAATAACAAATATACTCGTATAAGTTTTCAAATTCGATTCCCAAACAGTACGGTGACAGCAAGGGTTCATATATCAATTCAATTGACAAATGAATTGCAAAAAAATTCAACATCATCATCATCATAATCATCATTACCATCATCATTACAAAAGATGTGGTCCTAGACAAGGAATCAAATCAAGCCAACAGCATAAATTTAGAAGAAGTAAACCTGCAACGGATATTTTCATAAGAAAACAAATTATTGAGGAGAGAAAGCTGAGAAAGAGGTGGCAGCTAACTAGATCACCTGAGGATAAACATAATTTAAATATAGCCTGCAAAAAACTCAAGAAAATATTTAAAAATAAATATAGAAGACAAAATATGGAAGTTGAAAATTACCTAAAAAACTTGACGCCTACCCAGGATACTAACTACTCATTATGGAAATGCCCAAAGAAATTAAAAACTCAGATAAGGTATCAGCCACCACTGGCCACCACTACGGAAAGATGCTAACTCATGGGCAATGAAGAAAAAGCAACAACATTGGCTAAATACTTTGAAAAAGTCTTATCAAATGACGAAGATAAATATATTGAAACACGCAATGACTTAAATAATGACATTACAACCAAAATAAAGAAAACAAACACAACAGAAATAATTAATTGCATTAAAAAACGAATAAACCACAAAAAAGCACCAGGATACGATATTGTTGACAGGAAAAGCTCTCGCTGAGCTACCTACTATAGGTTATAACTACTTAAGGAATGCTATCAACTCAATGTTCCGACTACAATTTTTTTCCCAAAGTATGGAAAGGAGCTGAAATTATTGCACTACCGAATCAGGGAAAAGATGCTACAATTGCTTCGTCGTATAGACCAATTAGCCTACTTCCCATAATCTCTAAAGCTGCTGAAAAACTATTACATGATAGACTTAGCCAGATCCTTGACAAAAAAAACATTATACCAAATCATCAATTCGGCTTGAGAAAACGACATTCAACAATTCAACAGATACACCATATAACAAACAAAATTGAAACAGACATAGAATATAAGTGGTACTGCGTTGCTGTACTCTTGGATGTTCCAAAAGTATTTGACAAAGTATGGCTTTAAGGACTGCTGCATAAACTGAAGACGATGCTGCCACTTGACTTCTATTTGATTGTTGAATGTTATCTTACTGATCGTTACTTTTACGTCAAATATAATGAAGAGTGTTCGTCTATTCATCTTAGAACAGCTGGATGTCCTCAAGGGAGTGTTTTAGGATCACTGCTATATGTCATATTTACCTCAGATATAACACTTCCAAAAGAACTGAATACCACAATTGCTACCTTTGCTGACGACACAATCCTCTTAGCATCTGACAAAAATCTAAATACTGCGACTGAAAATCTGCAGATATACACAGAGAATGTTAAGGAATGGTTTGATAAATGGTGCTTGAAAATTAATGCAGATAAGACTATACAAATAATTTTTACAACTAAAACAAAATTTAGCCCAATACCTATTAAAATAAAAAATAAAGATATAAAAATAGGGTGTACAACTAAATAATTTGGTATATGGACTCAAAGCTAAATTGGCACTTCCACATCAAACAGAAAACGAAACAAATAAAAGAAAAATGTAGGCAACTATATTGGTTAATGGGTAAGCAATCTATCTCACAATTAACAGCAAGTTGCTGTTATACAAGTGTACTATAAAGCAAATTTGGACTTACGGACTCTAAGTATAGGGAACGGGAAAGCGGTCACAAATAGAAAAAAATTCAAAGATAGCAATCCAGAATATTAAGAGTTATAATAAAGTCTGGTTGGTACACAACAAATTAAGACATACATTGCAAACTAAATATGGCAAGAATTGACGAAGGAATAAAAAAGATATCCACAAAACACTACGATACACTGCATTACAACTCGCAGATGTAGCAACTTGTTTATTTCTTCAGAAAAAGTTGCTACATTTAGAAGAAACCACCATGCGCCGTTTAAAGAGAACTCGACCAAACGACCTAATGAACTAGGAAATTCCGACTACACATATTAGTCATCATCATCATAATTGGCGTACAGCCATTTCTGATCATTGCCGCGTTATCAGCCTTCGCCAGTCGTCTCTGCTTCGCGTACGCTTGCGCCAGTTGGAAACACCAAGTGCAGCCAGGTCCTCTTGAACTTGGTCCTTCCAACGTAGTGCTGGTCTCCCCCTACTGCGTCCGCCACCAGTCGGCATCGATTCAAATACTTTTTTCGCCGGAGCACTTTCATCCATTCGCACAACATGTCCCAGCCAGCGCAGCCGCTGTGTTTTAATGCGCTGAACTATATCAATGTCGGCGTACAGCTCATACAGCTCGCTGTTCCATCTGATTCGATACTCTCCGCAGACGCATATAGGACCATAGATCCTTCGAAGAATTTTTCTCTCGAACGCCCCCAAAGCTCGCTCATCGTTGTTTGTCATCGTCCAGGTTTCGGCACCATAAAGCACGACCGGAAGGATGGGGGTCTTGTAGAGCTTAGTTTTTGTTCGTCGAGAGAGGGCTTCTCAATTGCCTACTGAGCCCAAAGTAGGCAATTGCCTGTTGGCAAAAGTGATTCTTCGCTTCATCTCCTTGCTGACATCGTTCGTGGTGTTGATGCTGGTTCCCAGATAAACGAAATCCTTCACAACCTCAAAGTTGTAGTCGCCAACAGTGACGTGGTGTCCAAGACGCTGAGACTCTTTGTGTGTTGACACCAAGTACTTCGTTTTGTCCTCGTTTACCGCTAAACCCAATCGCCTCGCTTCTCTCTCCAAGCCGGAAAATGCAGCACTCACGGCTGTTATGACCAATGATGTCAATATCATCAGCGTACGCCAGTAACATGACACTCTTGTGGAAGATAGTGCCTGTGCGATTTAAAACTGCTGCGCGTACGATTTTTTCCAACATTAGATTGAAGAAAACACATGATAAGGAGTCATCTTTTCTGAATCCTCGCTCAGTAACAAACGGCTCGGACAAGTCATTACCGATTTTAACTGAGCCAGTGGTGGTGCTTAGCGTCATTTTGCACAGCCGAATTAGTTTAGCAGGGACGCCAAATTCAGACATAGCGGCGTACAGTTGACTTCTTACGGTGGTGTCGAATGCGGCTTTGAAATCGAGGAAAAGGTGGTGTATGTCGATCTGCTTTTCTAGGGTTTTCTCCAGGATTAGGCGTAGTGTGAACATTTGGTCAGTGGTGCCTCTACCAGGTCTGAAGTCACACTGATAAGGCCCAATCAGTTCATTGGCGATGGGCTTCAGCCTTTCACAGAGTACGCTCGACAGGACCTTATATGCAATGTTCAGAAGGCTGATCCCGCGGTAGTTGGCACAGATTGCCGGATCACCCTTCTAGTGGATTGGGCAGAGCACACTTACGTTCCAGTTGATGGCCATGCATTCCTCCGATCATATTTTGCAGATGAGCTGGTGCATGCGTTTCGTGAGCTCATCGCCGCCAGCCTTGAATAGGTCCGCTCGTATACCATCAGCTCCGGCGGCTTTGTTATTTTTGAGCCGCCTAATAACTAGCAAGACCTCGTCATAGTCGGGGGGCGCTACTTCATGTTCGTCGTCAGCATTTGTGGGGTCGGGTTCATCTTCATTGCTATCATTAGCGCTGTCGCCATTCAGCAGCTTCGAGAAGTGTTCCCTCCATAACGTGAGTACGCTCTGGACATCCGTCACTAAATTTCCGTTTTCGTCTTTGCAGGAATTGGAATTGGCTCCGGTCTTAAAACCTTCCGTTTGGCGCCTCACACGTTCGTAGAATTTTCGAGCCATATTCCTTCTGCCAAACATCTCGATTTCCTCGCATTCTCTCTTTTCGGCTTCTCGATTCTTGCGCCTAAAAAGACGCTTCTCTTCCCTTCTCTTCTCTCGATATCGCTCCTTAGCAGCACGCGTTGCAGCCGATAGCAGGATGAGTTGGTATGCTGCGTCTTTCTCTGCAGCTGCGTTGCGACACTCTTCGTCATACCAGCTGTTTTTCTTCGGCAGCAAATTAACATGGAAAGCTCATGTTGAAATGATTTCATTAAAGGCCAAGCGTGATCTAATGATGTGCAGAAGATTGGCGGACAAAACATGGGGCTGCAAACCCAGTATCTTATACTGGATGTACAGCATGATGGTTCGTCCAGTAGTGACATACGGAGCAATCGCATGGCATAATAGAACTGAACTTCAGTCAACGCAAATGGAGTTGACAAAAATTCAAAGACTAGCGTGCATAGGTATAACCGGGGCAAATAGAACCTGTCCTACAGCAGCGCTAGAGGGAATCTTGGACTTAATCCAGTTAAACTTGGTTTTACGGAAAGTGGCAATAGGAACTCTAATTAGGATATCGGCAGATAAGACAACCCGCTAAATAACTCGCTTCTAGATTATCCACAGGACAAGACTAGTAAGAAATTTGATTTTGAGAAACACTTTGTGGTAAAACTAAGTTACAAGAAGGAATGGAGCAATCTAAACGCTGCGTACTCCTTTAAGGATCATACGATCATGTGGTATACGGAAGGGTCAAAAACCGATAGTGGTACTGGAGCGGGGGTATTTGGACCTAGAACCAAATACTCCGAGCAAATGGGTAAATATCCAAGTATTTTCCAAGCAGAAATTCTCGCCATCGAATGATGCGCGCAGATTAATCTAAACAGAGGCTATAGAAGATGGGAAATAGCCATACTTTCTGAGAGTCAAGCGGCCATTCGAGCATTAAGCTCGTATGAAGTGGACTCCAAGCTAGTATGGGACTATCTACAGAAATTAAATCAGTTGGGAAAGTACAACAAGGTTAGTTTATGCTAGGTCCCTGGCCACATGGGTATCCGGGGAAATGAATACGCGGACGAACTTGCCAGAAAAGGGGCCTCCATGGATATGATAGGCCCAGAACCTTACTGTGGCATAGGCAGAGGAGTAGGGCAAGAAGTACTTAGGGAACAAGAAAGGCAAAAAAGGCAGGAACTTTTTGCAAGTCATAATGGGCTAAGACAATCTAAACTACTATTGGGCAACTACAACTGCAAAAGATTAAAATTTGGCTTTTGACTGGTCACTAAGCTCAAGGGACACCTAAGCAACTTAGGAATCGTTTCAAGTTCACTGTGCAGATTCTGCGACGAGGAAGCCGAGTCGCCAGAGCACATATTAGGCAGCTGTGGAGCACTGATGCACAGCAGATACAAAAGCCTGGGATCATATTTGATACCAGGTAATGAAATAGCAAAGCTATATCCAGCTGATATCCTAGTATTTCTAAGGATAACAAAGATGGATTAGATTCTATAGGATTATCCTATATTAGCAGAGGGTTGTACAATAGATCTTTTAGGTCGCAGTACATGACATATCTCCCTTTACATTACATTACATGACAGAGCCCGGTTGCCACAGCAAGGTCACAGCTACTCTTGGATTCGACCCGGTGTCCAAGAGGCTCCGTTAAAATACAGCACGATATTACTGCAAATGGCTGCAAATCATCCCATCGGCACGGCAGTCGCATAACACCGTGGATTATGGGTGGGGTGACTCTTCTTACTTGCTACTCTTCAATCTATCTTTCCGATATGGGTGGCCCTGCCAGGGAGCTTAATGCTCCCCATCGGCATAGCTAGTTGAGTCATTGCAGCAAGAATTATCACACCCCAGGGGTGGTCGCCCTAGTGAGCTTGCCTGATCTATCTTAGCCAATCGCGCACCAGCTGCCTGGCGCGCCCTATCAGAATTAGCAAGTCGCACCAGACATTTGATACGCAATTGTTACCAGCCGTCACCGCGTGGAGGTGATAGACCCAACTTCCGCCAGACACCCAATTACGACTCCCACCTAAGTACATGTTGGTCCCCTTGAGTGATTGACGACACAACAACCTATCATAAACATAATTTTGATCATAAATTGTTATAATATAATTATAGTGAACTATTATTATTAATGTAAATAATTTTTGTTGTATCACTTCTTGGCACTGGCCAAAATGTGTTTTTTAATATTTATTTCCAAACAAATTTTCAAGTTATGTCTAGGTGTCATTATAATGGTGAGAGATGTACTAAATAAAGGGAAATAAAAAAAAAAATAAAAAAAAATTACAAAATAATATTATACGACAACGACATGAAGGAACATTTATTATAAACGAAGCAATCGAAGCTTCATTCCACCGCTCTCTAAAATACTGTGTCTCATTAGTACCACTCATTTGTTCCGTTAAGTCTCTCTCCATTTTTATTACATTTCAGTGGTGTCATAGTACATTACTTTTTTAGTGGAAAGGCTAATTAAACCTGATCAACACTAACTTTTTCGGGTATATTCTATAAAGTTTACAATTTCATCATTAAACATTATATATCACCTTTTAGCAGTATTCCGTCTGAAAAGGTGAGTAGGTCAGTGGTCGTAAATTAAGTTGTATGTGTCGTTATGTCACAGTAACATTTTTCAGCAGGAAAACTATTGAAACATTTTGGCAGATCTTATAGCTATTTCGGACATGCCACTTCTCCTCATCAGACCTCTTTCAATGCAGGACACTTTTTTGCCAAAACATTTGTTTTGTCTCAGAAATCAAGATCGCTCCAGATTTGAATCCGTTGCAATTATTTTGTGTGGTATGCCACCATAATAATTTTCAGATGGAGAATTATTCAAACACTTTAGCTGATATAATCTACACAGAAAACAAAATAAAACGAGTTGTGAACTACATATTTGATATTTATATTATTACTGCCTTTGTGTCTTCTGTTTTTTATTAATTTTTTAAATTTTACAAAGATTATCTTTATCAAAAATTTTCTATGATTTTATTTAAAATTTTTTTTTTTAAATTTTGGTGCTTTTCTTTGTCATTACAACTTCGATCTTTGCAATTTCTTTAATTTCTTTCCGTTATGATAGTTATTGTTTCTTAAATTGGACTTTTAAATTTCTTTAAGTGAAAAAATTTAAATGCATACATACATTTTGTAGTACTTCCTCGATTCGTGTATAATTACACAGCAATCTATTTCTCCTCTTCAGTCGCAGCACCGGTTTCAAAACGTCTCTTTCAGCGGTATTGAATAAATCGGTTGTGCCCCCAATTGTCGGATTCAACGTGTTGAAAAATGAACTTGTTTTCGTAGATTAATTAGTTCACTCCTTATTTCTTATCTTCGAAGTAATTAGAACTAACCTCACACCAGCAGTTCTTTTTTGGTCAGTGTGCATTCCGAAGCTGTGTGCATGGAGTGGGAAATAAGCGTCCAATGCGCGCATATACCATCAAGTTGACTATATTCAAGGAGGCTCACGAGGCGGGTTGTGAATTCATTGGCTGTCCGTTGTGACTGCAGCTTCTAGTCATGTAATTTCCTCGGTGCACTTGAGCGTACCTTTTTTCCTTTTCCAACATTTATTGTTTCGAAAATAAAGAATACAATGATATAACAAACGAAAGAGAAGAAGAAGACAAATATCGAAGAAACAAATCCTATAAATACTATGATAATCAATATTAAAAGTTATTCGCAAACTTTAAATATGCAAATACAGTAATAAAACAACAACAACAATGAAGAAAGAAATATATAATTTTTTTAAAAATTTTTCGAACATTATTTCGAATGAAGATAAGACAAAACTTTTCAATATACAAACTAAAATATATAGATGATTTGAAAGTATGTGAAACTAAATTTGGACAACATTATGAAGATTGTGATTGGTCAAAAGAAGATGCCACATGTGGACCAGATACATTGTAAATGTTCATACATTAAAGCAAAAGTCGAAGAAGAAGTAAAACAACTTATGCTATCTTATTATAATATATATAATGTCAATAAATGAACCAAATGTAGTTTTAATTAAATTTCCTCTTTAGTTAGAATTTAAAAAAATATTAAATAAATAAATAAACAAAAAATGTATATAGTTCAAAAAAAACACAATCTATTTCATTATACCTACATCATACCTACATAATACCTACATACATACATATATACATATAATGCAAAAATAAAAAAACCTTCACACAAAGCATATATACAACCACCACTTGCCATATTTTCAAACCACACACATCACCCAACAGGTACGTAACTACCACCACCCCCCTCCACGGCACTAAACTCACACGTGCGTCAAGCGAACACACACACACTCGCCCCCCTCACCCACAAACTCACACAGCAATATGCAAATGTATGCAAAACACAGACTTGCACCAAACTTCCCATGCAAAGTTGATTCTTGAACATACACCCTACTCATACGTATACGTGTATGGATAAGTGTGTGTTTTTGTGTATTTATATTTCTTTTTTGTTCTCTCTCTTGTTGAAAGCGCAGTCGGCAAAAAATCACGTGCTTAACGCTCTAAACAGACTGGCTGAAAAGTGTCATCCTCCAGATTCAAATTTTAGATACTCTTTAAAACATCCATGGCCACTGAAAAATTGTGTCACGTAGTAGTCTACCACACAATTCCTTCATTTGACCGTATTTGATATACTGGGTATTGTAAGGAATGTTTAACGGCTCTTCGAAGATTCGTCCCATTTTTGCTAATTTTCTAAGCGTAAGTCGTCTCTCATTTTTTCTTAGCAGTGGATTTTCGGTTCGTAGATTCCGTTGATGTTTAGTCTTTCTATAATGCAGAAATTCCACCATTATTAGGATGATCAGATCATTCTGTATCTCATAATTTTTTATATACCATGGACCAACAGTTAACATACTTAGTATCGCTAATTGAGCTCATTGAATTAGTGTTATAAATTAATGTTAGAAACATTCGTAGTTCCCTACAGCTAACAATCCTAAGTTTATGATGGCTTCATAAATCAAAATTTTGTAATTCTTATTAAGTTTTGATTTTAAGTTGAAAACTATTCACTGGTTGGCGAAGCTTTTATTTGAGCAGAGTAAAGTCTTGATTGCCTTAAAACTTGGTGATGGAAAGAGCGAACTCTGTTTTCAGAAAGTTGAAACACAGGCTCCACGTGGCGCCACCTGGGTAGCTATCCAAGCATCCGCTTTGGACCCGCCACGAAAAATTAATTTCCAATAACAAACCATAAGACACCTAGGATAAGAGACCTCTCAACTGTTGACGACCCTCCACGAAAACGATTTAAGGAACACGATATGCACCTGAAATGTTCGCACATTGAAAAGGTCTACATCTCGGACCTCCAGGATGGACGGGAAATTATGCTCCAGGCAAGCTACTTGTACGTCTACTACTACGCGAATTCGGGATGGACTTCGTGGTCGGCAGAGAGCTGCGAATAAGTGTCTTGCAATTTGCGCCTATAGATGATAGGATGGCTACGATTCGGATCAAGGCCAAATATTTTATATCAGCCTCATCGGCGCTCACGCTCCCACGGACGAGAAAGATGCAGCAACCAAATACGCCTTCTATGATCGCCGGGAAGAAACTTACGACAGCTGCCCTCCACGATGCACACATCGTTCTTGGCATTTTAGCGATAAAATGTGCAGAGAGGCAGTTTGCATCCGATAATGGATTGAGGCTGATTGATTTCGCAGTAGCCTGGAATATGGTAGTCAGTAGCACTAGATTCAAGCATTTCGATAACCACAATGAACCTTCTTCTCCGCTGATAAGAAAACGCGAGACCAGATTGATCACGTTATGATATATGGACGATATGCCTTCAGTGTGTTGGGCGTGCGTACAATCCGAAGCGCCAACATGGAGTCGGACCATCACCATGTAGCAGCAAAGGTTCGCACTCGCCTCAGTGCGGGAAAAAAGGTACGCTCAAGTGCACCGAGGAAATTACATGACTAGAAGCTGCAGTCACAAAGGACAGCCAATGAATTCACAACCCGCCTCGTGAGCCTCCTTGAAGACAGTCAACTTGATGGTATCTGCGCGCATTGGACGCTTATTTCCCACTCCATGCACACAGATTCGGAAGATGTGATTGGCTACCACTGACCAAAAAATTACTGCTGGTGTGAAGAAGGGTATGGCAATACTGCGGCAGGAAAAAACGAAGTTTACCGAGCCAACCTACCGTCGTGTATTACGCGAGGTGTCAAGGAGCGATGCAAAGAGAAGATTAGGGATGAAAAAACAAGAAGCGGAACTAAGAACGTCCGAGGAGATGTTTGGCAAAAGGAATATGACTCGAAAATATTTTCAAAAGGCGTAGGGCTTTCAACGTGCAACCAAGACGGATGTGCTGCGCAACTTAAAATTAAAAACTGTTAATATAATATGGTTAGTTATAATTACTTCGAAGATAAGAAATAAGGAGTGAACTAATTAATCTACGAAAACAAGTTCATTTTTCAGCAAGTTGAATCCTATAATTTTGGGCACAACCGATTTATTCAATACCGTGTTGGGGTCCTTATCTGCTTGTTGTCGGGAACGTCCTTGTCGCTGCCTCTCCTGAGCGCGCGTGTACCTAGAACCTAACACTTATCCACACATTAAAAGATACGCACTAGTTTGGTTGTAAAAAATGACAAGAGCTTTATCCTTAAAATACTAGTTCTTATATACTATTTACAAATAAACATTACAGTCTACGTCTTGACTTTTCTGGTGTTCCAGTTACGCAATTGTTATTTGGTGTCAGTTGGTCAAGCCAACTGACCTACTGAAAGTAAAAGTGTCGTCGGTGCATTCTAAATGACCCTCGTCAGCTTGACTGCGGAACTGTGACACCCTAAAAGTTTACATCATAATTAATGCATAAATACTATTCATTTACAATATTTGCACCCTAAAAATATGTGCGTTCTTAATGACTTTAATAGGAGCCGGTGCTGTGAGTCAACTACGCCTAGGTAGCTTGATTCTAACTCACAACATCCCTCCCCTCTTTCTAAAAGAAGTTAGTGCAACTAACTTCCATTAAATCTCTACAATATTTTTCTTGCACTGCAAACAAATATGTTCATCGATTTAACTCTATATTACATACATATAATTTATTTTTATTTATTTATTTTTTTAATCGCCTTATTTGGGTTCAATCACGGTTTCTATTCTTTTCTTTTCCATATTTTTTCCTTCTAGCTTTTATTTTCTTTTGTAGTTTTTTTTTCTTTACTTTGTTTTTGGTTTTTCTTACTTTTATGTATCATTTTTTTTTTATATATTCCCCTTTTTATAATTTGGTCTTTAATTGACTCTTTTCTCATTGGCGTATATACAAATATCTAAACAATAACACAATTCTAATCTATACATAAAACCTTATATTATACTGCGCCCTCTGCTACCTGTTGGTCCAGTTGACGACCGACGTTGTCAGAGTGAAGTCCCTCGATGAACTCTGCATACCCCTCCCTTCTTTCTGGACCGGTACGTAAAAAGATGTTGCAAGCTTGCGCGACTAGATGCGCTTCTGACGAAGTCAAAATAAATATTCGATATTCACTTAGTCAGTGACAATGGATATTTTCTCATTGGAGAATTCGTTACGTAGCTTAGCCGATAATACTTGGCTATGTAATGCTCGATCTCTTCGTGGTTAAAACAATTTTTTGCGCTAGAAGAATATTCTACGATGCTAACTGAACGATGGTAGTTGTGGCTGATATTGTTGTTGTAGCCGTTTCTCGCGAAAATTACGGAGTAACTTTGGGTTTTGGCTAAAATTACCTCTTCTTCTTTCTTGACAATAATACAATATACATACTGACATATGCAATAATGGCTGACACGTTGGATTTTCTATACGGACAACGTACACGTTAGTGTTTTCATTCCATTTTGTCAGTTATGCAATAAAACTCAAGTATTATTAGACTTTTACTTGTCAGATAGAGGCTATTGTATTCAGCCGCGACCATCTCCATTTTTTCATAAGCTTAAATCGTAGTCATCTCGCACAAGGGAAGTTGGAAGCTCTTCCACTCTTTCATATAAAAATGAATTCTCACTAATTTCGTTTTCATTTTCTTCCAACCAAAAATTATCTCTGGACAGCATCGTTGCCTATCTCGTCTTTATTCCTTTGCGGCTTACTGATTAGCCTTCTTCCACGTCTTCTCACTTCTTCTTATTCAGTCAGATTTTTGTTCGCTCCTCGTGCATTACATCTGCCGGTCTCCTGGATGTTGGTTAACATCTTACTCAGTCTTCGACGCTGCAGGAAGTCCCTTCCAGGTTCATGCTGCACCATATTGAACCATCCAGATGTCCTTGTTTGTTCACCAACGCCTGAATATCTAAACCCAATACGCTTATACTTGCTTCGGACTTGCCGAGTTTTAATTATTCTTACTAGCTATTACATTTATTTCATTTTTAATATTCTTGCTAACGTAAACAGTAAATTGTATTTAAATCTATATATCGCTTATCTACTACGTCTTAACAAACAAACTATAAATAAGTAACAAAAACTATTTCCTTTACAAATACTATTAATCAACTATGATACATTCTCTTTTTTTTATCATTGAAAATGATTATAGAAAGGCTTTTTCTGAAAAATCGTATAAAAAAGTGAAACTTTTTGTGAAACGGAGAAATCCACACACAAGCAGACAACACACAAAAGCCTGAAGCAAAGAAAAAAATCAAAACAAAACCAACCACCAAAGCCAGGCAAAACGGAGAAATCCACAACAAGCAGTGTGTGTGTGTACAAAAGCCTGAAACAAAGAAAAAAAATCAAAACAAAACCAACCACCAAAGCCAGGCAAAAGTGAAATAAATTAAATGCATGCATGTCATCGCAAAAAAAAACTTCATTGTGGAAAAAATTCTTTTCTTTTTTGTTTTTTATAATAAGATATAAACGAAAATATATTTAGTCTCTGAGCAATCATGAAACCGCAAGCACCACCATTAACTTCTACGGAGAGAGTTAAATTATTTCGGGAAAAACAACCAAAAAAAACAAAGCGATTAGTACCTTTAACGCCTGCTGAGAGACTTAAACTGCATCGGGAAAAGCAAAAGGCAAAAAAACCCATTAGAGCAGAACCTTTAAATCCTGCGTTGAGAACTAAATTATATCGGGAAATGCAAAAAGCAAAAAAAAAAAAAATCCGAAAGAGTTGAGTGGCTAGAAGCATTTATAAATGAAAAGTTTCATAAAAATAAATTGAATGGCGTATGTTGTGTTTGCGAACGTTTATGGTGGACTTCAGAAACTGTTGTAGTTACAAGGCCACTAAACGTTATGAATTTTATTCGATCTTTGACTACCATCCAGTTTGAAAGCTATAGACTATGTAAAACCTGTAACGAATATTGTGTTCGACAAAAAGTTCCAATAATGGCAAAATTTAATGGGTTTTATTATCCCGATGTACCGAACGATTTACCGCCGTTAGATCCAATTACAGAACGGCTAATTTCTCCAAGACTGCCATTTTTAACTACTCGTCAAATTCGTTGGTTTCCCGGGGCGAAGCGGTTAGTCGGTCAAGTAATTAATGTTCCGGTGGATGTAGATAACATGGTGACAGCTCTCCCTCGCGAATTGAATGACGATTGCGTAATAAATGTAAATATAAAACGACATAAATTGCACAAGTCGGATTATCTTCAAGGATGTGTGAAGAAAAACATTGTAAAACCGTGGTTGAAATATTTGATTGATACACCACTATACAAAAAAAATAAAATTAGCGTGAAATCATCTTTTTGGACATCGGAAGATGACAATAACAACAACAATTCTTTTGAAACTGAATGCGAAGAATTATTTCCAATTGTCAAAGGTGGAGATCTGCCAAAAAATATTGAAGCCGAAACAATTCTTAGCATGCAACAACATACTATGATATGGGGCGAAGAAATGATGCTTGTTCTGTGGCCCACACAAGACAAGAAACCATTGGCATTATCTTTTCCCGGTTGCGCGGAAGAATTGTCGTTCCCTGGTATATACTTCGGTCATGAAAGAGAATTCAAAATAAAGGCTACACCATATTCAATTGCATCAAGTGAAATTCGTCGTGCTGACAGACGAGGAGCTAAACCCGATCATATTTTGTATATGGCTGCAAAAATTATGCGGTTCCGGGTAATAGATGGATATAGACTTATGTTTAGAAACAATAATACATCTTCGTTTGAAAATATTACTCGTTCTGATTTAAATAATGTTGAATTTTTGACGGACGTATTAGAGAGAAATATGTCATTCTTTAAAGGAATTCCAAACTCAGTATAATACTGGCAAACCCGAAAACGGGATTTGTTTGCCATGTTGTGGCAGTTGGGGAAACCAACAATATTTCTAACATTGAGCGCATCGGAAATATATTGGAAACCTCTCTTGCGCTTACTTATTCAATTCCGAAATAATGATTTTACGACAGAAATCACAGATGATGAAATTAACAACATGTCTTCCTTTTGGCGGGCAACAATTGTTAACGATGATCCGGTAGTATGTTGTTTGTACTTTGAAAAGTTTATAGATACACTGTTTGCCGCGATGAAGAATTCAAAAGGCCCGTTCGGACAATTTGTTGTTATCGATTACTTCAAAAGAATAGAATTTCAACATCGAGGCAGTCCGCATGCTCACTGTTTGTTGTGGTTAAAACATGCTCCCCAAGAAGCAATTTCTGAGCATATGCCTGAAACTGTTAAACTTATAGATCAATTAATTTCAGTCAGCAACGCAGATTTGCCAACAATTCGAAGCGTTCAAACACACAACCACACACACACGTGTTATAGAAAAAATAGTCGAAAATGTAGATTTAATGCTCCGTTTTGGCCTATGGATGAAACTCGAATTTTACAACCGGCGATTGAAAAAAATTTAGATAAATGTGAGATTTATAAAAATTTACACAAATGTTTGGAAGAAAACGAGTATGAAAGTTATGATGATTTCTTGGAGAAGAATTTAATAACTTCGAACGAAGAATATATTGATATACTTCGTCATGGTATTGCAAGAGCTACCGTTTTCGTAAAAAGAGATATAGAGGACATCTGGACGAATCCTTATAATACAGAAGTAGTAAACGTTCTAAATTCAAACATGGATATACAATACGTACTGGATGAATATTCGTGCGCCGCATATGTTGCCGAATATGTTAACAAAAGTATTAGAGGCTTCAGCACGTTACATCGTGAACTCATTAATTTAAAAGATAAATATCCAGATGCCGATTTCGATACTTTAATGAAAGAGCTGGGAAAAAAACACTGAATAATATAGAGATATCAACTCAGGAGGCTGCATGGTTCTTGCTTAGAATTCCGATGTCTCGGACCTCGCGCGTCATTGAATATATACCTACCTTACATCCAAGCGAACGTCATGTATCTATAAAATCGCAAAAACAAATGGATGCTGAAGGGTTAGATGGTGCATCTTCAAATATCTGGAACAAAAATATTATTCAACATTACGAAAACAGACCCGAAAATTTAAATAACGTTTGTTTGGCTAATTTTGTGGCATGGTACAGAAAAACTTCAAAGAAAAGAAAACATAACGATGCTTTCGTTACTACAAATTTACCAATTGCTTCATATGCGAAACGAGCGGATAGTAAAATATTGCGTTGGCGTAATTATGATTCTTCGGACAAATTAAATTTTATTCGAGAGATTGTATTGTTATTTTATCCATTCAGAAACGAGAAGTTGGATCTTTTAAACAATGATAATTACTTAAAAATATATGAAGAAAACAAAGAATTATTGATTACTAACAGATCGCAGTTTGACAGCGGAGTGGATTTTGAGAAAATTCTACAGTCCATCACGCATCATAATTATTTGAATGAAGAATGTTTAGATGAAACAGATAGAAGACTTGTTAAAGTGGTTGGTTCTGACAATGTGTTCTTACAAGGCCCCGAAAGAAAAAAATTACATAAACCTGAAGACGAGGATTTTGCCGGAATAAATAAAATATCAGTTATACAATGAATAGAAAATGTATTGCCTCATAAAGATTTTTGCGACACAATTAAAACTTTAAATAAAGGTCAATACAAAATATGCTTGGAAATAATAAACCGATTGGATTACGACAACGAAACTCCATTGCAGATATTTTTTACTGGTCCTGCGGGATTAGGTAAAACACATACGCTAAAGGTTATGATGGAAATAATAAATCGTTTTACGCAACGGCACAATGTAAATAAATGCGCCTATTTAGTATGCGCTACTACTGGTAAAGCAGCTATAAATATCGACGGAACTACGATCCATACTGCGTTTAATATTTCGATAAATCAAAACAAGATGATGCATATAAAGGCAAGCGTAATCCAATCACTCCGTTGCGATATGCGAGAAGTTTCGACCATAATTATCGACGAGATCAGTATGATGAGTTTCCAAATGCTGTGTAATGTAAATTATGTACTTCGTGCGGTTGGGCCAAATCCTGGTCAACTTTTTGGAGGATTCAATATTATTTTGTGTGGTGATTTACGACAATTACCGCCTGTGCGTGCCTCTCCAATTTATAGAAGACCAGCAAATTATTTACAAGAAGATATGATATGGCAGAATTTAAAGTTTTATCCGTTACACGAAATTGTCCGGCAATCAGATAGAACGTTTTCTAGACTTTTAACAAAAATAGGAAACGGCGAAGCTTTGAAGCAACGCGAGGTGACGCTGTTGAACGAACGATTTGTCAGTAAAAGTGCAATAGAGGATATGAGAGATGCCGTCAGATTGTTTCATCGAAATCAGGACGTTGATAACTACAACTACAACATACTGAACGTCCCAGAGGCTGTTGAAATCCTAGCTAAAGACGAAGTAAAAGGGTGTGATACTCATCAGCAAATCAGCAGCACGACAGCAAAGGTTTCAAAACTATCCGTTACTGATACAGGAAACATGCAAACAAAATTATTGTTGGTGTTAAATACTCCATATATATTAACGCAAAACATTGATAAAAGAGATAAATTGGTTGATGGGTCTTTCGGCCACTTACGTTACATTGAGTTTGACGACAAAGATCCCACGCGAGTTCAGCGATTATGGATAGAATTCACTAATGCATCCAGTGGTCGCATTAGACGTATTGAAATGCAATATCATGCATCTACATTAAAAATAGGAACAAATTGCACACCAATTGCTCGTCGGTCCGCTCCCATCAATTTAGGTTCTACTCGTATAAAAGTAAAACGAACACAGTTTCCTATCGCTTCTGCAAATGCTTTGACAGTTCATAAATCTCAAGGCGGAACTTATGACAAAGTAGTATTTGAATACTCTAAAAATTAACAAACATCTTTGGTATATGTTGGCCTTTCGCGCGCTACAACATTATCCGGACTTTATTTGACCAATGAAAAAAACGAACACATATTTCATCATTGCAGCGAAAACGCAAATTATGCAGAATTGAAAACTGAATTTATGAGGCTAGAAAATGTCTCTCTAAACACTGTTTTAGATAAAGCAATTAATTTTTTTGAAACTGACATTGACAAGTTAAATTTTTGTTATATGAATGTACAAAGTTTAAATTCACACAACTCAGATATTGTTAAAGATGATGCCATACAAAATAGTGATATATTAGCGTTATCCGAAACATGGCTCGACGATGAAAAAAACGATGTTCCCATAGAAGGATATAAATGTATAACGCGATACAAAAGAAGTGCCATTAGAGCTGGTGGAGTCGCCATATATGAATCTAACAAGTCAACATTATCGCAATGTCGCCGAGTTGATTTCGACGAACTTCATAGTGTAAAAGGAGACGTTTGTTGTGCTAGAATGTTAACTTCCAATAACATTCAGTTTTGTGTAGTAACAATCTATGCCAGTTGCGGAACATCTTTGGTGGATTTAGAAAAGTTATTGGATGTCGCTCTTTGGAGATTCAATAAAAATATGAAACATTTGCGTATTTCACAAGATTACAATTTATCAGAATGCCCGGTGATTTTAGTGGTGACTTGAATATAAATATGTTTTCCCCAGAAAGTCAAAAACTTTTAGAGTATGCAAAACAAAACCACGACGTTGAATTATTAACAAATAAAATTGTGACTACAAGAAATAATACATGCATAGACTATGTTTTTACTAAAGGCATATCTGTTGACGTTCTGCCGTACGTTTCATATTTCAGTACACATCGTCCAATGTTATGTAAAATAAAACACAACTAGTATATATATATATATATATATATATATATATATATATATATATATATATATATATATATATATATATATATATATATAAAATACTCCATCGCTCAGTCAGTGAATTAATATATGTAGCTGTCTCCTCTAACATATGAATTTCCTACGAGCAGAGAGTAAGTTTATATGGTTACAATCAGCTGTTGCCAAATAAAAAATAATTTTATTTTTAGTTTACCTGTTGCCGTCAAATTAATTAACAATAACGAACATGCTGTATCTGTTTGCAAAGCGTTGCTTCAATTAAAATGTATGAATTTTCTACGTTTATGAATTTGCATGTGTCTGAGTACATCGCTACACATGTACATATTTTTTTGATGTTTTCCATTTTTTCATGCAACGAATACTTGGGCTTCCACGCACAAAAGCACAAAAAAAAAACAAAAACAAAAAAAAACTCATCTACTATTGTCATTCTCTCAACTCCAACGCCACTACTCATAAGTAAAATTAATGTTATTCTCTGGTTTATGTGCAAAGAGTAACAAGAGGAAGAGAAAATGGCTGATCAAAACGTTACAATCGGCTGAAGCTAATTTTGCAACATATTAAAAGAGAACAGAAATAGAAAAACCAGTACGAAAATACTGCCTTTATCTCTTCAGTCGGTTGCCAAAAAAGATTTTTGTCGCCTCTTGTTACACTTTGTTTACATGTTTTTCGATTGTCATCTGAGAAATTTAGTAATCTGAGAGTCAGTGTTCAACATCGTTCTTTAGCAGCAACATCGTCTGCAGCAACATCAAAAATGTCAATCGTTAATGGAAAACGCCAAAACGAGGAGATCGATTCGTCTGATAGCGAAGACGAACTAATTGCAAATTTAAATAAAGCAAAAAAATCTTCAAGTCAGCGTTCAACATCGTCAGCAGCAGCATTAAACATGTCAAACATTAAAACAAAACGCAAAAACGAGGACACCGATTCGTCTGAAAGCGAAGACGAAGCAATTGCAGATCCAGCAAATAAATACATGATAAAACCAAGCAATGAAGAATTTCCTATTGAAACTGTGAATACATTTTTAAGTGATATTAAATCAAATGACCCAAGTATTGTTTTGAATGTTGCAGAATATTCCGCATTAAAAAGAAAATTTCAAAAGAATCCAGTCAAAAGATTTAATTATATACAATATAATTACAAAAATCCAGTTAAATTCGCTATAATTGGGAATAGTTATGGAATTTGCGTAAATAACTCTGAAGATTTTTCTGACAAAACAATAATGGAAAATTTAAATTCGTTGGAGGCCAAACATAGAGTTTCACATTTACTACCTACGGCAAAATATATTTGGCACGAAGAAAGCAGCTTGTTGTTTAATGCAATTTTTGAAGGGTTCATCACAGATTTACGAAAACTTGCAACGAAGTCGTCAGACTTTAGTGATCATCTTCTAACTCACAAGATCAAAATAAATGAAGTTGCTTCGATTATTGAAAAGTTGCGTAAAAAACATATTGATGGATCAAATATAAAGCAATGTAAAACCATTCCAGGAATTTTTGGAATTAAATTGTTTACAACACATACAGCACCAGCAAAAATTCAATCGCCTGTCCTGGAACTAAATGGCAACAAACTTGTGGAAAGTAAATGGGCAAAATTATCAAGCCCATCATATTTACATTCATTAAAAATAATCAAATTTTCTGGATTTGAAATTACAAAATCAGGCATTTCTTTAGATTTGTCTTTGGATTGTCTAGTTTACAAAAAATTGATGGTCGAAAACATTGATAAACCGAAGTCTATCTATTTGAATTCATCGGTCATAGAAACTAAAAAAAGGCGAATCGAAAATAACAATGACAGCAGCGATGACGATTCCAGTGTTGCAGGATGCCCATTTTAAATTCAATATAGTAATTGAAATAAAAAAATAAATTTTAAAAAAATTGCTGCTGAATTAAAATATTTGTATAATAATTTTCAATGATACCGTCGTTTGCGTTGTCGCAAAGACTGTTAACTTTTAAATTGTATCTTAAAAATTTTGCCCATGTCAAATTTGCTGGCATGTTGAAATCAAACCCGTAAAGCGTCCTAAACGGAGTTTGCTTCGTTGATACATGCACAGTATTATTGTGTACATGCATTGCAGTGGTCAACCATTGATCCCAATTCGAGCCGTCTTCCTTGGCAACACTGCGTAAGCACTCGGCCAGAGGTCGATGACTACGTTCCAATGAGCCATTCGCCTGTGGATGATAATGTGTTATGTGCAACTTCTTGATACCCAGCATTTTATAAGTTTCTGAGAATAATTTCGATACAAAATTGGAACCATTGTCGGTTATCAAAACCTTAGGTATGTTGTACCGTGGTATAATTTCATCAAATAATGCTTTGGCTACCGTACTTGCTTCAGCATCGGGTATAGCCACGCACGCCATATACTTTGAGAAATCGTCAAGATGTATTTATTTCCCGAAACTGTCTCAGGTAAAATACCTACGATATCCATATGAACTTTATCAAATGGTTGTTTTGGTGTGTCAGTTAAAACCATTGGTATCTTTGTTAGCCTCGAACTTTTGTTGGCCTGGCACTTTGTGCAACTCTTTACATACTTTTTTATGTCTTTGAGAATAGCTTTCCACCCGTACACTCGCTTAATTCTGTCATGGGTTTTTCCAGAATCCCTGGTGTCCACCTAGGGGTGAATCATGGAAGCCATTTAAAACAGCCTGGATATCTTTTTTATCCTCCAGCCATTCCACATTACTGGCTGTTCGCTCATTGGCATCGAAACCCGCATTGCTAACATCTCTTGTAGGATCAATTTTATCTTCTGGCATTCTCTTGGCCTCCTCTTTATCTGACCGTGCTTTGGCCCTTGTTTGCACTACTGATACCTTATGTGCCTGCGGTACTCTGCTGAGTGCGTCCGCATTCAGATTCTTCTTCCCAGGTTTGTATATGATTTCAAAATCATACTCAGACAACTTGTGCCTGAACCTGGCTTGCCTAGACGTTGGGTCTTTCAAATTGGCTATGCCTCGCAACGGCTGGTGATCAGTGTATATCTTAAATGTGCGTCCTAGCATATATGCCCTAAAATTCTTCGTAGCCCACACTATGGCTAGAAATTCCTTTTCTATTGTGGAGTATCTTTTCACCGTGTCGCTAAGCGCCCTGCTTGCGAATGCAATTGGTCGGTCATTACCGATTTCCCCTTGTGACAACACTGCCCCCAATGCTTCATTGCTGGCATCAGTGGTCAACAAAAAAGGTTGCTCAAAGTCGGGGTACGCCAAAATCGGTGGCGAGCTAATTATTACTTTTAGCCTCTCGAATGCTTGCTGACAGCTCTCTGTCCATTCGAACTTTGCTTCTTTTCGTAGCAACTTATTTACTGGCAACGCAATTCCGGCTAGTCCTTCCACGAACTTTCTATAATAGTTCACTAGTCCTAGGAATGCTTGCACTTCCTTTCTATTTCTCAGAATCGCTAAATTTTTAACGCATTCCACCTTCTGCGGGTCAGGCAGTGCTCCTGCTTCTGAGCAACGATGGCCTAAATAAACCACCTCTTGACACTTTTCCGTGTTCAATTTCAAGTTGTGTTCTCGTAATTTCTGGAGCACCTTGCACAAGCTTTGCGAATGCTGCTGCAAGTTCTTCCCATAAATTACAATATAATCCTGATACACAAAACAATCTATCCCTTGCAAGCCTGTTAGCACATGATTCACCAACCGTTGGAAGGTAGCCGGTGCTCCTGTTAATCCAAACGGCATTCTATTGAAATCATAATGCCCCAAACCGGTGCTGAACGCGGTTTTCTGCTTATCTTGGGTATCCACCAGAACTTGGTGGTAGCCACTCGCTAAGTCAAGTGTAGAAAAATATCTACTGTGTCCCAATTGATCCAAAATTTCCTTTATCCTTAGTATCGGGAACACTTGCTTGATAGTGGCGTCGTTCAATTTCCTAAAATCAACGACCATTCTCCACTTCTTCTGACCCTGAGCACCTCCATTCTTTGGTACCAAAATTATTGGTGAGTTCCAAGGCGAGATACTCGGTGAAATTATGTTATCCTTTAACATTCCTTCCACTTGGCTATTTACCTCATCTTTGTGAGCTTGTGGCAATCTGTACTGTTTCTGGTTAATTGGTGCTTGATCCACTCTAGTAGGTATTTCATGCTCTACCTCTGGTGTATACTTCAACTGGTCTCCTTCCAGCAAAAATATGTCATGGAATGACGTACAAATAACTTCTATTGATGCCTTCTCTTCTAAATTTACGCTTGGGTCTACCTTCAGTGATTCGAACACTCTCTCCATTCTTTTCCTTATATCTACCTCCTTAATCTGATTAACCGATCCATAATTCGGTTCGTTAAAATTATCGTAACTAGTGAACTTAGGCCTAAAATCATCATCCATGAGCTAGTCCTTTTCTGATGCGTTGAGTACGCAAGCGTACACCTTACCCTTGTCAACGCGCGTTATGGTCTCTCCCATATATACGCCCTCCGCAAGCTGCTGCTTGTGCAAAACAACATTCCTAAGTCTCGTATTTACATGCATAGTAACTACTCTAGTTGACCTTGCATTCACTACCTCCATACAATTCTTAACCCTATTCAGGTTGCTTCCTGCCATGACTTTAATGGAAGAGTAAGGATTCTATTCTTATTATCATCATAAAATCATAACTGCTTTTCTAGCGCATCCAGTATGGTGCGGCCCCAGAGATTATCACGGCCAATTATCCCATCGGCCGGGATACCTTCCCTATCCAATTCCACTGCGTGCACTCTAAAACTCATGCCTTTAACTTCACTGTGCCCTATTCTGAGCGACCCCAGTGTCCTGATGCATCCTCCGAACGCAGCTAGTCCTTTCCGTAACAACTAGTCCTTTCCGTAAAACACCAGATTTTACGAGGCTGGTGTCCGCCCCTGAGTCTACCAAAAGCACTAGCTTTCTACTAGCTGCCTCCTTGCTGGGTATCTCGATAAAAGCATCACCTATCCTGCTCACAACGAAACAACGCCCTTTTGATTCCAAAATGGACGCGTATCTACTTCCTAACTCTTCAAATTGTTTTCTCCATGCACCACAGTTATCCCTTACAATCCTATAGTCCCTCAAAATTACCGTGAATATCTTAACTATACATCCTGGTACCACGTACGCGGCGATTGGCCTATATTCTCTAACCTTATTAAAACTGAATCTAAGTACTATAATCATCACAGTTACCCAAATAAAAACGCAATCAAAAATTTTTTCCCGGAGAGACTCTTGCTCCTCCCTTTCTTGAACCATTGTTCTTACATTACTCGGTACGTGATATTGGAGAGCCTCTTGCTCCTCCCTTTCCTGGACTGTAATTCCTACATTACCAGTCACACGTACCTCCGGCCTAACTGTTACTTCCTTTCTTTTGGCTTTCCAGTCTACTGGCCTCGACTGGGCCGCTGGAAGTTTCCCTGGTTCCTTTGTTGGAACTGTCTATCCCTGCATTCCGCTGCCCGATGTCCCATTCGACCACATAAGAGGCACTTCAACCCCTGTTGGGTGTTGCCTATCCTTGGTCCACTTCTGGAACTCCAATTTGGTCGCTGCTGACCACTCCCAGGGTTAAAAGGATTTCTTCCTTGGTTATTTCCTTCCGCTGGGTTAACTCGAGGACTACTACCCCTGCTGTCCCTCTAGGGTGAGTCTGGGCGCATCATAACTAGGTGCCTCCTACTTCGGTCCCATTTAGTATCTATTTGGCACTGTCTGCTTGCCTCATGACCATATGTTTGGCACTCCATACAGTAGGGCGTGTTTTTGCGTGTAATACACTCATCTCTTGTATGACCTGGCTTATTGCAGAATGAGCAGACCGGTATTGCCTGACGCAACTCCCCTTCTGTTCGTCTCCCGTCATGCTTTGCACCTCCATATGTACCTGTACCGGTGTCGTAAGTTCCTTAATGTGTGCGTGCGTCTGTCACGTACGCTTCCCCGCCTCTTGCTACAGCCACAGGTACGTCCTGCCTGTTAAACACGGCATTTACTTCACTGGCACTAGGTTGACTTCTTTCCACCAGAAACTGCGCCCTGATGGCTTCCTCTACCAACTCTTCCAGAGTCCCGGTCCGAATACCTAGCATGTGTACCCATAATGCAGGCTCCCTCAGTCCCACTACAAAAGCTGTCAGTACCGACTTGTCAACTTCATATAGCAGCGCCTTGTCATCCACACCGTTGTACTGGCCACGAACGATTTCAGTCGCACACCCCTGCAATGCGCTCAATCGCCTAGCAAAGACTCGTATCTCTTCGCCTGACAACTGCCGAGCCACCCTGATTTCCTGAGTGACTTCTTCCAACGTTCTCGTTTTCAAGTACGTTCTCTTTATTAACGTATGCAATTCTTCCGCGCTACTAAAGCTTTTTGGCAAAACTAGATTGTACGCATCTCCAAACAACCTCTGTTTCACACAATCGAAAAAGTCTTGCAATTCGTCATGACGAATACTCCTCTCTGATAGTTCACACCCCTGTATAAATCGATGAACCTCCGATCTTAAATCCCCCGACTCAGCACCAGTAAACACAGGTACTAGCCTGGACACGGTCTTGGAGATATCCTCGATACCCATTTTACTTATTCTTGTTTTACTTATGGCTGGTAAAACTTGAGCGTTGTCTTTTTGGGTGGCTTCCAAATGCACTTCTCCCGGATCTGAGATGAACTTAACCAGTGACGGACTCAAACTTATTAATATTCGACCGTTTGCTCGTACAGGCGAAATACTGTCCACTGTATCGCGACTTTGCTGCACCGTTACTGCTTCTGGCTCTTTTGGCGGATATCCCTGATTTTTATTAATTATCGGACTTTCCGGAGAAAATGGCTCGACACCGATTTCAGATGCGCCAAACAAAAATTCAGCTTGCCTCTCTTCACTAAAAGCTAATCTGGGCTTTACATTGCGGCTTATCGCTTCTGTTGTTAAATATTCCGGCCAGCGAACTTCCGGAGGCAATGTCAATACTGTCTATGTAAATCCAGCCGATGCTGATTTTGATCTCTCCTTTTTCGGTGAGGTCCTTTTGGTAGCCCGTCCTCTTTTTAATTCCGCACACTCATTTTCCAACAGCGATGCCGCTCCCTCTGTCTCCGTGAATCTCTGAGAAAGTTCCTTTGCCCTATTCTCGAGATACTCTTTTTGTGCTCTCAAATCTTCTGTTTTCTCATGAAATTTGAACAACTTTTCTTCTGTCCTCTTTTGGATTGCCGTCAAAGCTTGATCCGCTACTTCTAATGGTGACACAGCTCCTCTAGCGTTCGCCTGTTTCCACAATTCCTGAGCTTCTTCCCTGCTCGTACTTGCTTCGAACTGCTCGAATACCCTCTCGGTGAAAAGATCCACCTCCGTTCTTACTGTTCTTAACTCGTCCTGTGCGTCCTCCTTTCTCTTTAACGGAGACCCACTCGGTGTCTCAATCGTTGCCAATTCCGACTCAAATACTTTAAGCCACGCTGACACTAAATTCTCCACATATCCATGAAAACCCGTCGCAAAGTTCTCGTCGTCCCTACAGACCTCCTTGTGCGGCAGCAATTTTGCGTGGTTGCTGTTAAATTTTTCCACCAAGCCTCGCAACTCTGTGATGCGTCTGTGATAGTACTTTACGTTTTTGACATCCTTCCGGTCCTTCCTGAAGTTTGAAATTAACCTCTGGGCCTCATTACCCACCATATCCTGGGAATTCAGCAACTCCTTCACTGCTTTCGAGAGTCCCATGGACTATGCCTAGTTCAATAAATATCCCGTTGAACAAGCCAATCTCAAGAAAAAATCTCCATCCATTTGTATATCCCAATTGCCAGAACAGGTCGCGTATCCTAATTACAAATAAAACCCATTAATTGTTAAAACTTGTTATTAACTTATCCCAATATTTTATTCCATCTTACTTATTGATAAGTACAAATTTATTTAATAAAAAACATTCCACCGTAAATTCTATGTTGATATTCTTTCTTTACTTATCCTCCATCTCAAGTTTCAAATCCGCTGTCTAACGGCGTCCATTAAGTCCTTCCATCAGTGCAAATTGTTTCTTGACTTCCGCACAGATACTCCTTGATTTCCTTTCACCAACTTTAATACTCCCAAAAATCCATAGAAAAGGCAATATGTTTGTAAAAACCGAAATTTGATTTACAGGCAAAAGTGTCTTGATTCATTCCCGGAAATTTAAATCCATATTTAAAAATAAACCCGTAACGTATGCGCCACGTAATAATAGCATTTAAATATTTTCAATATCCAATTTTAATATACGAACCGAAATTTAATACAGTCGAACTTCCATAAGTCGAACTCCTATAAGTCGAATTTTCTATAACTCGAACCAAATCAAGAGGCAGTAGCGTTTAGTGCTCAAATTGTATACAATTTTACTTCCATAACTCGAACTTCTATAAGCCGAATTCCTCCATAACTCAAATGAAAAAAAGGCACGTGCCATCTCTAAGTCGAATTTTTCGTAGAAACAATCCAACTTTTTTATTGTTTTTATTATTTTTATTTTCTCTTTATTTGGGGAATCCCATATTTCGTCTAAGTTTTAAGAGTAAAGAAATATTTATTTTATTTTTAAGTTACGGAAACCCTTTTTTTTTGGGGGGGAATTCCTTTTTTTGCTTTTGAGTTTTTGTATTTTTTCGAGGGAATTCCTTCTTTGCATGAGAGTTTTTAGATTAAGGTGAATTTAAGAACAAATGCATATGTGGCTGCCATTAGTGTACATTTAGTAGCGGTTATATGTACATATCTTATTGTCATGGCTTCAAAGCGTATTTTAAAAACTTTGCCAATTGAGCAAAATTTCAATCTTATAAAAGAAGTAGAAACTGGATTAAAACAAAAGGATGTGGCTCTTAAATATGGTGTTACGGCGAGTACTATTTCCTCGATACTAAAAAACAAAGAATCAATTATTGCTGCACTTGAGAATGGTTCAATGTCTGGGTCCAGCAAAAGAATAAAAAAGCAAATGTATGAAAACGTCAATAAAGCAGTCTTGAAGTGGTTTACGGCAGCTAGAAATAAAAACATGTCCATATCTGGAGGAATATTAAAAGAAAAGGCGTTGGAATTTGCGAAGCTATTTGGTGAAAAAGATTTTAAGGCAAGCAATGGTTGGCTTGATAAATGGAAACAAAGGTAATGTTTAACTAATGTAATGGTAATCGAATGTGCCTTATGAATTGCTTTATTTTAGGCATGGTGTGTGCCACAAAAAAGCATGTGGTGAAAGCAATGACGTGTGCGATGAGGACTGCGAAAAGTGGAAAACTGACGTTTTGCCTCATCTATTAGAAAAGTATAAGGAGCGCGATATTTTTAATGCAGACGAAACAGGACTGTTTTTTAAATGCCTGCCAGACAAAACATTGACTTTTGAAAATTAAAAATGTCACGGAGGCAAACATAGTAAGCAGCGGGTTACATTAATGTTAGCGGCAAATATGGATGGTTCAGAAAAACTTAAAATTCTTCTGATTGGAAAAAGTAATAAGCCCCGTTGCTTTCGTGGTGTCAAAAGTTTACCAATCGACTATAAATAAAACTCTAAATCATGGATGACTGGACAACTTTTTGAAGAATGGCTTTTAAAATTAGATAAGCATTTTTTACACGCAGGACGAAAAATCCTTTTATTCATTGATAATTGTCTGGCACATCCAAAAGTCTTAGGAAGCAAATTAAAATCAATTGAATTGGCATTTTTTCCACCGAATATGACCTCCAAACTGCAACCGCTTGACCTGGGAGTAATTCAGTGTTTAAAGTGTCACTAAAATGTCATTAAAAAATGTTGAGGAAAAACACAAAAAAAAGTAAAATATCGCTGTTGGATTGCATTAATCATGTGACAAAAGCATGGGATATTGACGTCAGTAGTGAAACGATTGCCAATTGCTTTAAGAAAGCTGGATTTGACCAGCATTCTACATGGGACGATGAAGATAACTTGCCTTTAATTTTTTTAAATAACATAGCTGAGGATAGAAATTTTATGCAAGCTGATTACGAAGCATGGCTTACGTTAAATAATATGACTTTTTTGGTTCTAATGACGATTATATCGATGTGGACAGTGATATTTGCACAGCGGACTTTCCTACAGATGACGATATTATTGAGCATTACAATAGTGAATCCATGAATTTCATTTTAAGCGAAGGCGAAAGCGATGAAGAGGGCTCAGAGAAAGAAATTGTTCAACAGCCATCTAAGAATGATGTGTTAGATTCCTTTAAAATTTTGAATTCGTATCTACAAGCCAATGAAATGACAACTGATGATCACTTTAGAGCTTTAAATAAACTGGAATCTCTTTTTAGTGAAAATAATAAGAAAATAACTCTTCAGCCCCAAATAACAAAATATTTTAACCACTTGTAACTGCAAAAAATGTAATATTTAATTTAGAGCAAATAAAAAGGTGAATTTGTACTGTATGTATGATGTCTTGCAATAAATTAGTAAATTTTGAAAAAATTCTCTAACTCGAAGTCTAAATAAGTCGAACTTGTTTTGGTGGATAATGGAGATTCGACTTATGGAAGTTCGACTGTATATCTTAATCGCAGCCACGAAACACTCTGCCAATCGAATACTCGCAACGCCCCCAAAAAGTGAACATAATTTCATTCTAGCACTTGACACGGACAAGAGAATCAAACTCTAGTCCCGCGAAACGAGCATAAAGAACAGCATCCCCTATTATGAATGCATGACCCCTATACCGTGGCACGTTCTTTCCGAACCAAACCAACCGGTATGCACAAGTTCGCAATACAATAGGGGTTACTAACCCGCGAGGAAATTTGTTTCCTCTAGACTCATTTTCACACGTTTCACACCCCCCGAGAATGCTGAAATAAGAAGTAAGCAAAAATATGAGCCTAATCTCAGTGAAACATACCTATTCAACCTGACCATTAACAATTTTTGCGAATCAACCTAGTGTCACCTAACCGCAGCGGCTATTCAGCACCGATGCTGCTTCTTCTGCATGACCGGCGCAAAAGCGCCCACACGGCCACCGAACAATTGTCGACAAAATTCACTTAAATACTAGAGTATCCTAATATGAGCATTCTCACCAATATCCTAGCTCCCTCCATTGAACTCCTTTGAGATGGTTGTCCTAATGGTTTCCTGTTGGTGGATTCCCGTGTAGGAGTGCTCTTTTCCTGGCACTCGACGTTGGATCCTAACGGCTGCGCCAAAATGTTTGGGTCCTTATCTGCTTGTTGTCGGGAGCGTCCTTGTCGCTGCCTTTCCTGAGCGCGCGTGTACCTAGAACCTAGCACTTTTCCACACAATAATTGATACGCACTAGTTTGGTTGTAAAAAACGACAAGAGCTTTATTCTTAATATACTAGTTCTTATATACTATTTACAAATAAACATTACAGTCTACGTCTTGACTTTTCTGGTGTTCCAGTTACGCAATTGTTATTTGGTGTCAGTTGGTCAAGCCAACTGAACTACTAAAAATAAAAGTGTCGTCGGTGCATTCTAAACGCCCCTGCTTGACTGCGGAACTGTGACACCCTAAAAGTTTACATCATAATTAATGCATAAATACTATTCATTTACAAAATTTGCACCCTAAAAATATGTGCGTTCTTAATGAATTTAATAGGAGCCGGTGCTGTGAGTCAACTACGCGTAGGTAGCTTGATTCTAACTCACAACCGCTGAAAGAGAAGTTTTGAAACCGGTGCTGCGACTGAAGAGGAGAAATAGATTGCTGTGTAATTATACACGAATCGAGGAAGTACTACAAAATGTATGTATGCATTTAAATTTTTTCACTTGAAGAAATTTAAAAGTCCAATTTAAGAAACAATAACTATCATAACGGAAAGAAATTAAAGAAATTGCAAAGATCGAAGTTGTTATGAAAAAAATACCAAAATTAAAAAAAAAGAAATTTTAAATAATTTCATAGAAAATTTTTGATAAAGATAATCTTTGTGAAATTATATAATATAAAGATAAGATTTATAAAATTAATAAAAAACAGAAGACACAAAGGCAGTAATAATATAAATATCAATTAGGTAGTTCACAACCCGTCTTATTTTGTTTTATGTGTAGAATATATCTGCTAAAATGTTTCAATAATTCTCCTTCTGCAAATTATTACGGTGGCATACCACACATAATAATTGCAACGGATTTATATCTGGAGCGATCTTTATTTCTGAGAAATAAACAATGTTTTGGCAAAAAGTGCCCTGCATTGAAAGAGGTTTGATGTGGAGAAGTGGCGTGTCCGAAATAGCTATAAGATCTGCCAAAATGTTTCAAGAATTATCCTGATGAAAAATATTACTCTGACATAACCACACATACACAACTGCAATTATTGTGTAGAAATTGCCTTGTCAATAAATTCGCTGAGAAAAAATCTTAGTTTTCAACTTAAGTGACGACTAACGGCATACTCTCATTTTTAGACGGAATACGAATAAAAGGTTATATATAATGTCAAATGACGAACGTTCACAAGATATTGTAAACTTTATAGAATATACCCTAAAAAGATTGTGTTGATCCGGCTTAATTAGACTGTCCACTAAAAAAAGTAATGTACTATGACACCACTGAAATGTACTAAAAATAGATAGAGAGACTTAACGGCACAAATGGGGGTAATAATGAGACACACTAGCTTAGAGTGCGGTGGAATGAGACAGTACATGGATAGAATTTGATCAGTGAGTTCTCTACCTGCAGTTAGCGTACTTTTCTGGATAGACAGATTACAACACCTGAAGGCCAAGTTCGATTCCTGGGAGGATTCATATTTGGTGCGCTTTTAATTTCTGAGACATAACAAATGTTTTGGCAAAAAGTGCCCTGCATTGAAAGAGGTCTGATGAGGAGAAGTGGCGTGTCCGAAATAGTTATAAGAATGCCAAAATGTTTCAAAAATTATCCTGCTGAAAACTATCACTCTGACATAACCACACATAGACAACTGCAATTATTGTGTGCAATTTGTCTTGTCAATAAATTCGATTAGAAATAATCTTAGTTTTCAACTTAATTGACGACTACTGACTTACTCACCTTTTCAGACGGAATACGAATAAAAGGTGATATATAATGTCAAATGACGAACCTTCACAAGAAATTGTAAACTTTATAGAATATACCCTAAAAAGATTGTGTTGATCAGGCTTAATTAGCCTGTCCACTAAAAAAAGTAATGTAATATGACACCACTGAAATGCAATAAAAATAGAGAGAGAGAGAGTTAACGGAAAAAATGAGGCGTAATAATAAGACACAGTAGTTTATAGTGCTGTGAAATGAGACAGTACATGGTAAGAAGTTGATTGTGTTCAGCACCTGCAGTTAGCGTAGTTGTCTGGATGGATTACATTACGATACCTGAAGGCCCAGGTTCGTTTCCTGGCAGGGTTCATAGTTGGTGCGCTGTTAATTTCTGCGAAATAAAAATTGCCTTTCATTGAAAGATCTCTGATGAGGAGAGGTGGCGTGTCCGAAATAGCAATAAGATCTGCCAAAATGTTTGAATAATTATCCTTCTGAAAATTATCACGGTGGCATAACAACACATACTGTTGGACTTTTTGATAAATTAGAAACACGCAGTTTTGCGTCTAAGCCATTTGACGGTTTATTCAAAAGTGTAAAGTAAATAAAAATGTACGAAAGAGAATTCATATGGGAGCGAAAAAAGCAGTGCTGGAAACATATGTGTTGCAGGGTTGCATTTAAAACGTACTTAAATTTTCAACAATCCTTCTCAACTCATGTGTTTACATTATAAAAATTAACATTTGAATTTAGCTTTTAAACTTAACATTTCCATTAATTTCAAATGGACAGTTTTCGAAAGATTTTTCGTAAAAATTTCTGCGATCATGTCGCTTTTGTTACAATATTCTAATATAATTTCGCGATTTCTGTAAGCCTCTTTACATGATGGTACCGAATGTCAATGTGTGTGCTTCGGCTATGATACACCGGAATTTTCACCAAATGCATAGCGCATAATTATCAGAGTGTGGTTTTATTGGCTCATCTGGCTGTAGTTTAATTTCGATGAGTAGTTCTCTCAAATATACAGCCTCTTTCGCAGCTAATGATAATGCCATTGACTCAGCTTCAGTGCTGCTCAATGCCACTGTTGACTGCTTCTTGCACTCCCATGAAACTGCACCTCCAGCGAGTATAAATGTGTACCCTGTGTACGATTTGCGATCGGTGGTATCACCACCCCAATCAGCATCTACATAGCAATCGAACGGCTTTTCAGTTTTCTGATACTTCAGATACATGTCGACTGTATTACTGAGATATTTAATAACGCGTTTTGCTGCAATCATGTGCTCATAGTGTGGATCGGTATTCATTTGTAATAATTTACATACAGAATGTAATATATCCGGGCGTGATAGGAGAGCGATATATATCAGCGACCCAATAAGCGACTGATATTGAACCGGATCTACACGTTTACGGTTGGCTTCGTTACATTTAATCTGGTATTTTGGCTCTAGCGGTGTTGCTACCGTACGGCAATTTTCCATTCCGTACTGTTGTATCAGCTGTTTTATTTGTGCAAGGTGCCAAATGTGTATTGCACCCGTTGGGCTCTCTATTTCCACTTCCATACTTAGTAAATAGTTAACCGGGCCTTTGTCTACAACTTTGATAACTTGCGATATTTTGCTTTTAATTAGCTCGAGCTCATCTATATCAGAGCTGGCGATCAGGAGGTCATCTACATGTACTGTAATTAGGCTGACATTAATATCTTTATTCATCACGTACTCGTATAGGCATGACTCGTTTTTACATTGATCAAAACCAATGTCTTTCAATATGGAGTATTTTCACGTTCCACAGTCTACCTGATTGCTTAAGCCCATAAAGCGCCCTTTTCAACTTAAGTACATTGTTTGAAGAATCAACAAATGTTTCTGGCGGAACCATGTAAACTTCATCGTTAAGTTCACTGTTTAGATAGGCCATCCAATTGATGCAAATGAAGTTGGTATTCAGCGGCAAGAGCAGAAAGCATCCTTATAGTTTTATAACGCACAACTGCTGAAAACGTTTCTGTGTAAATAACACCGTATTTCTGCGCGCATCCCTGCGACACCTCCGCTTTTGTTCGTCTTTAGCGAAAAAACCCACTTGGAACATCGTTTTTTTACCTTGTGGTAACTCGGCCACTTCCCATGTAACGTTTGACAAAAGTGCCTGGTACTCACTTTGCATTGCAGCCCCCCAATTATTTGAGAATTCACTATTCAACGCCTCCTATACGGTTTCAAGAACTTTGATATCTTCTGAGCGCATATAATTAACCACATTATACTGCTTGAGAGGTCTGCCAGGAGCACCAGTAGGTAGTAACTTTGAGCGACTTGGCCTATTTTTCGGTTTATCTGCTTCTACAATTTGTTCATGTCGAAAAACATCGCCGACTGCCTTTGTGTCAGTTTCTGTTACTGTATCTTCGCTGTCTTCTCTCGGCTCTTCAACGCTTGCGCTTTCATCTTCAATTGTTACGTCAATAAATTCATTGGGAACTTGCGGCTCAACAAAGTAGACATCGCGGCGTACAATGATTTTTGTTGTTGCCTTCTCCATTAGACATATGCCTTGGATTCGTCTGAGTAACCCACCATCAAATATTCCTTTCCTTTTGGGCGAAATTTGCCATGGTGCTTTTCATCTAGCGCGATAGCTACAGCGCAAAATGTCTTCAAATGCGATACACTGGGCTTTCAATTAAACCATACTTCATATGGCGTCATGCCACTTAGTGCTTCGGTAGGCGCCCTGTTTCTCAAATACGCTGCCGTGTTTACAGCTTCTGCCCACAAAGCTTCGCTTACTTCAGCACCCACGATCATACTTCTGGCCATCTCAACCAGCGTTCTATTAAAACGCTCAACTACCCCATTTTGCTGAGGTGTGTGCGCAACGGTCAGCTGTCTCTTAATGCCGTCTTTCTTCAAATGCTCATCAAAGGCACGATTGACAAATTCAGTGCCATAGCCTTGAATTCACGAAATTTTTCAAATAACTCATCCTTCGACTTGATGAAATACACGTATACATAGCTGGATTTATCGTCGATAAATGTTAAAAAATATCGATTTCCACCATTCGATGTTTTATTTATCGGTCCGCATAAGTCGGTGTGAATTATTTCTAAAACTTCCTTGGCTCGGTTCTCAGAATGCGGAAACGGCCTCACCCTGCATTTGCTCTTCATGCACACTTGGCAGTTGATAACATCAGGAAACCTGACGTTGAGACCACGTACCATGTCTTTGTTGACCAGCTTGTTCAAACTCGCACAATTCATATGGCCAAAACGATTATGCCATTTGATAGCGTTTTCGTTGCATGTAAAAAAGAGTTGGTTACTAGATGCATTAAAAAGAAAAAGGTCTCCGACCTTATTAGCTTAAAGGATAATCTCACCACTAATGCTGCTAATCGTTGCTGCCTTTGAAGTAAATTCCACGGAGTAAATTTTCGTCACAACTTTTCCAACAGAAATGAAATTACACTGCAAACCCGGAACGTAAAGAACATCATTCAGCTCAATATCGACCGTAGCGTTCTTTATGCATATTTTGCCAATTCCTTCTGCTTTTACCTTCTTGTTGCCTACCATGCAAATATTTTCGTCATATGCTTTGCACTATTCAAACATTTCACGCTTGCAGCATAGATGTGCAGAAGCGCCTCTGTCAACGCACCAAATACTTTCGTTCAGTATGTTGGAGTTAGAAGCTGCATTCACAGAGAGCGATGCTTGCGTTTGATCTATTTTCTTCTCTTTCTCCTTGCACTGCGCAGCGTAATGCCCTTTGCGACCGCAGTTGTAGCAATTGAAATTCGTTGCTTTGCGAACGCTTGATTTCTTCCTATTTTCGTTGTTGTTGTTCTTTTTGGCAGAATTCTGGCGCTGTCCGTTATTTGTGCGCCCCAGATTCTGCGCTACATTCAGAATTAGCGACGTCATTACTGCTTGCTTCGCGCCGCTCATCTTGGTCGGTTAACTTTATCGTCAGTGCACAAAGTTTAGGGAGCTCATCTCGCGTTTCCAGCGCTACTACAAAGTTTTCATAACTTTTTAGTAGACTCGCCAATAGCATTATTGTGAACAGCTCCTCCTGAAGAGTAACGCCGATTTCTGCCAATTTCTCAACTGTTGTTGTAAATTTGCAAAGGTACTGCTGCACGCATTCGTTGTCGTCCATGCCCATAGCAAGAAGCTGCTTGAATAACGTGACTTTACGCACTGGCCCTCTTGGACGATGAATCTCCTTTAAAGTGTTCCCCACTTCATTTGATGTCGCGCAACCTTTTATGTGCGCTATTTGTAATGGCGTCGCGCTCAATATACTTGTTGCTGTAGCTTTGTCATCTTTTCTGGTCCAAGAAATTGCTGCTCTTCGGCCACTTTCGTCGTTTAATTCTGGCTTTTCGACTTCACCAGATGTAACTCTCCACAAATCTTGATAAAGTAGCACGCTTCGCATCTGCAAGCTCCTTGAGTCGTAGTTTGTTTCATTTATTTTTCTATGTTGAACATGGGAGAACTCGTCTTTCGTTTTGCTTTAGAAATTTTCTTCGCGAATTACTTTTTTTTACTTATTTAGCAATACAAGCTATACACCTATTAAGTAATAACTTTAATTCGTTCTTATTTTAGGCAAACACAGAGTTCGTGGGCCTACAACCTGTTGGACTGTTTGATTAAGTAGAAACAATCAGTTTTAATTTACGTCTAAGCCATTTGACGGTTTAATCAAAGTGTTAAAAAAGTAGTGTTGTAAACATATGTGTTGCAGGGTTGCTTTTAAAACGTACTTCAATTTTCAACACATACACAATTGCCACTCCTGTGTGCAACTTTTCTTGTCAATAAATTCGCTAAGAAATAATCTTGATTTTCAACTGAATTGACGACTACTGACCTACTCACCTTTTCAGACGGAATACTGCTAAAAGGTGATATATAATGTTTAATGATGAAATTGTAAACTTTATAGAATATACCCTAAAAAGTTAGTGTTGATCATGTTTAATTACCCTGTCCACTAAAAAAAGTAATGTACTATGACGCCACTGAAATATAATAAATATGGAGAAAGAGACTTAAACGGAACAAATGAGGGGTAATAATGAGACACAGTAGTTTAGAGTGCGGTGAAATGGGAAAGTAAATGGTAAGAATTTGATAAGTGAGTTCACCACCTGCAGTTAGCGTAGTTGTCTGGATGTACATATTACGATACCTGAAGGCCTTGCATGGTTAATTGTAGGCGCTGTTGATTGCTGTGACAAAATAAATGCTTTGGTAAAAATTGACTTTCACTTGAAGATCTCTAATGAAGACAAATGGCGTGTCCGAAATAGCTATAAGATCTGCTAAAATGTTTCAAGAATTTTCATGCTGAAAAATATTACTGTGACATTACCACACATACACAACTGCAACTACTGTGTGAAACTTGTCATGTCAATAAATTCGATGAGAAATAATCTTAATTTTCAACTGAATTGACGACGTCTGAATTACACACATTTTCAGACGGAATATGGCTAAAAGGTGATATCTAATGACAAATGACCAACTTTCATGATTAATTGTAAACTTTATGAGATATAGCCTAAAAATTTAGTGTTGTTCAGGCTTAATTAGCCTGTCCAGTTAAAAAAGTAATGTAATATGACACCACTGAAATGTAATAAAAATGGAGAGAGAGACTTAAAGGAAGAAATGAGGGGTAATCTTGAGACACAGTAGTTTAGAGTGCGGTGAAATGAGACAGTACATGGTAAGAATTTGATCAGTGAGTTCACCACCTGCAGTTAACGTAGTTGTCTGGATGGACAGATTAGTTTCCTGAAGGCCCAGTTTCGACTCCTGGCAGGGTTCCATATTTGGTGCGCCTTTGATTTCTGAGATATCATAAAAGTTTGTGGAAAAATTACCTTTCATTGGAAGATGCCTGATGAGGACAAGTGAGGTGTCCGAAATAGGTATAAGATCTGCCAAAATTTTTTAATAATTTTCCTTCTGAAAATTATTACAGTGGCATAACCACACAGACACAATTGCAACTCCTGCGTGCAACTATTCTTGTCAATATATTCGCTGAAAAATAATCTTAATTTTCAACTGAATTGCCGACTACTGACTTACTCACCTTTTCAGACGGAATACTGCTAAAAGGTGATATATAATGCTTAATGATGAAATTGTAAACTTTATAGAATATACACTAAAAAGTTAGTGTTAATCAGGGTTAATTAGCCTGTCCACTAAAAAAAGTAATATACTGTGACACCACTGAAATGTAATAAAAATGGAGAGGGAGACTTAGCGGAACAAACGAGGGGTAAACTTGAGACACAGCAGTTTAGAGTCCCGCGAAATGAGACAGTACATGGTAAGAATTTGATCAGTGAGTTCACCACCTGCAGTAAGCGTAGTTGATACCTGAAGCTACAGGTTCGATTCCTGACAGGGTTCATAGTTGGTGCACTGTTGATTTCTGAGACATATTAAGTGCTTGGGGAAAAATTGCCTTTCACTGAAAGATTTCTAATGAGGGCAAGTGGCATGTCTGAAATAGCTATAAGAACTGCCAAAATGTTTAAAGAATTCTCCTGCTGAAAAATATTACTGTTACATAACCACACACACAGAATTGCAACTACTGTGCGCAACTTGTGTTCTCAAAATTCGCTGAGAAATAATCTTAATTTTCAACTGAATTGACGATTGCCGACATACTCACATTTTCAGACGCAACACGGCTTAAAGGTGATATCTAAAGTCTAAATGACGAACCTTCACAGGAAATTGTAAACTTTTTTAGGATATACCCTATAAAGTTAGTGTTGATCAGGCTTTATTAGCCTGATGGCTGTAACGAAATTTTTTTTCGACTGGGTAAAGCTGGCCGGAGTGCCAGGAGTCGTTTACAGAAAATAACTTTGAGATTGTTTAGTTTAGTTAGCTTCAATACTTTATTTATTTTTCGTAAATTAAACCTTTGAGTTTGGTCAATAAGATAGACTACTCTACTAAGTGCAGTAACTAGGTCTGGGTAGACGTTGGAAAGTCTCGGTATTAGTGGGCTACCGATTATAAACCAAGTAGTCCACTACCTCAGAATGGTCTCGGTAAACGTTGTACTTCTGGGTATTAGTGGAGTTCCGATTACTAACCATATAATCCAATAATCCAGTAAGCGATTGTAATTCTGTGCATTAGTGGAGTATCGATTACAAACCATATAATCCACTCTTTCAGAATAGTCTCAGTAAGTGGTTGTACTTCTTAGTATTAGTGGAGTACCGAATACAACTATATAATCCACTAATTCAGAATAATCTCAGTAAGCGGTTGTATTTCTTGGCATTAGTGGAGTACTAATTCAGAATATTCTCCGTAGAGTTGCTTCAAATGCTGGAGTCAAAAGTATTGGTGCATCAATGTGTCTTCGTGTGCGTCGATGGGTCTTCCAAAAGAGCTGAGAGTCGGTATGTCTTCCTCGATGGCTGATGAAGTAAAGCGAGCTATGCGTCGATGTGTCTTCGTCGAGTTCGCTGTTCAGGAAAAGAGCACTGTCCGTCGATGCATCTTCGTTGCTTGCTGAAGAAGAAAGAGCTATGTCGATGCGTCGTCGTTGCTTGTTGGAGAAGAAAGAGAGCTATGCGTTGATGTGTCTTCGTCGAGAGCTGTTCAGGAAAAGATAGCTCTGTACGTCGATTCGTCTTCGTTGCTTGCTGGAGAAGAAAGAGAGCTATGGGTCGATGTCTCTTCGACGAGAGCTATTCAGGAAAAGAGAACTCTGTCCGTCGATGCGTCTTCGTTGCTTGCTGGAGAAGGAAGAGAGTAAGTCTTTTGGTTGCTGCTGCTTATATATAGCATCATTTGTATCAATTCGATTCCAACGTAACCGTCACTATCGCTGCTAAATCGGCTTGTCATCCATCTATGTCCATCCTCTGTTGTTGTTGTCAAGCACGTGGCATTGTTGGTTGTTGCACGCTCTTTTTTATTTTTTAAATTTTTATATTTTAAAATAGATTCTCTTGCTATTAATATTAAAGAACAAATTCATAATCTTAATAAAATTAAACCATAAGATAATAATGATATAATAGATGGATAGAAGGCAAAGGAGGTCGCTGTTGGAGTTATGCGTCTTTGTTGGGCGTTTATATCTGCCTGAACTCTATTTTCTGAATCTAAGAGAGGACGCTTACTGAGCGCCTTATTGGCAGCCTGAGTCCACTATATTGAATTAACCCGCTCTTAAAGTTCAGTTGTTAAATCTCATCCTTATTAAAAGATCACCTGCATATACTCGTATACTATTTCCATTTCATTATTATTTTCTAATTATCAATTGCTCTACTCTTTCGTTTACACATTCTGCAATTGTTTACCAATGCGGTTAATGACTGGTCCACGTTACGAAAGTGCTGACCGTGCACTATGGTAAAAGTTTAAAGCAGTTCAATTGGCAAATGTGCACATAAGTGTATGCGTTCGGCACTTATTTATTAATAAAATTTTTATTAAATTATACGTGCGCCTTAGAGATATGCACATCTTTTCTTATTGTTAGTGATAAAATCTTAGCGCTACTGAGGTTTGGTTGACAGTGTGAGTTTGACTCACAACATCCCTCCCATTTCTTTTGACTGGTAGTGCAACAACCTCTAAGTTAATAATTCTTCCTATTCTCTAGTGATATACCTGCACCAAAAACAATTTGTGCATACTAATTTCTATACAATACATTTGTCTTTTTTATTATCTAGCTTTGCCATGTTTTTTGGGTTGTTATTGTTTGTTTTATCTTTTATTGTGTATTTGTAATTTTTTTTTTTTTTTGTTTCTTGAAATGTATATTTTGTGTTGCTTGATTATGTGTTTTTATATATATTATTTTTTCTGTTTATTATTTTTGAATTTTTTCTTTTTTTTTGTTTTGTTTTTTTTTTATTTTCGTTTTCCAATTTATTCCTATAATCTATTCTTACAATATTTTTGTATTATAATTTATTCCTATAGTTTTTTCTTACAATACTACTGCTCTTTCTTCTCCTGGTATGCTGCATTCTCTCGGTGAATTCTACATTCCCCTTCCATCTTATTGGAACGGTACGTATAAAATAGTAGGCCGCCGTGTGTTTTGTTCACCGATAGTCTTTGATTTTGTGGTAGTACTGGAAATTTTAAAACCTTTGTCTGCTCTGCAGTTTGATGAATGGGTGGAAGATGTTGTAAGCTTATGCGAGTAGTTGCGATTCTGACGAAGCCAAGATAAATCTTCGGTAGTAAGTGCCGGCGGAGACTTTTCAATTGTAGAAAATGTTGATAAGATAACCGATGAAGCTTGACTACTTAATGCTGGATCTGTGTGTAGTTAGAATGAAGTTTGCGCCAGATTATACTCTTTGCAACTTGAAGTTAATGATTTAACTCAAGGCTATGCTTGTTGTTGTAGCTGCCTCGTACCTTATTTACTGAAGAGCCTTGGATTTTAGATAACTTTGTCGATTTCTGTTAAAAAGTATGCAAGTATTTTTCTTGCTGAAAACACAAATGTTTTCGTATAGTTGTATCAACTCTGCAATCAATATACCGTAACATCAGCATTGTCAGCATAATAATAGTTATCCTCTTTGGCTTAAAAATAGCTTAGAAATTTACTTATGACCGCCGTGAGTTGTTTTTCTTCGATTTGGTAGGCATTCTGCTGGTACCTTCTTCATTTTCGCATCGTCTCGCGCATGGGGATTTAGAACCTCTTCCAGTCTTTTATCTCAAATGGACTTTCACTTAGGTTAGATTAATATGGCTGGCATAAAGCCACACACAGAACGATTGGTCTTTAGCGATACCAGAAGGGGTATGACCTTTATGTAGATTTGCAGTAGATATCTCGTAGGTTGTCAACGCTTTTTGCGAATTTAAGCAGTGCTGTCAGCTCCATTCCTGAGACGTCTTTCAATCTCCCAAATTGTGGGATTCCTAAGCATTTTAAGCGCGTTTTTGATAACGCAGGACGTATACAAAGACATGTTCTAAAGTTTCCTTTACATTTCCTAAATTCGTCGTTGTCCGTAATTCCAATCTTGTGTGCATGTCCGGCCAGTAAATGATAGCCAGCCATTATACCTATGATAGTTCTACACTCTTATCGTATGAGCGCGAGTATAATTCGCGTTTGTATCCCAGCGTTGACCTAACACAGGACATGAAATTTTGGAGGTGGTTAAAATTTGCCACCTTGCCTTCACCTGCCTTGTCATGTGTCCGTTGCATTGAATCGTTTTTTAAGAGGTGTCTGTATGTCATTTCTTGTTCAAGTGGTAAGTAGACAGCGTTCTTTGCAATCTCATCTGCTATTTCAGTCCCTTCTATGCCCTTATGACCAGGTACCCAATAGATATGCAATCTTCTATTTACGACTAGCCTTTCTATGGCTTCCCTGATCTCTAGGACATTTTTGGATTTTATACTATATGAGTTAATCGCCTTTGTCGCTGCCTGGTTGTCCACTTTTATGTTTATTTTTGAGTAATTTTCTGTCTTGGTGTAGGGATGCTCCGCGGCTCTGCTAACAGCAAAGACTTCCTCTTCAAAGAACCTGTTCTGGTCAGGCAGCTTTATAGTTTGCTTAATTCCCAACCCTGAGCAGTGTTTGCCCGCTTCCACTCCATCCATCGTTTTAGAGCCATCTGTGTAAAAGTTAAAGGCCTTCGGCTGGGCCTCATGCTTTTGCGCCACCCCCCTTCTTCGCTTGTAGTACAATACCTTCTCTCCCAATTAAAACGCGGAGTCATGGAGTCAGTGCTGCACAAATCGCTTCTACCTATTGAGCTAGGCCCGAAGGTTCTGTAAGTAAATTCTTCTGTAGCCGTCAGTATCCCCTCGGATTTCGCTGCAAGATTCTCCGCTGAAAGGTCGTTAGGCGGTATGTTGAGAACCCTTTCGTAAGCAGCCCTTGGAGTAGTTCTCAGTGCGCCTGTTATACAAAGTGCAGCGAGTCGTTGGATAGCGGAGTTGCAGCATGGTTGGAACTTTTTACTGAAGCGTCATAAAACCTTGAAATTTTGTGGCAATAAAGTACTCTTGTCAACTTAAGCTATCGGTCATACCTATGCTACCCTTGAGTCCAAAATGAAACACTGATACCACTTCAAATTTCTCTAAATTCTATGCGATGCATCCTACCCACATCTATCAAAGTTTGCAACATTCAAATAATCGTAATTTTTACTGGAGCTTCATAAAGGCTTCATATTTTGTGACAATAAGGTACTAGTGCCTCTTGTCAATTTACGCTATCGGTCATAGCGATGCAACCCTTGAGTCCAAAATGAAACACCGATAAAGCTTCAAATAGCCCTGACTTCTATACGGTGCGTCCTACACCTATGGAAGTTTGCAAATGCTTATAGCTTTTTATTGGAACGTCATAAAACCTTGAAATTTTGTGACAATAAAGTACTCGTGCCTCTTGTCATTTTAAGCTATCGGTCATAGCTGTGGTTGCTTTCAGAACGCTATATGTTGAATAATGATTATTGTGTCTAGTTTTCATTAAATGATGAAATTGTTTATTTGTAAAATTCTTTACTGTTATCTGTTTGTAAATTTTTTGGCATTCGATGATTGTTATTAAAAATACTTTTCATAGCATTCGTTACGTCGTTTTTTTTAATTTTTTACTGCAACAGCCCAAGCATTTTTTGAAAATTTATCTATTACTGTTAGGAGATAGCAATATCCTTTATTATTAGTTTTATAATTTATCATTTCAACTAAATCTGCTTGCCATAAATCATCAATTCCTTTTGTGATGACGCGTCTTCTTTTAAAATTATTTCGCGTTTGTTTGTGTAGTTCATTGAAAAGAGATATTTATTTTTATCCGTATTATGTGTTGTTAATATGTAAGTATTAATGATTGGGTGAATAATTTGATTTTGTTGGACACTTTTATTTTCTTTGTCTCTATTCAAATATTTAAAAATAAAGCTTTTAAAGCTATCACATCTGTTTTCAATTTCACCAAATCGTTTAGCAATTGTATACATATGCTCGTTATTTGCACTTAATATACGTTCAGCTTTTTCAATCTAATTTACATTATCATTAACATCTTTATTAATAATTGCATACAATTTTTCTATATCACTTTTAATAATATTCATTTGTATATCATGTTGGGTTTTTAATCTTTCTACATCACTTTTATTAATATTTAATTGTATATCATGTTCGGTTTTTAATTTTTTTATTTTAGTTCTTATTAGTTCATTCTTTTTATTAAGATATGTTTTTCTAAATGCATTATTAGCATTAATAGGAGTGCCCAAATTAATAGTTTTTTTCTTAAGTATATTTAATTCATGATTATTATTATCTATACTAATATCAAGTATCTTGGTTATACCGGGTATCAACGTTATTCCAGCAGAAGTCCTCAAAATATTGTCAAATAGCCATGCCCAAGTACTCCTCGATATGTACAGTGCCTGCCTGACAGAAGGAATATTCCCAGACGTATGGAAAAGACAACGGTTAGTGCTCATCAGCAAGGGAAAAGGAAGCCCTGAATCACCGTCAGCATATCGACCACTGTGTATGCTAGACACCGCGGGCAAACTTTTGGAGCGACTCCTCAAACCCCGAATAGCAGCAGCCATTGAAAACGCTGGGGGATTGTCCACTCGACAACACGGTTTTCGATTACACAATTGGCGCCGAAGAAGACGTCATAGAAAGTGTGCTAGCGGCACAGCAAGGAAATCACTACTCCAGGCGAGTGGTACTCCTTAGACGTAAGAAACGCTTTCAACAGAGCTAGGTGGGTGGATATGATCGAGGCACTTGAAAATCGTTTTCAGATACCAGCTTATCTGAAGAAGATAATCCGGAGCTACCTTAAAGATAGAATGTTGTTATACGAGACCAACAATGGCACCCGAAGCAAAATCATCTCGTCAGGGGCAGCGCAAGTGTCCATCCTCGGACCGGACCTTTGGAATATAAGCTACGATGGCATTTTGCGCATAGAGATGCCAGATGACACTCATCTAGTCGGATACGCAGACGACATTGCGGCTGTCATCACCGCACGCGACTCGGAAGACGCCCAAAGAAAGCTGAACCAGGTCATGATCAGAACCCAGAGGTGGCTCGATTCACATGGCTTGAAGTTGGCCACGGCAAAGACGGAACTGCTATTCCTCACGAGAAAGCACATTCCAATAGAAATCAACTTGATAATTTGAGATATATTGAGGTGATAAAATACCTGGGAATTCAGCTTGACTCCAAGCTCACCTACTGGGCGCAAATGCAAAATGCGGCGACGAAGGCAGCACGGGTAACGGCTTTTCTCAGCAGACTAATGGCAAACATCGGAGGGCCGACATACATCAAGAGGAAGCTTCTGATAATGACAACGCACTCCATTCTGCTGTATGGTAGGGAATTGTGGGCTGACAAGCTAAAGGTGCACGCCCGAAGAAAAGTTTTATCGTCCGTACAACGAACCGCAGCTCTGCGAGTAGCTTCAGCGTACCGTACTGTATCGGAGCCGGCAATTCTGGTAATTAGCTGCTTAATCCCTATCGATCTCTTGGCCCTCGAATGAAAACACCTACGAGAAGCCAAGATGGGTAAGAATACCAGAGGAACCGGGCAGCATATAAAGCAACAAACCGTGCACCATTGGCAGGAACGATGGTCCGCCGAGAGTCGCGGAAGATGGACAGCGAGACTCATACCCGACATAGCGAGCTGGATAGGAGGAACAGCCGGAACCGTCAATTTCTACCTCACGCAGTTACTGTCTGGTCACGGATACTTCTGCAAGTATCTACACCGAATGGGAAAAATTGAAGGGCCTGAGTGCATATACGGCGACAGCAATGTGGATGATGCAGAGCACACCTTTTTCAAATGCACAAGGTGGCAAACAGAGCGCACCACGCTTGAAATGGAAATCGGGGAAACCTTAGCCACCGAGAACATTGTGCAGGTTATGCTAAGGAGCAAAGAAAACTGGGACCACGTAGATAAATATGTGGAAAATGTGCTCCGGCGGAAAAAGCGGGACCTGGACGCAGGTATAATGTTGAGAGTCCAATAGGGACGAAGTGAGAATCTCCACCTTGAAGGAAGTATAAAAAGGGTTCCAGGGTGGGGAGATGTTCTCAGCGAGGGAGGGGGATGTTTTAGTGGGTGCAATTCTCACAAACCAAATCTGTGACGACAGTTTTGATGATGCGGCATGCATTTTTACCCTCTCTACCCAAAAAAAAAAAAAAAAAAAAAAAAAAAAAGGAACTTGGTTATGATTGTTTTTAACTTTGAATTAGAATAACTTAGATTGTTTGAAGATTCTCCGAATTTATTTAAAACATTCATTTTTTGTTTTTATTATTTAATTATATTAGCTTCTTTTAATTCTTCAACAATTGAAATTATTTCGTTTCTGTGATTATTATGTCCAACACTTTATCACGACAAGAGTAAACGTAGTCGCTCAACTAATTCATTAGGATCATTCCAATATATATAGTTAGGTTTATGATTGTTTAATGATTTCCACAACGACACATTTCCTAGTGTCATTGCGTTGGTTTTCGTATTAAATAATTTTCTTAATATACGTTTGTATTTAAATGATTTTGTGCCTTTAATTTGTGCATTTGATTGATAATATCGTTTGGGGGCATTTGTAATTTCTAATATTTGTTTATATTTTTTCAAATCATTTTTTGTATAATGAATAGGACTCGAATAATCCGCATTTCCAATAGCAATAGAATTATCCTTATTAAATTTTAATCCGTTATATCCATACCGCCATCTTCCTTTTTGATCTACATTAAAACCATATAATATAACTAACTTTTTATTATTTTTGAGTAATTGTAATTTAGATATATATTTAGAATTTTTATCGTTATTGAAATTATCCAATTTAATTCGTTTTCTATCATTATTTAATTGTGTTTTACTTTTTCGTTTTTTTGGTAAATAAGTATGTGTAGATTTATATTTAGAATTGTTGTCGTTGTTGAAATTATCCAATTTAATTATTTTTTTCTATCATTATTTAATTGTGTTTTACTTTTTCGTTTGGGAAATAAGTGTGTAGATTTAATATGTTTTTTAGGACAATAATAATCATCATCATCATTATTATTCTTTATTTTATTTAAATTATTATGTTTTCTTTCATTCTCAGTTTTATCATGATCAGTTTTAACAAGTTTATTTAAATTATTGATAGTGTTTTGATCGAATTAATTTCTTTTTTTGTCATTATTTAATTGTGTTTTACTTTTTCGTTTTGAATGAAAATGTGTAGCTTTAGTACGTTTTCTGTCACAATAATAATAATAATAATAATAATAATAATCATCATCATCATTATCGATTTTATATAGCATTTTTTTTCTTTTGTTTTGAATAAAATTATCGTCTTTTCATTGCGGTATAATAAACGATTGCATTATACTATCATCAGAATTTTTATATTTAATTTGTTTGTTTTGATTGAGATTATTTTCCAATGTACTCTCTCTTTTTTAAATTTATTGTATTCTTATGTGATTTACTTTCATTCACCAAAATATTTGAAGATACAGACATATAATCATTGTCATAATAATAATCATCATCATCATTATCATTTTGTGTTATACATTCATCCTTAACATAATTATATTTATCCTTTTGTATATTCACAGATGTCGTTGTCAACGATGACATATTTTGATTATTTTTTATGTTTCCAATTATTTCATTCAAAGCTTTTGTTATGGGTTGAAATGTATTTTCCAAGATATTAGCTCTGTCTTCTATATTTAATTTTATATTTTTTAATTTTTCTTTTAATATTTCCCTCGTATTTACAATGTCTTTCAACATTTTATTATGCTTGTTATTTGATTTTTTTTTTGTATTTTTTTTTATCTGTTATCCTTTATCGAATTACTAACAGTCTATTGTCAATCTGCCTATACATCTGTTATATATAATTCTCAACAATAATGTATGAAAGAAATTATAATTGTATAAAATTATCAAATCCTTTTCGATATCTTCCTTTTTTTAATTGATCATCTTTATTTACAACAACAAAGCTATAATTTTCTTTCCAACACTCACTACAAATCTTCATAAATTCTTTAAATGACATATCACCAATAAGATGATCATTATATATATGTTTAATATTCATATCATCTTGTTTGAATATAATTATCATATTTGTATTATCAAGTATTAAATGGTTAGGAATTTTCGTATATGTTTGACATAAATAAAAGCAATCAATATACTTATGTCTACCCAGACAAATCTCTTATCGTATTTTGTTTATCACAAATTACATCATCAAAAATTCTTATAGAATGCGGATTTGCTACATTTGGACTTATAACTTTTTCATTTTCCGAGAATGTGAACAAATTTATGCCTTTTATTGGATCAATTAATTTCTTCAAATAACAATATTTCGGTTGATACAAAGATTAAGAATATATGTATACATTTTTGAAATTAAGACCGTTAGGACTTTTGTTGTGAGTTAGAATCAAGCTACCTACGCGTAGTTGACTCACAGTACCGGCTCTTATTAAATTCATTAAGAACGCACATATTTTTAGGGTGCAAATATTGTAAATGAATAGCGATTATTCATTAATCATGATGTAAACTTTTAGGGTGTCACAGTTCTGCAGTCAAGCTGACGAGGGGCATTTAGAATGCACCGACGACACTTTTACTTGCAGTAGGTCAGTGGGCTTGAGCCACTGACACCAAATAACAACTGCGTAACTGGAACACCAGAAAAGTGAAGACGTAGACTGTAATGTTTATTTGTAAATATTATATAAGAACTAGTATTTTAAGAATAAAGCTCTCTTGTGTTTTAAAATCTGAAAAGTGAAAGTGTTTGTACTTTACGTTAGGGTTCTTGATTTTGCACCCACGCGCCCGGAAGAACTGCGACAGGACGTCGCTCTCGCCGACAAGCAGACACGAGGACCCCAACATTTTGGCGCAGCCGGTCTAAAGGACCTATTGGAGCAATCCCAGGGCAAGGAACCCTGAAGCAGAGAGGCATCCTGCAACGAATTCGAAGGACCTCATCGAAGGACACGGTGGAAAAAAGGATGTCATCGGGAAAAATAATGGTGAGTAGAGTGTATAGTAGCGTAAAATAAGTAGATACTTCTGCGACCCTGAAGGCGCCGTAGCGCTGGTCAAAGAAGTCGCAACCTATAGGCGCGTTTGCGCTGTTGCACGCAGCTTTGAATGGCAACCATAAACCGTCAGTATGATCGGACGGTCTATGTATGTTCATCCTAGCTGTGAGGATTTTTTTTGTAGGGGATTTGTGTTTGTTTGCCGTGAGGGACATTTATATGGTTTATTAAGCCATGTCATCTATATTGGAGACATTTAAATTATTTTTATATTGTTTAAATTCAGATGTTCTAAATTTATGTTGTTTGAAAACAAACATAGAACATTTGATTTAGATATTTGGCATTTTGAGCTTAGGGTACTAGGTAAAGATATTTCGAGAAATGTTTACAACACGTGTTGTTGCATCAAAGTTTTTTGTAGTTCGGAAACTACGATTTGCGTAGCAATGTTGAAAAAAACATTTAAATGCTATTATTGTGTGGCGCATACGTTACGGGTTTATTTTTAAATATGGATTCAAATTTCCGGGAATGAATCAAGACACTTTTGCCGGTAAATCAAATTTCGGTTTTTACAAACATATGGCCTTTTTCTATGGATTCTTGGGAGGATTAAAGATGGTGAGAGGAAATCAAGGAGTATCTGTGAGGAAGCCAAGGACCAATTTGCATTGATGGAAGGACTTAATGGACGCCGGTAGGTAGCGGAACTTTGTGATGGAAAACAAGTATAGCAACAGTAATATGTATATAAAGATAGAATTTACGGTGGAATGTTTTTTTTTAAAATTGGCATTTATCAATAAGTAAGATGGAATAAAATATTGGGATAAGTTAATAACAAGTTTTATCAATTATTGGATTTTTATTTGTAATTGGGATACGACATCTGTTCTGGCATTTGGGATATGACGAAGGAAGCGCAAGGGTTACTGCTGAGACAGGAACAAATTGGCGAAACGATTGAAAAGCTGGTCCGTAACTTTAAGAAAGACGGCAAGTTACGTAAGGACAACGTGTATTATCGCAAGCGAATAACACAGTTGCGAGATCTGGGGAGAGAGTTCAACAATAATCACGGACTGTTGTTACCTCACGCAGTTGAGTACGGCAAGGGAAAATATTTTGCGGAGAAATACGCAGACTACATAAATAGTCTGGTCAACGAATGGGCAGATACATTTAGTTCTGAATTGGAAGGACTAGGGCAACAAACAGTGAGTTTGGTTTCGCCAGACGAGGAAATAAGGAACAGATTAAAATCAATACAGTCAGAGGTGAAACTGTTTACTGGGAAAATAGTTGACCAGTTCGAAGCAAGTACAAGCAGGGAAGAAGCTCAGGAATTGTGGAAGCAGGCGAATGCCGGAGGAGCTGTGTCACCATTAGAAGTAGCGGATCAAGCCTTTACGGCAATCCAAAGAAGAACAGAAGAAAAGTTATTCAGTTTTCATAAGAAAACAGAAGATTTGAAAGCACAAAAAGAGTATCTTGAGAAGAAGGTAAAGGAACTTTCTCAGAGATTGTCGGAAACAGAGGAAGCAGCAACGCTGTTGGAAAAGGAGTGTGCAGGATTGAAAAGAGGACGGGCGACCAATAGCAACCCACATAGAAAGGAGAGATCAAAATCAGCATCGGCTGGATTCACACAGACAGTGTTGACATTGCCTCCTGAAGTTCGCTGGCCGGAGTATTTAACTCCGGAAGGGATAGGTCGTGTGGTAAAGCCTAGATTAGTATTGACTGGAGAAAGTGAAGCGGGATTTTTATTTGACGCGTCGGAAATCGGTGTCGAGCCATTTACTCCAGAACGTCCGGTAACTAATAAAAATAAGGGGTATACGCCAAAAGAGCCAGAAGCAATAACGGTACAGGACAGGCCTAATACTGTGGACAGTATTTCGCCTGTACGAACAAACGATCGAAGACTAATTAGTTTGAGTCCGTCATTGGTCAATTACCTCTCAGATCCGGGAGAAGTGAATCTAGGAACGAACCACAAAGATAGCACTCAAGTTTTACCGGTCATAAGTAAAACAAATAGAAGTAAAATGGGCATTCTGGAAGTAGCTCATGCAGTGGAGAAGCTGGTGCCCATGTTCTCAGGGGTCGAGTTGTATGATCTGAGAACTGAGATACGGCGCTTCAAAGAAGGTTGTGAGTTGGCGCAACAGAGTCTTCCGGGAGCAGAAGGGGAACATTTGATAAGATGTATAAGACAAAGGACCACAGGTGATGCGTTTGATTTACTAGCGCATAGCTCAGTAAGCACCCTGCCGGAGTTGTACGCACTTTTAGATCGAACATATTTGAAACAAAAGTCGTACGACTGTCTTGTACGGGAAATACAGGAATCAACTCAGAAACCAGGGGAGGAATTGAGAGCCTGGGGACGAAGGATCCAGTCTCTGGGGAACGCTGCTGAGACAGAAGCTAACAGGCAGTTTCCAGGAAATGTCGCAGCATATAAGGCTCAAGTAGAGCGAGCCATGATTTCTGTGTTTAAGGCAGGTCTGATAAATAGGGACTTGGCGAATTATACTCTTAATCTCACGCAGAGGAGTATGGCAGAATTAGTCGAAGCGGTTTCTTCCGCAGAAGAATCAATCCAACAGCGAGCGACAACAGGTGGAATCTGTTGGAATAATGCTCCTGCAGAGGTAGGACCGGTACAACAGCGGAACCCAAGGGGAATCGGCAGATTTTCCCTCCCGCAACAAAGAGAACAAGGTTGCCTAGTCGAGAGTTTCCAGCCGAGGAAACCCATTTGTTCATTCTGCCATAAGTCAGGCCATACAAGAGACGAATGCATTACACGCAAGAATACGCCCTATTGTATGGAGTGCCAAACATATGGTCATGAGGCAAGTAGGCAGTGTCAATTAGACAATAAATGGGATCAAAGTAGAAGGCAGCCAGCTACGAGGCGCCCAGATCCAACCTTAAGGGACAACAGGGGTAGTGGTCCTCGAGTCAGCTCAACGAAAGGGATTAACCAAGGAAGAAATCCTTTCAGCACTGGTAATGGTCAGCAGCGGCCAAACTGGGATACTGGAGGAGGACAAAGGTTAGGCAACACCCAACAGGGGTTGAAATGCTTCTCATGTGGTCGGATGGGACATCGAGCTGCGGAGTGCAGGGATAGGCAGTTCCAACAGAGGAACCAGGGAAACTTCCAGCGGCCCAGTCGAGGCCAGTAGACTGGAAAGCCAAAAGTAAGGAAGTAACAGTTAGGCCGAAGGTACGTGTGACTGGTAATGTAGGAAGTACAGTCCAGGAAAAGGAGGAGCAAGAGGCTCTCCAATACCACGTACCAAGAATTGTAAGAACAATGGTTCAAGTGACGGATGAGCAAGAGTCTCTCCGGGAGAAAATTTTTGATTGCGTATTGATTTGGGTAACTGTGATGATTCTAGTACTTAGATTAAGTTTCAATAAGATTAGAGAGTATAGGCCAATCGCCGCGTACGTAGTACGAGGATGTATAGTTAAGGTTTTAGCGGTAATTTTGAGAGAGTGTAGGATTGTAAGGGATAACTGTGGTGCTTGGAGGAGAAAATTGGAAGAGCTAGGAAGTAGATACGCGTCCATTTTGGAGTCAAAAGGGCGTTGTTTCGTTGTGAGCAGGGTAGGGGATGCTTTCATCGAGATACCTTGCAAGGAGGCAGCTAGTGGAAAGCTAGTGCTTTTGGTAGATTCAGGGGCGGATACTAGCCTCGTAAAATCTAGTGTTTTACGGAAAGGACTAGTTATTAACCCAAAAGATGTAAGAACGCTTAATGGAGCGTTCGGAGGTTGCATCAGAACACTGGGGTCACTTAAAATAGGGCACAGTAAAGTTAAGGGAATGAGTTTTAGAGTGCACGCAGTTGAATTGGATAGGGAAGGTATCCCGGCCGATGGGATAATTGGCCGCGATAATCTCTGGGGCCGCACCATACTGGATGCGCTGGAGAAACAGTTATCATTTTATGATGATAATAAGAATAGAATCCTTACTCTCCCATTGAAGTCATGGCAGGAAGGAACCGTGAATAGGGTTAAGAATTGTAGGGAGGTAGTGAACGCAAGGTCAACCAGAGTAGTTACTATGCGTGTAAACACGAAACTCAGGACTGTTGTTTTGCACAAGCAGCAGCTAGCGGAGGGTGTGTATATGGGAGAGACCATAACGCACGTTGACAAGGGTAAAGTGTACGCTTGTGTACTAAATGCGTCAGAGGAGGACTACTATATGGATAAGGATTTTAGGCCTAAGTTCACTAGTTATGATAGTTTTAAGGAACCGAACTATGGAACAGTTAATCAGATTAAGCAGATAGATGTAAGGAAAAGAATGGAGAGAGTGCTAGAATCACTAAAGTTAGACCCAAGCGTAAATACAGAAGAGAAGGCATCAATAGAAGCCATTTGTATGTCATTCCATGACATATTTTTGCTGGAAGGAGACCAGTTAACTTATACACCAGAGGTAGAGCATGAAATACCTACTAGAGTGGATCAAGCGCCAATTAACCAGAAGCAATACAGATTGCCGCAAGCTCACAAAGATGAGGTAAATAGACAAGTGGAAGGAATGTTAAAGGATAACATTATTTCACCGAGTATCTCGCCTTGGAACTCACCAATAATTTTGGTACCAAAGAAGGGAGGTGCGCAGGGTCAGAAGAAGTGGAGAATGGTCGTCGATTTTAGGAAATTGAACGACGCCACTATCAAGCAGGTGTTCCCGATACCAAGGATAGAAGAGATTCTGGATCAATTGGGACACAGTAGATATTTTTCTACACTTGATTTAGCGAGTGGCTACCACCAAGTTCTGGTGGATACCCAAGATAAGCAGAAAACCGCGTTCAGCACCGGTTTAGGCCATTACGAGTTCAATAGAATGCCGTTTGGATTAACAGGAGCACCGGCTACCTTCCAACGGCTAATGAACCATGTGCTAACAGGCTTACAAGGGTTAGATTGTTTTGTGTATCTCGATGATATTGTAATTTATGGGAAGAACTTGCAGCAGCATTCGCAACGCTTGCGCAAGTTGCTCCAGAAATTACGAGAACACAACTTGAAATTGAACACGGAGAAGTGTCAATTTTTGCGAAGAGAGGTGGTTTATTTAGGCCATCGTTGCTCAGAAGCAGGAGTACTGCCTGACCCGCAGAAGGTGGAATGCGTTAGAAATTTAGCGGTTCCAAGAAACAGAAAAGAAGTGCAAGCATTCCTAGGACTAGTGAACTATTATAGAAAGTTCGTGGAAGGACTAGCCGGAATTGCGTTGCCAATTAACAAGTTGCTACGAAAAGAAGCAAAGTTCGAATGGACAGAGAGATGTCAGCAAGCATTCGAGAGGCTAAAGGAGATAATTAGCTCGCCACCAATTTTGGCATACCCCGACTTTGAACAAACTTTTTTGTTGACCACTGATGCTAGCAATGAAGCATTAGGGGCAGTATTGTCACAAGGGGAAGTCGGGAATGACCGACCAATAGCGTTCGCAAGCAGAGCGCTTAGCGATACGGAGAAAAGATACTCCACAATAGAGAAGGAATTCCTAGCCATAGTGTGGGCTACAAAGAATTTTAGGGCATATCTGCTAGGACGCCCATTCAAGATATACACTGATCACCAGCCGTTGAGAGGCATAGCCAACTTGAAAGACCAAACGTCTAGGCTAGCCAGGTTTAGACACAAATTGTCTGAGTATGATTTTGAAATCATATACAAACCTGGGAAAAAGAATCTGAATGCCGATGCACTCAGCAGAGTACCGCAGGCACAGAAAGTATCAGTAGTGCAAACAAGGTCCAAGGCACGGTCGGATAAGGAGAAGGCCGAGAGGATGCAGAAGGACAAAGTTGATGCTACAAGAGATGTTAGCAATGCGGGTTTCGATCCCAATGAGCAAGCAGCCAGTAATGTAGAATGGCTGGAGGATACAAAGGATATCCAGGCTGTGTTAAAGGGTTTCCATGATTCACCTCTGGGTGGCCACCAGGGATTCTGGAAAACCCATGACAGAATTAGGCGAGTATACGGATGGAAGGGTATGCTCAAGGACATTAAGAAATATATAAAGAGTTGTCCAAAATGCCAGGCCAACAAAAGCTCAAGGCTGACGAAGATGCCAATGGTGTTAACTGACACACCTAAACAGCCATTTGATAAAGTTCATATGGATATTGTAGGTATTTTACCTGAGACTGTTTCGGGGAATAAATATATTTTGACGTTCCAAGACGATTTCTCAAAGTATATGGCGTGCGTGGCTATACCCGATGCTGAAGCAAGCACGGTGGCCAAAGCATTCTTTGATGAAATAGTAGCACGATACAACATACCTAAGGTTTTGATAACCGACAATGGTTCAAATTTCGTATCGAAATTATTCTCGGAAACATGTAAAATGCTGGGAATTAAGAAGTTGCACATAACACCATATCATCCACAAGCGAATGGCTCATTGGAACGTAGTCATCGACCTCTGGCCGAGTACTTGCGCAGTTTCGCCAAGGAAGACGGCTCGAATTGGGATCAATGGTTGACCACTGCAATGCATGTACACAATAATACGGTACATGTATCAACGAAGCAAACTCCGTTTAGAACACTTTACGGGTTTGACTTCAACATGCCAGCGAATTTGAAGCGCAAATGTGCGCCGGTATACAATGCTGATAACTCGAATAAAGTGCAGAAGTATCAGTTACAGCGAGCGCACGAATTGGTGAGAGAAAACCAGGAATGTGCTAAACGAGTGGCCAGGGAAGCCTATAACAAGGTACTAAACCCAGTAGTTTTTCATGTGGGTGATCAAGTACTAATGAAGAATCAGGCTAGGAGAAATAAATTCTCACCTGTGTGGATAGGTCCGTATGTGGTAGCAGAGATCCGAAGCCCAGTTACAACAGTCGTAACGATTAAGGGCAAGAGTAAAAAGCTACATAATAATTTGTTAAAATTATTCCACATTAGACCACACACCTAGATTCATGTGTTGACAGTGTTTTACAAGTGTAAACACAAGAATAACAACGTAAACATGTACGTGTGTATATCGGATAACACACAGCTCCGATTCTCAAAGTCAAGGCCAGCAGAAGTGTGCCACTTAAAATCGAGCGATTAAAGTTGACGTAATAAAAGTGCTTAGTATGCACTGTGGCCGAACGAAGCATAGTAGGGAAAAATATTTTTTTTAAATAATGATAAATATTGCACGTAAGTAAAAAATAAAATGAAATAATAAGACAGTCGTGGGTAAGTAATATAAAACAAAACTTCGAATATGTACATACATACATACGGCAGTGTATGCACTGAAATTCGATGCATGAGCATTAACGCCAGGCAACGGAACTGCTGGTGAAGTAAGCATATATACGAGTATGTATATATGTTTATAAGATAAGGAATAAATATACGAGGGAATATTTAAAGAAGTAAGTATTCTAGTTATAGGAATTGGGAATTGCAGATACTGCAGCAGGCTATATGTAGATATACTCGTACATGGGTTTTAACTGTTTATTGTTTAGGAAATTAGCGTATGGAAATTCGAAAAAATGTGTAGTTAATTGGGGAAAATAACGTTAGTAATTAATTCTAGGTAATTTAAAGCGCCTTGAATGTATGTATGTATTCATATACGGGCTGATTACAGGATGGAAAATAGAATCGTTAATGGATATATACATATCAGGCTAGAAGTAAATTTAAATAAAAAGTCAATTGTATGCAATGAAGGATATAGTCATGCAATGGACAATGTTTTCACATAAACGGGTTTATCTTAAATAATCTCGCTTATGTAAAAGGCACTAGTTTTGCCAAGAATTGATATAAAAAATTTTTTTTTTGGGCGGCATATAATTAAATTAGAAAATAATTGTTATGTATGAAGCAAATTTTTGTAAAATGTATATATTTGAGAAGGATTTAAAGTTTTAATGCCGCCAACAATTGTAAGAAAATGTATTATAGTTAATTAATAGTATTTGTAAAGGAAATAGTTTTTGTTACTTGTTTATAGTTTGTTTGTTAAGACGTAGTAGATAAGCGATATATAGATTTGAATCCAATTTACTGTTTACGTTAAAAATTGAATGAATGTAATAGCTAGTAAGAATAATTAAAACTCGGCAAGTCCGATAAGCTAAGCGTATTGTTTTTAGATATTCAGGCGTTGGTGAACAAACATCTGGATGGTTCAATATGGTGCAGCATGAACCTGGAAGGGACTTCCTGCAGCGTCGAAGACTGAGTAAGATGTTAACCAACATCCAGGAGACCAGTAGATGAAATGCAAGTGCAGCGAACAACAATCTGACTGAATGAGAAGAAGTAAGAAGACGTAGAAGAAAAGTGATCAGTAAGCCGCAAAGGAAGAAAGACGAGTTTGGCAACGATAATGTCCGGAGATAATTTTTGGGTTGGAAAAAATGAAAACGAAATTAGTGAGAATTCATTTTTATATGAAAAAGTGGAAGAGGTTTCAACTTCCCATCTGCGAGATGACTACGATTTAAGCTTAAAAAAAAATGGAGATGGTATCGGCCGAATGGAAGAGTCTCTATCTGACTAGTAAAATTCTAATAATACTTGTGTTTTATTGCATAACTGACTAAATGGCATGAAAAGCACTAACATGTACGTTGTCCGTATAAAGAATCCAACGTGTTTGCCATTATTACATATATCAGTATGTATATTGTATTATTGTCGAAAATGAAAAAGAGATAATTTTAGCCAAAACCCGAGGTAACTCCGTAATTCCACCGAGAAACGACTACAATAACAATAACAGCCACAACTACATCGTTCAATTAGCTTCGCAGAATAATCTCCTGGCGCAAAAAATCGTTTTTAACCACGAAAAGATCAAACATAACATAGCCAAGATTTATCGGCTAAACTTCGTAACGATTTCTCCAATGAGAAAATATCCATTGTCACTCACTAAGCGAATATCGAATATTTATTTTGACTTCGTCAGAAGCGCATCTAATCGCGCAAGCTTGCATCATCTTTTTACGTACCGGTCCAGAAAGAAGGGAGGGGTATGCAGAGTTCATCGAGGGACTTCACTCTGACAACGACGGTCGTCAACTGGACCAGCAGGTAGCAGAGGGCGCAGTATAATATAAGGTTTTATGTATAGAATAGAATTGTGTCATTGTTTAGATATTTGTAGATACGCCAATGAGAAAAGAGTCAATGAAAGACCAAATTATAAAAAGGGGAATATATAGAAATAATGATGGATATATAAAAAAAAAAAAAGAAAAACAAAAAACAAAAGCAAAGTAAAGAAAAAATAAAAGATAAAAGAAAAGAAAACTACAAAAGAAAATAAAAGCTAAAAAAGAGAAAAAAAAGATATATATATATATATGGAAAAGAAAAGAATAAAAAAGGAAGAGAAAAAAAAAACCCTTGATAGAACCCAAATAAGGCGATTTTAAAAAAAAAGATGTAAATAAAAACAAGTCATATGTATGTAATATAGAGTTCAATCGATGCACATAATTGTTTACAGTGCAAGAAAAATGTTGTAGAGATTTTATGGAAGTTAGTTGCACTAACTTCTTTCAGAAAGAGGGGAGGGATGTTGTGAGTTAGAATCAAGCTACCTACGCGTAGTTGACTCACAGTACCGGCTCTTATTAAATTCATTAAGAACGCACATATTTTTAGGGTGCAAATATTGTAAATGAATAGCGATTATTCATTAATCATGATGTAAACTTTTAGGGTGTCACAGTTCTGCAGTCAAGCTGACGAGGGGCATTTAGAATGCACCGACGACACTTTTACTTGCAGTAGGTCAGTGGGCTTGAGCCACTGACACCAAATAACAACTGCGTAACTGGAACACCAGAAAAGTGAAGACGTAGACTGTAATGTTTATTTGTAAATATTATATAAGAACTAGCATTTTAAGAATAAAGCTCTCTTGTGTTTTAAAATCTGAAAAGTGAAAGTGTTTGTACTTTACGTTAGGGTTCTTGATTTTGCAGCCACGCGCCCGGAAGAACTGCGACAGGACGTCGCTCTCGCCGACAAGCAGACACGAGGACCCCAACACTTTCTATTAGACTAAGCATAACATTAGTTGTACTACAGTTTGATGGTCCTACAATTAATGCATGTATTATGTTTGGTAAAAGTGTACCATGTACATTTTTAATTTTTTTATTTCGTATATAGACATCAGCAACATTTTTTATTACAATTTAGTTAGGTTGTTTAATTAAACGCATTTTGATAACTAATTTACCTTTACTATAAATTCAATATTATATAAAGTTTTATTATTTTGATTTCTATTTTGTTAACAAGTAAAAAGTTATATGTTTATACCCTTTACCTTAAAAAAAAGGTAAATAGGGTATACTAACTTTGTGCTTTTGAGAGGGGTTGCAATTTCGAGAATGAGGCATGGAAGGTATGGACATGTATATACAGATATGATCAGAATCACTTTCTAAGCAAGTTTTATTTTGTCCGTCCGTCTGTCCGTCTATCCGTCTGTCCGTCTATCCGTCTGTCCGTCTGTCCGTCTGTGGCCACTTTTTTTCTACACCGTTAGAGCTATCTTAATGAAATTTTGCAAAAGTGTAGTCTGGACAAAGATACAGAACCAGATTGCTATATGGGCCGATTTGGACAAAGACCACGCCTACCTCCCATATAAGGAACTTTTTTCACCTTTTTTAAAATGACTATAACTTCGGTCCAATTGACGGAATCGTGTCATTATTTGGCAGCTATGGAGATGTGGGTTCCCCTAAACACTGTGAAAAAGTGGGCGGTATATATTATCTGCCACGCCCACTATTAACAAATATTAATAACTGAAGATCGGGTAGAGATTTACGGACGAAACTAACATTAAACACCACACAAAAAATGGGCGTACTGTTTCTACAGCCACGCCCACTATTCACATATTATTGTAACTTACGACCCATACAATATTTTAGGACGAAAATTGTATTAGTATGTATATGGACCCTACAAAGCCACACACAAGAAATGGGGTTGCTATAATCAATTCAAGGTACCGTACCGCAATTTAACGTAGATATGCTCCTAAAGATGATTTATGAAGAAAACATCCCAATTGTTGAACTCGCACTCACAAGAAAAGGTAAAGGGTATTTCGTAGTCGGTCTAACCCGACTTCAGGCTTCTTTACTCGCTATAAGCCGTTTTCGTTATTTCCCCCATTTATTTATTTACTGAATCTTTCTTTGTCAAGAAACTAAACTTTTCTAAGCTTACAGACTGCTTTTACATATTTAGGTAATATCCACAGCCACTGCATCGAATATTTTGTGTTTTCACAGCACGCAATAAGATTTTACTAAGTCCGGTCTAAGGTAAAAAAGGTGTAAAAGTGTACAGTTTTTCCAGTAACAATAGAAAAATATATAGATTTCATTAAATTTTCCATTTTCTCACTTAATTTTTTACTGTTTGTTTGCTTGCATTTGCACCTTGCATACCTCATGCTTACATTTTTATTGCAGGACTGCCAACTCTCAGGCAATATATAAAGTTTTAAGTTTGATTTTAAAGTATGAAACAATTTTGTATATATAAAATTTAAATAAACAGAGTAAAAATAAAGATTGTATTTATATTTATTAATAGTTTCGTATGAAATTCAATTGAATTTGTTGTATAAAAAAAGTTACTAGTAAATTATTTAGTGACACACAAAGTTGGTAACACTTGACTAACTGTACCCTTGGACCAACTACGTCACCTAAAGGGAAATCATGCGCATGCCATACAAGAATGATAGAAAAGAAGCTTATGCCATGCGCAGGTCCGCTATTCCTCTCTCGAGGAAAACTCAGCACAGCTGATAGGCTGCCACGTCACGTGGTACTTTAAAATATTTTGTGATATGAAAATTGCTTTTGCAAAGGCAATAATTTGAGTATTAAAAGGATTTTAAATATTTTCAATTATATTTAAGTTAACAAATGCACTTGCAAGCAAACGAGTACAAACAATTGAAGTACTCTTTCGATAAAAATTACTTAAACATAATGGATTTTCATAATTTAATAAAAAAAATAATAATAAATATATATTAATATATATATATATATATATATATATATATATATATATATATATATATATATATATATATATATATATATATATATATATATATATATATATATATATATATATATATATATATATATATATATATATATATATATATATATATATATATATATATATATATATATATATATATATATATATATATATATATATATATATATATATATATATATATATATATCGCGTTTTTCAATAAGAGCGCTACAAAAGTTTTTTTTAAATAAAACAAAACCGGTTTTAGATATCAATGAAATTCTTTATTCCTGTAAAAGTACGTTCGATTCCATTATATATGGAACTCGATTTCGTTTGCATGGCCACCACGGGCACGCTTGCAGAAGTCTAGACGCTGAACCTAATTTTCAACGGTTTTCAAGCATAAATCGGCCGATACTGCTGCAATTTCACGTTCGATATTCGTACGAAGTTCATCAGTCGTCACTGGCTTGTTGGCATAGACCATAGACTTGACGTAGCCCGCCGGGAAATAATCTAACGGCGTCAAATTGCACGACCGAGGCGGCCAATCGACTGGGCCATTTCGTGAGATAACACGTTCACCAAACTTGGTTTGCAGTAAATTGATTGTGGTATTCGCTGTGCGGCTTGTGGCGCCATCCTGTTGGAACCACATGTCCTCCAAGTCCATATTATCCAATTGGGGCCAAAAATATTGGGTTATCATTGTACCGGTACCGGTACCGGTACCGAATCGCATTCACAGTATTGTGCCGGTCTTGATCATCACGGAAGAAGTACGACCCAATGACGCCGCTGGCCCATAAACCGCACCAAACCGTAATTTTTCCGGGACGCAATGGATGACTCATGGAGTATGTGTGGATTGCTGTCTAACCAATAACGCATATTTTGCTTATTGACGAAGCCATTCAGCCAGAAATGAGCCTCATCATAAATTGGACGTAGCGCTCTTAAAGTTGAGGCGACTGACTCCGAATTTCGGTAGTAAATTTTAATAATTTCGACTCTTTGTTGGCTAGTATATTTTTGCACGATGAAATGGCAAAACTTACTGAAGAGAAAAGTCAAAAGAGCGGGAAAAAATATGGCGTCGTTTGCTGTCACTATCGATTTACTTTTTTAGCGTTTTTGTTTTTTTAAAACCCTTTATATATATATATATATATATATATATATATATATATATATATATATATATATATATATATATATATATATATATATATATATATATATATATATGTATGTATATATATATATATATATATATATATATATATATATATATATTTTATAAATATATATATATATATACACTGCGCGTCATCAGGTTAGCACACCCTCGTCAGCTTAATATAATTGCATATGTTGTTGTTGTTGTTCACATGAAGCTACTTTTTTGTACTCTACTTTTCTCATTAACTGGCCAAGAAAGCATGCCATGGAAAAATCCCGTTGTCTGGGTTTTGCTATTTTCTATTATTTATATATATATATATATATATATATATATATATATATATATATATATATATATATATATATATATATATGTATATATATATATATATATATATATATATATATATATATATATATATATATATATATACATATATACATATATATATATATATATATATAGTGGACGTGGCTCTGAAAATAAACAGCCCATTTTTTGTGTGATGTTTAATTTTAGAACCCGCAAACTTCCTGTTAACCCTCTTGGATAGCGTTTACTACATTTGCCATCAACGAAACATGGGGATTTAATGTTCAATTCTCCACATGGAGCGTCTATCATATTTTGCACAACAGTATCATTTAATTCAGGATCACTTGTTTTGCTCTGGAATTTCTTCATATATAACATTATCAACTTCATCCGGAGTGATTTTATTGACCAACCAAATTAAAATATTGGAATGTGCAAACCACGCTTTTGACATTCCACAGAATACATCCAGCACTTGACTTCACCAAATACTTTTGAATTTACGATGAAATCCATAAGGGTTTTTAACTTCTGCTTAAAAACACGGGCAGTGATATCATGGCGGTCGGTTGGGCTTTGGCAAGCGAATAAATTATCCTTAATGTCACTCCATTACGGATTACTCGTAAACGTTATAAAAAAATCTGGTCGACCGTAATGACGCACATAAGTCCTGCGTATACTCATGCATCGGACGTGGTGTTTTTTTATTTTTGCATTATATGTATGTATGTAGGTATGATGTAGGTATGATGTAGGTATGATGAAATAGAGTAAAATGATTTTGTTTAGTTTGAATTATATTTATTTATTTATTTTAACTATTTATTTATTTAATATTTTCTTTAATTTTAATTATAAGTATTATAAAATTCTAATTATAATTATTATTAAATTCTAATTATTATCTTAATTGTAATATATTATTCTAGATATATCATCTGTAAAAAAAGTAAAAAGATAAAAAACATTAATAAATAATAATAATAATAATAAGTAAACAGAAATAATATAGAGAAATTATATAAGGAAAAAAAACTTACTTCAAAATTGCATTTTTGACAATATTCGTTTCAATCATACACCAGCGCTTCAATTTCGTTGCGGACTGAGATATTTAAATCATTTTCGTTGTTAAAGATTAGCTCTTCCATTTGAGCTTGGATGTCGGGTTCATCAACACACCTGTCGGAACCGTTCAAGAAACGTTCTTGCAGTATTGAGATATTCCGATAAAGTCTCTAAATATATTTCGTGTGGCCTTCTATTGCTTTTCTTTTACAAATGAATTAGAATATAATTCTCCCCCCAGTATTTTATATGAAAATGTGAAAAGTTATTTTTAATAGTCCCTAGTAAGTTTGAATAAAAGAACACTTCTGTGTAATATGATAAAAAAATTGCTTTGTTATTATATCTAATCTCGTTTTAATTGTTCAATTGTATGCATATTTATTAATTCTGATCTCGTTTTACTTGTGCATTTTAAATAATTTTTCTTGCAATTACATTTTTGCACTTACATTTGCAATCATTTTTTTGTTTAGGAAGTTTTGTGTTCTGAAAAGTCAATGTTATTTTTGGAAAAAAGAAAAAAGCGAGTGAAAAATTTTATTTGCTTACATCATATAGAGTATTTTTCTCTTATTATGCTCATTCGGGTTCCATCTGAAAAGAACAAAATTTTGTTATCTCAAAAAATATACAGTTTTTAAAGAAAAAAGTTCTTACCTTGTATTTCTTTGTATGAGTCTTCCAGTTGTTGATAAATGTATGCTTTATTTGATGATATTTTCACCATTGCTTGGGAATGTGAGTTGCATATGCTATATGTTTCATGAACCCTCAACGTTTGTTTGTTTTCAATTTTAAATAGAGTGTAACATCTTAGTCTATCAAATACTAACAATTCAAACTCAAATTTCGATTCCATATTTTCAGGAGGGAGAGATATATCAAGAAACTCTAAATAATCTTTTATATCAATTTCAACAGATTCTTGTAGGCTCTCTCAAAATATTGGATGTTGCCATTTTTCTTTCATTTCGTTACGAAGATCAACTGGATCAGTTAAAAATGTTTCTTTTTAACAAATAACAAATTTGTTATGATCAAAATACATTCGGTTTTCAATTGCTAAAATTTCATGACTGAGTAACTTTGCTATTGAAATTGATCCCATACTTTATAGGATTTAATGTGAAAAATTATTTTTTCTCTGTGTACAGATCTCAGCTTGTTGCATATCGTTGGCGCCGTGCGCTTGCGCAGCGGTACAAAGGATGGTACGAAATATGCTGCATTCCGCTGCGCAGGGGCACGGTAGACGGTGCTGGTTCTCGGTACGTGAGAAAATACAAAACAGAGAGCATTGGCGCTATGCGCTGGCGCAGCGGTACAAAGCATTGTACGAAATATGCTGCAACAGCGACTGGTTCCATCCGCTGTGCAGGGGCACGGTAGACGGTGCTGGTTCTCGGTACGCGAGTAAATACATGAGAAAGAGCTTTGGCGCCATGCGCTTGCGCAGCAGAAGAAAGTACTGAACAAAATACGCTGCTACAGAGTCCGCGGCACAGCCGCTACGCGTAGATACGCTAGACGGTGATGGTTCTCGGTGCCGGAGGAATTGGCAAACCATGTGTTGTATGTCGGTGCCGCCAAGCCCAGCCGTGAAACGCTGTCGCGCAATGCCGCCTCGAAGCGCTGTCACCATGCGATTGTCGGCGGTGAAAACATATAAAAAGAACACGAGGACAAGAGCTCGTATCTACAAGAGCTTGACGGAGAAAGACCTTAATAATAATAAAATAATATTAAAACAATTAAAGATTTTTATAATTTTAGAGAGATGCAAGAGATACTTAACTTATATGTGCCGAAAAAAATGTAATATTATTACGAAATTTTATTGTAAGTTATGTGAATAAAAAATTAAAAAATGATAATTACGAAATTTTATTGTAAGTTATGTGAATAAAAAATTAAAAAATGATATACTAGGTATTAAGATTACAATTTTTTTGATATGTCAGGTATTAAGAATACAATTTTGTTGATATACTAGATATTAAGAAAACAAGTTTGTTGTACGCTACTTGAATAATTAAATAAGTAAAACAAAATCATATAAAAAGCGTAGTGTTTTCTCATTATATCATCAGTTCAGTTTTTACTCGCATAAAGTATATCAATGAAGAATGAAGAAAATTTCAGTTTTAAAGAATTAGCATAGGAGAAAATAATGATAATTATTTAAAAAAATCCATATTATCGTTAACAAATTTTCCTTTCAATACACCATTGAAAATGATTAAGGGTGAACGAAAATCAACAAAATATGGACCGAAGAACAATAGCTGGAGCTAGAAAAACCTGTGTTATTTTTACCACAAAAATAGAATGATATAGATGATGACCCCATTAGAGAGCTTTCAGCAGACACATATACAATAACAAAAGTTTCTGTTGGTCAATTTAATTATAAATTTGTGTTTGAATCTATTGTCAAAAAAATAAAAAATAAAAAAAATGTTAAATTTATTTGTGAGTTTTTTGTTTGAATTTATTGATCGAAAAAAATAAAGCTAATAAGAACAAAAATAAGAAAAAATGGTAAATTTTATATGTGAGCTTTATGGAAAAATATTTAAATATGCTCTTTCATTAAAACGACATATAATAATTCGTCAAATACTAATAAAGTAGAGTGCATATCATGTAATTTCGAATTTCATGATCGAAGTAAACTTTTATTCCATAATCGTTTGGTACATTTCTCTAATGAAAAATCAGAAGAGCTAATTTATTGCAATTTTTGCAAAATTAATATAACAAAAAATAAATGGTTCTATCATTTACGAAAAAATATTCAAAAAAAATTGCGGTGGACAATTAAAAGAAAACATAAATTGTATTACATCCTCTTTTAATAATCGTATCGAAAGATATGTATTTGAAAATTACGAGAAAGACAATTTGATTCCTGAAAACATTGTACGAAATACACTGGAACAGCGTCTGCTGCCATGCGCTGCGCAGGGGCACGGTAGACGGTGCTGGTTCTCGGTGCGTGAGAAAACACAAGACGGAGAGCATTGGCGCCACACAGCCAGAGCCCACATAGACCAGTCATGGAAGCGACGGGGGCCCCAGGGAATGCACCCATCCTTCAATTATAGCATCAACCAGCAGCTTATAAGGATGTATCACCCCGACTCAGCTCGACTTTCCATTGGTCGCCAAGGAACTGGAGTCATCACACAGCCGAGAACTCCACACTGATGGAACAATCCGTCTACAATACCCGCCATAGACGCTCCTCCACGAAATCCCTTTAATGCAAACCGGTTTGGGGCTTCTACCAGCGCTCCACATATGCAGAAAGGATATTCGGATGGCCAGCAATTTGAAGTGAGAGAACTAGCTACCAAAAGGCCACCTTCGTCGCAAACACCTTCACACGATTGGAAACACTCAAGAGTCAATTACCTGGAAGTTAAGTTAATTGATTCTTGTCCTGGTGGCTGGGACAATGGAAGCCGTCGGAGTGAAGGTCGTCGTCGCAACCGAAACTACAGACGGGGTGACGCCGGTGCCGATGTTGAGGGAGAAACAACCGGAGAACTGGACACCGGCTCTGCCAAGAATTATATTAGGGATATCCCTGATCTACGGGGAATAAAGCCGATAATCAAACCAGTTAAGGTCAAAACTGTGGTGGGGAGTGTGCATGTCACTAGGAAATGTGGAATCAATATGTTGAGAAGGACATCTACCTTTTACATACTTCCCACTCTAAACACCTTTGACGCTATAATCGGGTTTGATCTGCTAACGGAAGTCTCGGCTTGTGTGAACTTAGACGTGGGAAACCTCAGACATGCGCGGGGAATGGAAACGCTGCTCTTTCAGGAGTGTGAAGGGATGAATTACAGAGATTCCAGCATAGACGAGAATGAAGAAGTAGAGCATACCAGCGGCAACGATCAAACGGAAATTTCCTCAGAAGCCACTAACCAGGTATCTGAGGCGGAAGAATGGTCATATAGTAGCATCAAAATCTAAAAACAATTCGATTTTCCTCGACGCGGACGCATTATACGCCTTTCGTCGTGTGACGTCAGCACATGCTTTGCTCCTCTATCCAGATTTCAGTCAACCATGCAACGAACTTCTGTTATTATTGACGCAAAGAATAAATTGAACAGAAATCAAACTTGCAGTTTTAAACAAAATGAAAAAAATAGAGAATCACAATATATGCACATTAACACCTTCGATTTCTCGGACAGAAATGATAACTCAAAGATGAAACGATGGCGAACCTTCATTGAGGAGTTCGCCCCGAAGTTCCATTACAAGCCAAGAAGACTCAACATTGTCGCGGACGCGCTTTCAGGACAGCACATAAATGCAATAATGAAGAAACCTAAGTAATGTGAAACCAATAGCAGTGCTGAAAAGTTGCTGGGATCACCTCTCCCGACTGTCGATAACCCCGTCAATGGCTTCAGAAATCAGCTTATCCTCCAAGCTAGAGAGAAGTCGAAGAAAACTTCCCTCATAGTATTCCAGAAGCAGCTCAGGCATGTCCTAACTTATGCCTCACCTTTGGACTTGACCCAGCTGCTGAACGAGTCCGTTAACGTCAATGTTGTGAATGGAATATATTGCGATCGAGTTACATTGCAATATTTGGAGGACACCTTGCAGGATCTCTTCCCATCCATGAGGTTCCGATTCAGTAAGAGAAGGGTAAAGGATATCACCAACACAAGCGAGCAACAAGAAATCCTAGCCAGACAGCACAACAGAACCCACCGTACGCCGAATGAAACTACACGTCAGGCTTTGCGGAGGACATATTTCCCCGGTAACCGTAAGCAATTCAAGCAGCTGACATCTGCCTGTTGCATATGTCAGGAAGGCAAATACAATCGACACCCACACGCAACCCAAATAGGAAAAACCCCTATTCCCACGCATCCGGTTGAAATTTTGCATCTGGATATCTATTCCACGGCAGGTAACCACTTCCTCACATGCCTGCACAAGTTCCGCAAGTTTGCCATCGTAAAACCAATAAGATCCAGAAGTATAGTGGACCTTAAAGGACCCCTACTGGAAACCCTCAATGTCTTCAAGGATACACGTGGTATGCGACAACGAAAGATCGCTGACTTCTAACGCTATAAGTCGCTACTAAAAAATCAATTCGATGCTAGCATTCATGTAGTTGCGCGCCTTCACCGCACATCTAACGGGCTGCACATTGACGGAGATTGCAAGATGCCTCACAGCAGCGGACTATTCCTCGGATATAGGGGAGCTAGTTTTGGTAGCGATATCTAGGTATAACCGCACAATCCACTCTGTTACTAATCAGAGATCTGTCGACATAGTTCATTATATTTCCGAGGTAAAGAGCGGCAAGGAAAATGTTGGATAATCTTAATCATATCAGAAGTAGCGTGGTAGTGCCCCAGGGCGGGACGCCCGTCAGCCGAGAACGGCTGATCTTAAGGGGGGGAGGAGTTAGCAACATACGTGTTGCATGTCGTTGGCCCCGTGCGCTTGCGCAGCGGTACCAAGCATTGTACGAAATACGCTGCAACAGCGTCTGCTGCCATCCGCTGCGCAGGGGCACGGTAGACGGTGCTGGTTCTCGGTGCGTGAGAAAACACAAGACGGAGAGCATTGGACCCAGTGCGCTAGCGCAGCGGTGCAAAGCATTGTACGAAATGTGCTGCAACAGAGTCTGCTACCATCCGCTGCCATCCGCTGCGCAGGGGCACGATAGACGGTGCTGGTTCTCGGTACGCGAGGAAACATACGAAAAGAGCATTGGCGCCATGCGCTTGCGCAGCAGTACAAAGCATTGTACAAAATGCGCGGCACAGCCGCTACGCGTAGATACGGTAGACGGTGATGGTTCTCGGTGCCGGAGGAATTGGCGAGACATGTGTTGTATGTCGGTGCCACCAAGCCCAGCCGTGAAACCATGCGATTGTCGGCGGCGAAAACGTATAAAAAGAACCCGAGTACGAGAGCTCGCATCTTTTAATTGGCAGCAGCTCGAATGAGAAGGACTACCATAATAATACAAATAATAAAATAATATAAAATAATTTAAACTCTTTTATTATTATAGATTTTGCTCAGGAAAGTATTTAACTGGCGCCCAACTTGGAGCATGCGAAAAAGTCGCTGCATAGGCTCATAACCCACCCTTAAGAGGGGTGAATAAATAAAAAATTTGCGATTCCTACGGGACCCTCCAGTTTTTGTGTCGTAAGCGTGGGGCATGCGAAAAAGTCGCTGCACAGGCTCATAACCCACCCTTAAGAGGGGTGAATAAATAACAAATCTGCGATTCCTACGGGACCCTCCAGTTTTTGTGTCGTAAGCGTGGGGCATGCGATAAAGTCGCTGCCCAGGCTCTTACCATACCCTTGAGAGGGGTTAATAAACAAAAGCAAATCTGCGATTCCTGCGGGACCCTCCAGTTTTTGTGTCGCAAGTGTGGGGCATGCGAAAAAGCCGCTGCCAAAGATCTTACCGTACCCTTGAGAGGGGTTAATAAAAAAAGCAAATCTGCGATTCCTACGGGACCCTCCAGTTTTTGTAACATATACGTGGTATATATTGAGGTAAAATCTGCGATTCCTACGGGACCCTCCAGTTTTTAGCACAAATAAATAAAAATTTATAATTAATAATAAATATAATGCGATTTTGAGCGCTACCGAAAAAGGCGGTTCGCTGCGTATTGACCATTCGCAAGGTTTATTATTAAACACGGTGCGACTGAAAAAGGTGGTGCATAGCCCATCTCCACGTTCACCGGTATAAAGCACGAATGGCGATATGTGGTGCTATATTGCGCTAAAATCTGCGATTCCTACGGGACCCTCCAGGTTTAACGTAAACAAAATTTTTATTTAAAAAAATGAATAAAAAAAATAAAAAATGTTTAAATACTAAAACTATTAAAATTTTTAGAACTACCCAAAAAGGCGTTGCACAGCCCAACCACACGCTCTAGCACATTCTTGGTGACGTAGAGAGTATCCGAAAAAGACGGTGCACGGCTCACCACACCAAGGACTTCCGCTGTAAAAAGGGAAGACCAGCACAGGCTACATTCAGTCAGGTCTCTAGTACCGTTCATCGCAAAGTAGAGTGCGCTTCTAGACTCTAGTAAGGCGCACAAAGAAGCAGCGTACCAACCCCGCAGAGATTTGGCTATATTTGAGGCTATGATCAACACCGCCTTCTCCTCTTTGACTGAAGAAATCAACCGACGTTTTACTGAGGATCACAACGAGATATGCAGGTTCCGGAAAGAACTGCAGATCCTTGGACAACCGGCAGTACCTCCAACAGTTTATAGCGATGTTATGTTCGATCAAGAGGGTGAAGGGGTTGATTCATTCGTGCTCATTCGCTTCACGAGTTTGGTGAAAGCAGGACGCAGTACGCTTCCTGGCGGAGATCTGCCACTAGCGCTTACGTCCCTTTCACGGCTTCGGAAGGTCTTCCTCGCCATTACCAGGCCGTTCACCTGATCCGAAGCAAGGTAATGGGAGAGGCCGATGTCCTCCTAACATCCTTTAATACGCCTACTAATCTTGACGCAATACTGGCTCGGTTAGATTTTACATATGCAGACAGAAGACCCTCATACGCGCTTCAACAAGAAATGCTGAGTCTCAGGCAAAGTGGATGGTCCGTTTCTAAGTATTATGACGAGATTCAGAAGAGGCTCACCCTTCTAACCAACCAGAACGACATGAGGAATTCTGGTGACGCATCGCGGAAATGAAATCCTGAATGAAGAGCACAGGAACCTGGCTAGGAGCGTATTCATTTCGGGGCTCAACGAGCCCATGAGTTCATCAGTTCTTTGTGCTAGTCCCCCGGATATGTCGGCAGCCCTCGCTCTGGCCTTGGAGCTAGAAATAAACACACCCAGAGCCCCCATAGACCAGTCATGGAAGCGACGGGGGCCCCAGGGAATACACCCATCCTTCAATTATAGCATCAACCAGCAGCTTATAAGGATGTATCAGCCCGACTCAGCTCGACTTGCCATTGGTCGCCAAGGAACTGGAGTCATCGCACAGCCGAGAACTCTACCCCGATGGGACAATCCGTCTACGATACCCGCCATAGACGCTCCTCCACGAAATCCCTTTAATGCAAACCGGTTTGGGGGCTTCTACCAGCGCTCCTCATATGCAGAAAGGATATTCGGATTGCCAGCAATTTGAAGTGAGAAAAGGCCACCTTCGTCGCAAACACCTTCACACGATTGGAAACACCCAAGAGTCAATTACCTGGAAACTAAGTTAATTGATTCTTCTCTTGGTGGCTGGGACAATGGAAGCCGTCGGAGTGAAGGTCGTCGTCGCAACCGAAACTACAGACGGGGTGACGCCGGTGCCGATGTTGAGGGAGAAACAACCGGAGAACTGGACACCGGCTCTGCCAAGAATTATATTAGGGATATCCCTGATCTACGGGGAATAAAGCCGATAATCAAACCAGTTAAGGTCAAAACTGTGGTGGGGAGTGTGCATGTCACTAGGAAATGTGGAATCAATATGTTGAGAAGGACATCTACCTTTTACATACTTCCCACTCTAAACACCTTTGACGCTATAATCGGGTTTGATCTGCTAACGGAAGTCTCGGCTTGTGTGAACTTAGACGTGGGAAACCTCAGACATGCGCGGGGAATGGAAACGCTGCTCTTTCAGGAGTGTGAAGGGATGAATTACAGAGATTCCAGCATAGACGAGAATGAAGAAGTAGAGCATACCAGCGGCAACGATCAAACGGAAATTTCCTCAGAAGCCACTAACCAGGTATCTGAGGCGGAAAAATGGTCATATAGTAGCATCAAAATCTAAAAACAATTCGATTGTCCTCGACGCGGATGCATTAGACGCCTTTCGGCGTGTGACGTCAGCACATGCTTTGCTCCTCTATCCAGATTTCAGTCAACCATGCAACGAACTTCTGTTATTATTGACGCAAAGAATAAATTGAACAGAAATCAACTTGGAGCTTGCGAAAAAGTCGCTGCACAGGCTCATCACCCACCCTTGAGAGGGGTGAATAAATAACAAATCTGCGATTCCTACGGGACCCTCCAGTGTTTGTGTCGTAAGCGTTATTATGTTTGGATAAAACACATTTCAAGGTAAATATATATATATATATATATATATATATATATATATATAAATATATATATTTATATATATATATATATATATATATATATATATATATATATATATATATTATATATGCTTATATTATATATACATTTATATATATATATATATATATATATATATATATATATATATTATATATATATATATATATATATATATATATATATATATATATATATATATATATATATATTCGTATATATATATATATATATATATATATATATATATATATATATATATATATATATATATATATATATATATATATATAAATGTATATATAATATAAGCATATATAATATATATATATATATATATATATATATATATATATATATATATATATATATATATATATATATATAAATATATATATTTATATATATATATATATATATATATATATATATATTTACCTTGAAATGTGTTTTATCCAAACATAATAACGCTTACGACACAAACACTGGAGGGTCCCGTAGGAATCGCAGATTTGTTATTTATTCACCCCTCTCAAGGGTGGGTGATGAGCCTGTGCAGCGACTTTTTCGCAAGCTCCAAGTTGATTTCTGTTCAATTTATTCTTTGCGTCAATAATAACAGAAGTTCGTTGCATGGTTGACTGAAATCTGGATAGAGGAGCAAAGCATGTGCTGACGTCACACGCCGAAAGGCGTCTAATGCATCCGCGTCGAGGACAATCGAATTGTTTTTAGATTTTGATGCTACTATATGACCATTTTTCCGCCTCAGATACCTGGTTAGTGGCTTCTGAGGAAATTTCCGTTTGATCGTTGCCGCTGGTATGCTCTACTTCTTCATTCTCGTCTATGCTGGAATCTCTGTAATTCATCCCTTCACACTCCTGAAAGAGCAGCGTTTCCATTCCCCGCGCATGTCTGAGGTTTCCCACGTCTAAGTTCACACAAGCCGAGACTTCCGTTAGCAGATCAAACCCGATTATAGCGTCAAAGGTGTTTAGAGTGGGAAGTATGTAAAAGGTAGATATCCTTCTCAGCATATTGATTCCACATTTCATAGTGACATGCACACTCCCCACCACAGTTTTGACCTTAACTGGTTTGATTATCGGCTTTATTCCCAGTAGATCAGGGATATCCCTAATATAATTCTTGGCAGAGCCGGTGTCCACCAAGAACTTTAAACGCTGTGATGCTAGAGTCATTTGAAGGTATGGAAGAAGTGGCCTCTCCCCAAAAAAATTCACCTCAGCGAAAGTTGTTTCTCCCTCAACATCGGCACCGGCGTCACCCCGTCTGTAGTTTCGGTTGCGACGGCGACCTTCACTCCGGCGGCTTCCATTGTCCCAGCCACCAGGAGAAGAATCAATTAACTTAGTTTCCAGGTAATTGACTCTTGGGTGTTTCCAATCGTGTGAAGGTGGTTGCGACGAAGGTGGCCTTTTTGTAGCTAGTTCTCTCACTTCAAATTGCTGGCCATCCGAATATCCTTTCTGCATATGTGGAGCGCTGGTAGAAACTCCAAACCGGTTTGCATTAAAGGGATTTCGTGGAGGAGCGTCTATGGCGGGTATCGTAGACGGATTGTCCCATCGGGGTGGAGTTCTCGGCTGTGCGATGACTCCAGTTCCTTGGCGACCAATGGCAAGTGACCAATGGAGCTGAGTCGGGCTGATACATCCTTATAAGCTGCTGGTTGATGCTATAATTGAAGGATGGGTGCATTCCCTGGGCCCCCGTCGCTTCCATGACTGGTCTATGTGGGCTCTGGCTGTGTTTATTTCTAGCTCCAAGGCCAGAGGGAGGGCTGCCGACATATCCGGGGGACTAGCACAAAGAACTGATGAACTCATGGGCTCGTTGAGCCCCGAAATGAATACGCTCCTAGCCAGGTTCCTGTGCTCTTCATTCAGGATTTCATTTCCGCGATGCGTCACCAGAATTCCTCATGTCGTTCTGGTTGGTTAGAAGGGTGAGCCTCTTCTGAATCTCGTCATAATACTTAGAAACGGACCATCCACTTTGCCTGAGACTCAGCATTTCTTGTTGAAGCGCGTATGAGGGTCTTCTGTCTGCATATGTAAAATCTAACCGAGCCAATATTGCGTCAAGATTAGTAGGCGTATTAAAGGATGTTAGGAGGACATCGGCCTCTCCCATTACCTTGCTTCGGATCAGGTGAACGGCCTGGTAATGGCGAGGAAGACCTTCCGAAGCCGTGAAAGGGACGTAAGCGCTAGTGGCAGATCTCCGCCAGGAAGCGTACTGCGTCCTGCTTTCACCAAACTCGTGAAGCGAATGAGCACGAATGAATCAACCCCTTCACCCTCTTGATCGAACATAACATCGCTATAAACTGTTGGAGGTACTGCCGGTTGTCCAAGGATCTGCAGTTCTTTCCGGAACCTGCATATCTCGTTGTGATCCTCAGTAAAACGTCGGTTGATTTCTTCAGTCAAAGAGGAGAAGGCGGTGTTGATCATAGCCTCAAATATAGCCAAATCTCTGCGGGGTTGGTACGCTGCTTCTTTGTGCGCCTTACTAGAGTCTAGAAGCGCACTCTACTTTGCGATGAACGGTACTAGAGACCTGACTGAATGTAGCCTGTGCTGGTCTTCCCTTTTTACAGCGGAAGTCCTTGGTGTGGTGAGCCGTGCACCGTCTTTTTCGGATACTCTCTACGTCACCAAGAATGTGCTAGAGCGTGTGGTTGGGCTGTGCAACGCCTTTTTGGGTAGTTCTAAAAATTTTAATAGTTTTAGTATTTAAACATTTTTTATTTTTTTTATTCATTTTTTTAAATAAAAATTTTGTTTACGTTAAACCTGGAGGGTCCCGTAGGAATCGCAGATTTTAGCGCAATATAGCACCACATATCGCCATTCGTGCTTTATACCGGTGAACGTGGAGATGGGCTATGCACCACCTTTTTCAGTCGCACCGTGTTTAATAATAAACCTTGCGAATGGTCAATACGCAGCGAACCGCCTTTTTCGGTAGCGCTCAAAATCGCATTATATTTATTATTAATTATAAATTTTTATTTATTTGTGCTAAAAACTGGAGGGTCCCGTAGGAATCGCAGATTTTACCTCAATATATACCACGTATATGTTACAAAAACTGGAGGGTCCCGTAGGAATCGCAGATTTGCTTTTTTTATTAACCCCTCTCAAGGGTACGGTAAGATCTTTGGCAGCGGCTTTTTCGCATGCCCCACACTTGCGACACAAAAACTGGAGGGTCCCGCAGGAATCGCAGATTTGCTTTTGTTTATTAACCCCTCTCAAGGGTATGGTAAGAGCCTGGGCAGCGACTTTATCGCATGCCCCACGCTTACGACACAAAAACTGGAGGGTCCCGTAGGAATCGCAGATTTGTTATTTATTCACCCCTCTTAAGGGTGGGTTATGAGCCTGTGCAGCGACTTTTTCGCATGCCCCACGCTTACGACACAAAAACTGGAGGGTCCCGTAGGAATCGCAAATTTTTTATTTATTCACCCCTCTTAAGGGTGGGTTATGAGCCTATGCAGCGACTTTTTCGCATGCTCCAAGTTGGGCGCCAGTTAAATACTTTCCTGAGCAAAATCTATAATAATAAAAGAGTTTAAATTATTTTATATTATTTTATTATTTGTATTATTATGGTAGTCCTTCTCATTCGAGCTGCTGCCAATTAAAAGATGCGAGCTCTCGTACTCGGGTTCTTTTTATACGTTTTCGCCGCCGACAATCGCATGGTTTCACGGCTGGGCTTGGTGGCACCGACATACAACACATGTCTCGCCAATTCCTCCGGCACCGAGAACCATCACCGTCTACCGTATCTACGCGTAGCGGCTGTGCCGCGCATTTTGTACAATGCTTTGTACTGCTGCGCAAGCGCATGGCGCCAATGCTCTTTTCGTATGTTTCCTCGCGTACCGAGAACCAGCACCGTCTATCGTGCCCCTGCGCAGCGGATGGCAGCGGATGGTAGCAGACTCTGTTGCAGCACATTTCGTACAATGCTTTGCACCGCTGCGCTAGCGCACTGGGTCCAATGCTCTCCGTCTTGTGTTTTCTCACGCACCGAGAACCAGCACCGTCTACCGTGCCCCTGCGCAGCGGATGGCAGCAGACGCTGTTGCAGCGTATTTCGTACAATGCTTGGTACCGCTGCGCAAGCGCACGGGGCCAACGACATGCAACACGTATGTTGCTAACTCCTCCCCCCCTTAAGATCAGCCGTTCTCGGCTGACGGGCGTCCCGCCCTGGGGCACTACCACGCTACTTCTGATATGATTAAGATTATCCAACATTTTCCTTGCCGCTCTTTACCTCGGAAATATAATGAACTATGTCGACAGATCTCTGATTAGTAACAGAGTGGATTGTGCGGTTATACCTAGATATCGCTACCAAAACTAGCTCCCCTATATCCGAGGAATAGTCCGCTGCTGTGAGGCATCTTGCAATCTCCGTCAATGTGCAGCCCGTTAGATGTGCGGTGAAGGCGCGCAACTACATGAATGCTAGCATCGAATTGATTTTTTAGTAGCGACTTATAGCGTTAGAAGTCAGCGATCTTTCGTTGTCGCATACCACGTGTATCCTTGAAGACATTGAGGGTTTCCAGTAGGGGTCCTTTAAGGTCCACTATACTTCTGGATCTTATTGGTTTTACGATGGCAAACTTGCGGAACTTGTGCAGGCATGTGAGGAAGTGGTTACCTGCCGTGGAATAGATATCCAGATGCAAAATTTCAACCGGATGCGTGGGAATAGGGGTTTTTCCTATTTGGGTTGCGTGTGGGTGTCGATTGTATTTGCCTTCCTGACATATGCAACAGGCAGATGTCAGCTGCTTGAATTGCTTACGGTTACCGGGGAAATATGTCCTCCGCAAAGCCTGACGTGTAGTTTCATTCGGCGTACGGTGGGTTCTGTTGTGCTGTCTGGCTAGGATTTCTTGTTGCTCGCTTGTGTTGGTGATATCCTTTACCCTTCTCTTACTGAATCGGAACCTCATGGATGGGAAGAGATCCTGCAAGGTGTCCTCCAAATATTGCAATGTAACTCGATCGCAATATATTCCATTCACAACATTGACGTTAACGGACTCGTTCAGCAGCTGGGTCAAGTCCAAAGGTGAGGCATAAGTTAGGACATGCCTGAGCTGCTTCTGGAATACTATGAGGGAAGTTTTCTTCGACTTCTCTCTAGCTTGGAGGATAAGCTGATTTCTGAAGCCATTGACGGGGTTATCGACAGTCGGGAGAGGTGATCCCAGCAACTTTTCAGCACTGCTATTGGTTTCACATTACTTAGGTTTCTTCATTATTGCATTTATGTGCTGTCCTGAAAGCGCGTCCGCGACAATGTTGAGTCTTCTTGGCTTGTAATGGAACTTCGGGGCGAACTCCTCAATGAAGGTTCGCCATCGTTTCATCTTTGAGTTATCATTTCTGTCCGAGAAATCGAAGGTGTTAATGTGCATATATTGTGATTCTCTATTTTTTTCATTTTGTTTAAAACTGCAAGTTTGATTTCTGTTCAATTTATTCTTTGCGTCAATAATAACAGAAGTTCGTTGCATGGTTGACTGAAATCTGGATAGAGGAGCAAAGCATGTGCTGACGTCACACGACGAAAGGCGTATAATGCGTCCGCGTCGAGGAAAATCGAATTGTTTTTAGATTTTGATGCTACTATATGACCATTCTTCCGCCTCAGATACCTGGTTAGTGGCTTCTGAGGAAATTTCCGTTTGATCGTTGCCGCTGGTATGCTCTACTTCTTCATTCTCGTCTATGCTGGAATCTCTGTAATTCATCCCTTCACACTCCTGAAAGAGCAGCGTTTCCATTCCCCGCGCATGTCTGAGGTTTCCCACGTCTAAGTTCACACAAGCCGAGACTTCCGTTAGCAGATCAAACCCGATTATAGCGTCAAAGGTGTTTAGAGTGGGAAGTATGTAAAAGGTAGATGTCCTTCTCAACATATTGATTCCACATTTCCTAGTGACATGCACACTCCCCACCACAGTTTTGACCTTAACTGGTTTGATTATCGGCTTTATTCCCCGTAGATCAGGGATATCCCTAATATAATTCTTGGCAGAGCCGGTGTCCAGTTCTCCGGTTGTTTCTCCCTCAACATCGGCACCGGCGTCACCCCGTCTGTAGTTTCGGTTGCGACGACGACCTTCACTCCGACGGCTTCCATTGTCCCAGCCACCAGGAGAAGAATCAATTAACTTAACTTCCAGGTAATTGACTCTTGAGTGTTTCCAATCGTGTGAAGGTGTTTGCGACGAAGGTGGCCTTTTGGTAGCTAGTTCTCTCACTTCAAATTGCTGGCCATCCGAATATCCTTTCTGCATATGTGGAGCGCTGGTAGAAGCCCCAAACCGGTTTGCATTAAAGGGATTTCGTGGAGGAGCGTCTATGGCGGGTATCATAGACGGATTGTTCCATCAGTGTGGAGTTCTCGGCTGTGTGATGACTCCAGTTCCTTGGCGACCAATGGAAAGTCGAGCTGAGTCGGGGTGATACATCCTTATAAGCTGCTGGTTGATGCTATAATTGAAGGATGGGTGCATTCCCTGGGGCCCCCGTCGCTTCCATGACTGGTCTATGTGGGCTCTGGCTGTGTGGCGCCAATGCTCTCCGTCTTGTGTTTTCTCACGCACCGAGAACCAGCACCGTCTACCGTGCCCCTGCGCAGCGCATGGCAGCAGACGCTGTTCCAGTGTATTTCGTACAATGTTTTCAGGAATCAAATTGTCTTTCTCGTAATTTTCAAATACATATCTTTCGATACGATTATTAAAAGAGGATGTAATACAATTTATGTTTTCTTTTAATTGTCCACCGCAATTTTTTTTTGAATATTTTTTCGTAAATGATAGAACCATTTATTTTTTGTTATATTAATTTTCCAAAAAGCGCAATAAATTAGCTCTTCTGATTTTTCATTAGAGAAATGTACCAAACGATTATGGAATAAAAGTTTACTTCGATCATGAAATTCGAAATTACATGATATGCACTCTACTTTATTAGTATTTGACGAATTATTATATGTCGTTTTAATGAACGAGCATATTTAAATATTTTTCCATAAAGCTCACATATAAAATTTACCATTTTTTCTTATTTTTGTTCTTATTAGCTTTATTTTTTTCGATCAATAAATTCAAACAAAAAACTCACAAATAAATTTAACATTTTTTTTATTTTTTATTTTTTTGACAATAGATTCAAACACAAATTTATAATTAAATTGACCAACAGAAATTTTTGTTATTGTATATGTGTCTGCTGAAAGCTCTCTAATGGGGTCATCATCTATATCATTCTATTTTTGTGGTAAAAATAACACAGGTTTTTCTAGCTCCAGCTATTGTTCTTCGGTCCATATTTTGTTGATTTTCGTTCACCCTTAATCATTTTCAATGGTGTATTGAAAGGAAAATTTGTTAACGATAATATGGATTTTTTTAAATAATTATCATTATTTTCTCCTATGCTAATTCTTTAAAACTGAAATTTTCTTCATTCTTCATTGATATACTTTATGCGAGTAAAAACTGAACTGATGATATAATGAGAAAACACTACGCTTTTTATATGATTTTGTTTTACTTATTTAATTATTCAAGTAGCGTACAACAAACTTGTTTTCTTAATATCTAGTATATCAACAAAATTGTATTCTTAATACCTGACATATCAAAAAAATTGTAATCTTAATACCTAGTATATCATTTTTTAATTTTTTATTCACATAACTTACAATAAAATTTCTTAATAATATTACATTTTTTTCGGCACATATAAGTTAAGTATCTCTTGCATCTCTCTAAAATTATAAAAATCTTTAATTGTTTTAATATTATTTTATTATTATTAAGGTCTTTCTCCGTCAAGCTCTTGTAGATACGAGCTCTTGTCCTCGTGTTCTTTTTATATGTTTTCACCGCCGACAATCGCATGGTGACAGCGCTTCGAGGCGGCATTGCGCGACAGCGTTTCACGGCTGGGCTTGGCGGCACCGACATACAACACATGGTTTGCCAATTCCTCCGGCACCGAGAACCATCACCGTCTAGCGTATCTACGCGTAGCGGCTGTGCCGCGGACTCTGTAGCAGCGTATTTTGTTCAGTACTTTCTTCTGCTGCGCAAGCGCATGGCGCCAAAGCTCTTTCTCATGTATTTACTCGCGTACCGAGAACCAGCACCGTCTACCGTGCCCCTGCACAGCGGATGGAACCAGTCGCTGTTGCAGCATATTTCGTACAATGCTTTGTACCGCTGCGCCAGCGCATAGCGCCAATGCTCTCTGTTTTGTATTTTCTCACGTACCGAGAACCAGCACCGTCTACCGTGCCCCTGCGCAGCGGAATGCAGCATATTTCGTACCATCCTTTGTACCGCTGCGCAAGCGCACGGCGCCAACGATATGCAACAAGCTGAGATCTGTACACAGAGAAAAAATAATTTTTCACATTAAATCCTATAAAGTATGGGATCAATTTCAATAGCAAAGTTACTCAGTCATGAAATTTTAGCAATTGAAAACCGAATGTATTTTGATCATAACAAATTTGTTATTTGTTAAAAAGAAACATTTTTAACTGATCCAGTTGATCTTCGTAACGAAATGAAAGAAAAATGGCAACATCCAATATTTTGAGAGAGCCTACAAGAATCTGTTGAAATTGATATAAAAGATTATTTAGAGTTTCTTGATATATCTCTCCCTCCTGAAAATATGGAATCGAAATTTGAGTTTGAATTGTTAGTATTTGATAGACTAAGATGTTACACTCTATTTAAAATTGAAAACAAACAAATGTTGAGGGTTCATGAAACATATAGCATATGCAACTCACATTCCCAAGCAATGGTGAAAATATCATCAAATAAAGCATACATTTATCAACAACTGGAAGACTCATACAAAGAAATACAAGGTAAGAACTTTTTTCTTTAAAAACTGTATATTTTTTGAGATAACAAAATTTTGTTCTTTTCAGATGGAACTCGAATGAGCATAATAAGAGAAAAATACTCTATATGATGTAAGCAAATAAAATTTTTCACTCGCTTTTTTCTTTTTTCCAAAAATAACATTGACTTTTCAGAACACAAAACTTCCTAAACAAAAAAATGATTGCAAATGTAAGTGCAAAAATGTAATTGCAAGAAAAATTATTTAAAATGCACAAGTAAAACGAGATCAGAATTAATAAATATGCATACAATTGAACAATTAAAACGAGATTAGAAATAATAACAAAGCAATTTTTTTATCATATTACACAGAAGTGTTCTTTTATTCAAACTTACTAGGGACTATTAAAAATAACTTTTCACATTTTCATATAAAATACTGGGGGGAGAATTATATTCTAATTCATTTGTAAAAGAAAAGCAATAGAAGGCCACACGAAATATATTTAGAGACTTTATCGGAATATCTCAATACTGCAAGAACGTTTCTTGAACGGTTCCGACAGGTGTGTTGATGAACCCGACATCCAAGCTCAAATGGAAGAGCTAATCTTTAACAACGAAAATGATTTAAATATCTCAGTCCGCAACGAAATTGAAGCGCTGGTGTATGATTGAAACGAATATTGTCAAAAATGCAATTTTGAAGTAAGTTTTTTTTCCTTATATAATTTCTCTATATTATTTCTGTTTACTTATTATTATTATTATTATTTATTAATGTTTTTTATCTTTTTACTTTTTTTACAGATGATATATCTAGAATAATATATTACAATTAAGATAATAATTAGAATTTAATAATAATTATAATTAGAATTTTATAATACTTATAATTAAAATTAAAGAAAATATTAAATAAATAAATAGTTAAAATAAATAAATAAATATAATTCAAACTAAACAAAATCATTTTACTCTATTTCATCATACCTACATCATACCTACATCATACCTACATACATACATATAATGCAAAAATAAAAAAACACCACGTCCGATGCATGAGTATACGCAGGACTTATGTGCGTCATTACGGTCGACCAGATTTTTTTATAACGTTTACGAGTAATCCGTAATGGAGTGACATTAAGGATAATTTATTCGCTTGCCAAAGCCCAACCGACCGCCATGATATCACTGCCCGTGTTTTTAAGCAGAAGTTAAAAACCCTTATGGATTTCATCGTAAATTCAAAAGTATTTGGTGAAGTCAAGTGCTGGATGTATTCTGTGGAATGTCAAAAGCGTGGTTTGCACATTCCAATATTTTAATTTGGTTGGTCAATAAAATCACTCCGGATGAAGTTGATAATGTTATATATGAAGAAATTCCAGAGCAAAACAAGTGATCCTGAATTAAATGATACTGTTGTGCAAAATATGATAGACGCTCCATGTGGAGAATTGAACATTAAATCCCCATGTTTCGTTGATGGCAAATGTAGTAAACGCTATCCAAGAGGGTTAACAGGAAGTTTGCGGGTTCTAAAATTAAACATCACACAAAAAATGGGCTGTTTATTTTCAGAGCCACGTCCACTATTGACATATTATTATAACTTACGACGAATACAATGTTTGTGGATGAAATTTTATATTAGTACATATATTGATTCCACAAAGACATATGCAAGAAATGGGGTCGATCAGAAAAAGGCCACGCCTCCCACTAATATAATCAATTCAAGGTACCTGACTGAAAATTACCGTAAATATTCTCCTAATGATGATTTATGAAGAAAACATCCCCATTGTTTAACTCGCACGCACAAGGAAAGGTAAAGGGCATTTCGAAGTCGGTCTAACCGGATTTTAGGCTTCTTTACTCGTTTTTTCCTAATATTAATTGTAAAGAATATTGATTTTCAAAATTGGGACATTCTGCTTACATTCTGTTTCAAGCATTATTTCGTAATCTACAGTCATACCAAAATTAAAGAAATTATAATGCAAAATAGTATTTATCCTTGAGGTAGTAGATTACATTGAGAAGAGTTTGGAGGTTAAAATAATATATTTATCGAATCGTTGGATTGTCCTAAGTAAAACTAATATTTTTGTTTGATTATTTAGATTTAATAAACAATAGTGTAAACTATCAGCTGTGCACTTAAGAAATATTCGATGTAGTTGAATTACTTCTTAATCATTTTTTATCACTTGATTTCTTTTTTCATTTGTTCTATTGTTATTTTAGGTTGTATTATGAAAACAATTCATTTCCATACTTTGTAAAGATGTTCATTTGTTAATTCGATATTGTTTGGCGGGGCACTATGGATAAAATGACCACTTTCTGCTGCCAAAAATCAACCAATGCAAATACGTACTTAAAGTTTGCTACATGCTTCTGATAATTTTACTAGGTTTTGGTTCAAACATTTGCAAAATTCGTCCAGCTCCCCTAAAATTAATTAACAAACTTAATGAAAGATTTACAAATAATATTTGATATTTTGAACTTCATTAAATGTCTATGAATCTTGAAATATCACAATCTTTTAGCAGAATAAACAACACCGCATAACACGATTTTTCCTTATTGAGTACTTATCTCAGTTTGGCTGAAAAACAAAGAGTAAAAAATAAATTCTATGCTTAAAACTTTATTTATATATTTATTTATTACTATAAAATCTGATGCAAAAAAAACAAAATTCTAATTGTGTAGTAAATTAAAATTCAATTTATAAAAAATTGTCCGAAACCTCATCATCATAATATTATATATTACCACACACAATGTTATTCCAGCATTTCATTCTCTTCTAATTCAAGAGAGAAGCAAGACATCATTTCTATTTCATCGTCAGAATTGTAGTTTGCTCAATTTAATGCGTGCGTAGATGTTGATGATAATTTGTTAAAATGTGGAAATTCTGGCGATTTTAGAAACCCAGTTACTTCTAGTGGCAATATTTGTTTTTTGTTATAGTATAGATGACTTTATAATTTGCAATGATTGAATCAAAACTATGCAGTGTAGCTGACATAGGATACCAGTCATACTTTATTTTGAACATTTCGGCAGTTGTTTTGAACTATTCTTCGAACTTGTCTATATTAATTTCAAACTCACACGAAATTGAAATTAAAATAGATTTTAGATTCTTCAAAAAGTTTATATCAATACTTGTAATAACTGATAGCAAACTCTGTGGTAAAGAAAGCTCTTGCCGCATTTCAGTCGCTTGTTGTTCCAAATCCATTTCCTTTAATTTTGTCTACGTGCAGTCCCATTTACTCCTAAAAATTATTGAGATACCTCTATTTTTTTTCTTTTAAGATGTTTCTTGTTTTCTTAATTGCCATTTTATTCAAGCCATTCTGTAATAGAGGTGGACATCTGATCCATGCATGTAATGGACTTATACCACACTGCAATGTATTTTCTTTTGGCTGAAAATTTGGAGATTTCACATTTATTGTTATAAATTGTTCTGAGAAAGACTGAGACGACTTCGTATCTGTTAAAACACTTCCGCAAATAAGTGTCATATTTCGAATGACAGTTTTTTTTCATTCAAAATTAAAATCCATTTAAATATTGTACGTTTGTTTTTTATTGCTGTCAATCCATATGATGAAAATTTTTTTAATTTTTTACTTTGATGTTTCTGAATATGATAGCTGTATCAAAGAGGAGCAGGCTAGGGAAAACAATTTTTACACCAAATTTAAGTGGATACAATACGCTTTTTACCATATTTGGCAAACTTGGACAGAACAAATTTCACTCCACCAAACAAGCACAATATTTTTAAATTCATACAATTTGAACTTGACACAGTGAATTTTTCTAAAACACAAATGATTATTTAAATTACACTGAATACATTTCCACATTTCATCGTAATATTAATCGGTTAAGGCTTTTTTTGTCGTACAGATTACAGAAAAACTACTGGTCCGATTTATTTGAAATTAGCATCATATTAGGCGCATTCGATTCATCACTCTATCGAGGATAGGACTTTTGTATGGGAAAAAGTTATCGAGTAAATTATAATCGGATGAAACGAGCGAATTTTTGTATCCTCGATAGAAAGTGCTTCCAAATTGAAAATTGTTTGAAATCCAACCAGATTACAAATTACCCATACAAAATTTTCTTGGGACTTTTTATATTTTAGCTGATTAAATTTAAAAAAACCAAAATTAATCTTTGGATTTTGTTTTTTGATTTTTAATATTATTATTGTATTGATTTAAGTTATATTTACATGATGTTTTTGTATAAAAAATATAAAAAAATTAATGTTTAAAAAAACAGTTGAAACAGTGCTGCTTGGTATACTTCAATTACTCGTGTGCTGTTTTAATCGCACAACTCGATACAAGCTCGATACAATTTACGAATCGAATACGCCTATTATAGCATTTGTGCTGCAGATGTGCAGAATATAAATATTTTTTCTTATATATAATTTGTTTATAATCAAAATGTGAAAATAAAAAATATGTTTATATAACATACTTATATACATATATATCCGCTACACAGCCGATGTGTCTAATATATGTGCCCCTTTATATGAAAAGCGTTCGATGAGCGATAATGAAGAGGTACCCGGTGTGGCGAATTTGGAGATAAGCAAATTATTTACACAAATACCCAAATTAATTGCATGGGGACGGAAAATTTAAACAAAATTAAAAAAATATTTTAGACCACAACAAATGCAGCGCAAAAGTGTAAAGAATGTCAGTGAAATATTTAAATTAATCTATATACGAGTATATATATAAATAACTTACATTGTGTTTGTAATTGATGTTCTCTATAATGCATGAACCGATTTTGTTACTGAAAGCTTTCCATGAAAGGTGACGACAATACCAATTTTATATATTAACCATTTTTGTATGTGCATTGGTTCTTGAGTTATAGGCATTAGTGAGTGTCGGATAAGATCGCTCTACATCATTTATTTTACAGAATTTGATTTTCAAATATGTACTTTCTTTTTCCAGTATTGAATCCCGGGCCACCCCAATATTGTCGTTATATTATTCTTACAGCAACAACAACTATACATTTTTGGAAAAGTGGGCGGTACCACTCCCCCTTATTAAAAATCGCTCTTACGGCTTTAATAATAGTCTGATTGTCCTGAAATTTTCTCAATATGGTACCGATGATCTGCTAATAGCTGAAAAAATATTATAGCTTATGTCACTCGGTGAATCCCGGGCCATGCTAATAGTGTCGACAACAACATGCATACCTGTTGGTGTACTCTTGGTTCGACCAGTATGCCTGTAAATTAGTTATTCACTTCTCTAAGCAAGAGGGAATAACAATAACAACAACAACAACGGTGCTGCTTGATGTTTACAGCTCTAAGCGAGAGAGAATAACAATAACACAACAGTGCTGATTGATGTTATTGACTTCCAATGCTAAATTCAGCCACTGTGTCGTTATTGTTATTCCCTTTGTCTTCGCTGTTTAGAATAAATTTCGTTGGTGTACTCTTGTTTCGACCAGTAGGCATCTAAATTAGTTGTTCATTTCTCTAAGCAAGGGAGAATAACAATAACAACAACAAAGGTGCTGCTTGATGTTTACATCTAAGTTAAGGCGCTCCCATTAGGGAGCACCAAAAAATTAAAGATGGGGGCCGGCAACTGGCCCCGTCTTCTATACCTGTAAAATAAATTAAACCGGTTTACAGTTTTACTCTTTATTAGTTCCGCTCCAAAATAAGAATGAGTTACAATTTAAATTATTCTTAACACTACAGATTACTCGCTACCCTGCTTAGCCTATCATATTGCTGATGCCTGCACTTCTGCTAGTGCAACGTTCCCACGATTCGGTGGTGCACCGGATGCTCGTGCAGGGCGGCGTAGACATGGTGTCAGCATAATTCGTATTGGTGTGAAAGCTCAGGTATGCGGGTAGGCTGGCATATTAAATGTAGTATTAGGTAACGTCCCTTCCTTTAATATCTGCGTCCCGCAGATTTGATGTTGATACAGGTGGCTGGGGCATTGCCGACTTTTCCTTGAATTTCAAAAGGATTGTTGGCATCTCAATCCTCCCAGTCAACTTACGCCAAATAATGAAGAACGCCGCAATTACCGCACTCAGGATCAATGCGTCGGTTGCTATTGAGATTTGGGATCTAATACCTAGAGCGTTGAGATGCTTAATGTTGGTCATGCTTAGCTCGTGTAAATACTCCAGGTTTGGTTTGAGACCCCGACTTGTCACGTTGGTGAGAACTGACGGTAATGCCTGCAACTTCCTTGATGTTGTGCTCGAAAATGTTTGGTTTTTTACTTCAATAGTTTCATTGTTAAGCTGAATCACGTATGTGCCTTCAAGAAGCTTTGAATGATTCCCGCTTTTGATAGTTCCATTAAAATTCGATAGGTACACAGTATTCTCATCTATCAGCTCCATAACTTCCCCGTTGTCGGGTTCAAAGTGGCATTGGGCGTCTCCTCCCTTTAGAAGTCGCGCCAGACATCCCTCTTCAGGCAGTTTCCTTACGGCTTCTGATTCACATATTGTTGAGTTATTGGTTGAACGGCATTTCCCCACTATTCCAAACGTCTCGTCATCGTTTATCAATACTTTTTGGTACTCTAAGGTTGCTTGTTTACCAAAATATGTTGAAGCTCTGGTTATCAATAGGTGGTATTTGGTTGCTTTTACTTTCGGAATTGATAGTACGTACAACAGTAGAGTACCATTTGAATACAAAGAGGGTTTTGCATATTCGACAGCTTCAATAACGTTCTGCTACGGCAAGACCTCCTCATTGGTGACGATCAGCTCGGCTTCCTCTTGATTAAGTAGGTTCGTGTTAACGATGCCTGCCTTCGTCATTTGACATGCGCGTACTATTTCGCCAATCTGCTCCTTCAAAATCTGAATTTGGTTAACGATTATGGTCTCTGCATTTCCAGAGTTGGTCTCTTTGCTTAGGGAATTTACATGTTGCATCATGAGATTCAGATGGTTAGTGGTTTCTAACGTGATATTAGAAGTTGTTCGTTAACTTTGAACTGGTGGTTGTTATTGCTGATGACATCATTTTGGCCTCTTAAGATATTATCCCAATCAGTAGCATCAGGGGAGCCGGCAATCCATTTCCAGGCTGACCCAATCCAGTTAATTGATCGGCGTCCTCGTGTTCTTACAGCACGTAACTCATCGAGGTGCTGTGTTATCTTATTTAAGTTGTAATCAATGAAAGGTTTCCTGACAGCGTTCCGCACAGCATTACCCGATACCTTAAGTTTCATTAGTATCGTCCCGAATAATGCCATCGAATGATTCTAACCCCGGAAGAGCATAAAAAGTTATCAAACTGTCATTTCGTACTTCTTGGAAAAATTTTCTTCAAATTTTTTTATTAATTTGAATAGGTCCTGCAGCTGTATGTACAGAAAAGGGTGTGCCTAAAAGAATATATTTGTCCGTGAGGTTAGGTTTTATGAAATTTTTATTAGCACCGGTATCAACTAGAAAATTGAGCTCTTTTCCATTTGTCAAATAACACGTGAAATAGGGTATACTGGAACTTATTGTTATTGCTTTGTTTTGATCGCATTATTCCCTATACGAGGAACGCTGGTGGGCCACCTTCCATAAAATTTACGTGTTCTTCCTGATGATCATCTAATACCTGGGACTCGCCTTCTGCGTTGGTTTGTAGGTTAAACAGCCTCTGCTGTTTTACATCATTACCCTCTACTGGTACATACCTCTTGAAATGGTTCTCCCTTTGGGGGTGGTTCATGTAATTCACTCGCTTTGTCTGGATGGATTGGTCTACCTCCATTCTCTCATGCGGCTTTGGAGCAATCGGCCTGTTGGGAGGAAAGACATTCCTTTCGACAGGATCTGGGAATCTATTACCATGCGGGGTCGAACGATATATCTGATTTCTGTTTACTCATTTATTGTTATGATGATACCTAGGAGGTAGAGGGGGTCGTCGTTCACCATTTACTATAGTGTTCATTGTGGTGATTATTCTATTGTTTGAGTTAACGTGAATTATGTTGTTTCGCAGCGATAAGTTTTGGATATCCAAGCTCGCGGAATGCGCTTCTGGCAATGTTTTCGGCTTTTGCACGATGAGCATGCGAGAGAGCTCCCATTCAAGCCCCGAATGAACACGTCCAGAGCTCTATTCCTGTAAGTCTCCACAAGCACACCCATGGTCTCTTCAGTGTAATCCTCGCTTTTGATTTTATTTACGATTAACGACAGCTGATGGCTTACAGTGGCATAAAATTCGTCTAGCCTGGATCCCCTTTGATTGAGCTGGTTTAACTGGTGTTCTAGCGTGCGAATATCCCGTTTGTCAGCGTAATGTAGGGATAAAACGCGCTTAATTTCCGCCCAGTCATTTTGGAAGACGTTGTAGGACACTAATGCGGCGTCTGCCCTACCCCTAACTTTTTGCCTAATATGCAGAAGGATTGAGCGGTAAAGGGGCTTTTCCCTAATGATATCGTAATCCTTCAAAATACACTCAACATTGTGTACCCAGGAAATGTACTGTGAAGGATTTCCATCAAACACCTGGGGTTCCTTTACGCAATCCGGCAATCTCCCGATTTCACGAAGCTCCTCCTCTGTTCGGAGTGCACGAGTTATAACCGTAGGCCTAATATCTGACGTGCCTTCTATTGTATTCAAACTATCGAGTCTGTGGTTGATCCTCTGCTCTATTCCTAATAGGAATTGATCACGACTCCCCGCAGCTCTTTCGGCCGCAACTAAGCGAGTTTCTATTCCCTTAACTTGGTCCAGTAGTACGTTAACTGCCCCCGTCAACTGTGTCACTTTGTCAGTCAAACTGTCCATTCTTATAAAAATTCAAGTAGAAAGCACAAATCAAAACACTCACCAATTTTCCTTACTCCGCAAGATGTCTTCAGAATACTTCTCGATTTTTCGCCTCCTTTATTTTTTTATTTTCTTTTTGGTACACTCTAATTGAATTTACTTTAAATTTTGTTTTTTATATTCTTTTGGCGCACTTGAATTTTATTTTTTATTTTTACTTCTATTTTTCTTTTTGGCACATTTGGAATTTTATTTTTTCTCTTAACTTTTTATTAGCACACTGGAATTTTATTTTTTATCTTAACTTTTTATTGGCACACTTTCTTTACTTCTATTTTTCTTTTTGGCACATTTGCAATTTTATTTTTTCTCTTAACTTTTTATTGGCACACTGGAATTATAATTTATTTTTTATCTTTCCAATTTATTTTTTGGCACAATCGAATTAAATATTAATTTCTATTTTTTTTTTTAAATTTGTTTTGTCGACACTGAAATTATTTTTAAATAGTTCTTACAATATTATTTTCACCAACATATTCTGTAAAAATAAAACAAATAAAAAAATAAAAAATAATAATAATAAAGGAAAAATTTATTAATCCTTTTATTCCTTTCTAGTACCGTGTTCTTATGTTGACGGCGTCAAGCACTGGAAAAACATGCTCTGAACTTTAAACTCTTCCATGGCCATCATAGCCATGGAACGACTGCATTTTCCTCTTTAGTCCCCAACAATTAGATTGTAGGCAACTTACTAGGGCACAGTCTACAGCCAGGGTTTTGACCAATGCGACCTCCAACATTTTGGAAATTCGCTACCGTGCCCATGAAATAATCATAGTGTTCTCATGTGTACTATGATGTGCGCCCAGTTGGGCGTATCGTGGACACTATAGAGTAGCTTATCGCTGGACCAGCAAACCCTGCTGTTTGATAATAATAGATCGAGGAAAGCTAGTCTAGATGTTTAGATGCGTAGCATTTCCTGATCCAAAGTTGATGCCGCAAGAATCCAAGGCAATGCCACTACCATGCTTCGCGCAGAGTACAATGAAGAAAAATATTTTTTTTATTTTTATTTTTTTGTTATTACAATAGTCTGAGGATCTTCGGGGTCACAGATATTTTTATTTGTTATATCCTGGAGGGTCCCGTAGGAATCGCAGGATGTAGACATAAGGATTTATATGCTTGAATCATTAATTTTACTTTATTTTTTCACTGCATCTGTCCAACTTTAGCCAGCAACATCACCCGAGATCCTGCCGCACCTTGTGATCTCCTCTTTTAAGGAGTCTTCTTCAAGGAACCCACATTAACAGTGGGTCCCTGCTCGGGCGCCAGTTAAGGCGCTCCCATTAGGGAGCACCAAAAAATTAAAGATGGGGGCCGGCAACTGGCCCCGTCTTCTATACCTGTAAAATAAATTAAACCGGTTTACAGTTTTACTCTTTATTAGTTCCGCTCCAAAATAAGAATGAGTTACAATTTAAATTATTCTTAACACTACAGCTTACTCGCTACCCTGCTTAGCCTATCATATTGCTGATGCCTGCACTTCGTTCCCACGATTCGGTGGTGCACCGGATGCTCTTGCAGGGCGGCGTAGACATGGTGTCAGCATAATTCATATTGGTGTGAAAGCTCAGGTATGCGGGTAGGCTGGCATATTAACTGTAGTATTAGGTAACGTGTTAACTTCTATAAGCGAGAGAGAATACCAATAACACAACAGTGCTGATTGATGTTATTGACTTCCAATGCTTCATTAAGCCACTGTATCGTTATTGTTATTCCCTTTGCCTTCTCTGTTTAGAATAGCTTTCGTTGGTTTTTTGTCTTTTTTGGGTGGTCCGACGATCAATTACGAACTCTGGTTTGTTTCAATCAATTTACTAACATATTTCAATGCGTATTGCATTTTTAAACACTTTTTTCTGAAAATACAGGTGCATTGCACTGATTTTAAGTAATTTATTGAGATTGGGTTGAGTTGTTCATTGGATTGATCGTGATCCGTAATTTATTGTGTGCCATTGAGTACATTCCAGAGTTAAAGCGTTTCGCATTGTTTTTGCGTTTATAAACATTGTATGTATATTCCTCAATTTTTTATTTCATTTTGCAAATAAATCAAATTTCATTTTTAGTTAGTGTAGCCACATTTTTGAACACAATATGGTACGAAGACATAGTAACTTGGGGCGTTGAAAACGTAATGCTACAAATGCTGCAGCATCTAGAGCTTCTCAAAGTAGCGAACAGCGCGAAAATAATACTTTGGCTGCTCGAAATACCATGGCACGTGTTAGGGCTGCGCAAACTTTGATTACGTTTCTCATGCGAAGGTTTCAATTGGATCAATGACTACTGTTTGCAGTCAATGCATGGCATTTAAGTTTAAACATGAGGTGCCTGGATTGTGTTGTGCAAACGGACAAGTTAAATTACCTGAATTGAATCCCCCACCGGAGCCCTTGCGTTCTTTGGTAACTGGTGCCACACCGGTTACGAAACATTTTTTGGCAAACATATCAGCGTATAACTCCGGTTTTCAAATGACTTCGTTCGATGCGACAAATATTATACGCGACAATTTTATGCCAACGTTCAAGGTCATTGTTTTTAGGTGAATAATAGTGAAAAGTTTATCATCGACTTGGATCTTTCTTACCCTTTCCTGATCAAAGTTATCAATTTTTGCAAATGTATTTTGTGGGTAACTCAAATATGAAACCGATCGTCGTTGTAATATTTCTTCAAATTTACAGAGAGAGATTGTCGAGCGTTTTTAAAATATGTTGCATACAGAAAATGAGTTAGTGCGGCTTTTTCAAACTGCTCTCGATCAAATGCCATCCGATGAATATGCAATTGTGATTCGAGCTGATAAAATGCCACCTGGCCAACATGTCAGACGATTTAATGTGCCAACAATGGATGATGTCGATATTGTAATCATGGGAGATGAATTTAATTCCCGTGACATTGTGCTGGATCGTAGATATATGCAACTGCAACGAGTGTCTGAAACTCATCGCTACTATGATGGATTACAGCACCCATTGTTGTTTTGCCGAGGAAAAGACTGTTATCATTTTAACATTAAAATGATGAATCCTTCTACCGGTTAGTGCATTTCATTTCGATTTCATTTTGAAAAGTTTTATTTCATTTTTCGCATAATTTTGCATTCTAGAACCGGAAACAAATAAAAAAGTTAGCGCAATTAATTATTATTCATATCGTCTTAAGGTGCGTCAAAATGATTTTAACCATATTTTACATTGTTGTCGACTTTTCCATCAATTTGTTGTTGACATGTACGCCAAAATTGAATCTGAACGACTAAATTTCATACGGTTTAATCAGAAGAAATTACGTTCGGAGGAGTACATCCATTTGCGTGATGCTATAAATAATGACGGTAATGTTAATGATCTCGGAAATATGATAATTTTGCCCTCAACGTACACAGGCCGTCCACGTCATATGCATGACTATGCGCAGGATACAATGACTTATGTGCGTCATTACGGTCGACCAGAATTATTTATAACGTTTACGTGTCATCTGCAATGGAGTGACATTAAGGATAATTTATTCGCTTGCCAAAGCCCAACCGACCGCCATGATATCACTGCCCGTGTTTTTAAGCAGAAGTTAAAAACCCTTATGGATTTCATCGTAAAATCAAAAGTATTTGGTGAAGTCAAGTGCTGGATGTATTCTGTGGAATGGCGAAAGCGTGGTTTGCGACATGCTCATATTTTAATTTGGTTGGTCAATAAAACTAGAAGCCTTGTTGAAGACATTCAATGATTACAACGAGGAGTTGTTAAATTTTATGGACTGTTGTGGTGACAAGGAGTACTTTGCCAAGGATTATCCGTTATATGTCAACGGTTTAACACTGAACTGGTTGACCAGGTTCAGATTGGATCTAGAAGAGCTGGAAGCACAGGAAGATAGTCCTAGTTCTCAGGAGGACAAGGCTCAAGACAAGCTAAGGTTTTTACAGATGGAGGTGAAATTATTCGCAGAAAAATTGTTTAAGCAATTGGTGGCAACAAGCAAAGTGAAGCCCAGGTACTCTGGAGATTAGCGAGGGACGGTGGAAACTTGTCAACTTTGCAAGCAGCAGACCAAGCATTAGCAACTATTGAGAGTCGAACGGAGGAGAAATTTTTTCAAGTCTTCAAGGATACAGAAGAGTTGAAGATAAATACGGAATTTCTCGAGAATAAAACTAGAGTACTTTCTAGGCAACTCCGGGAAACTGAGGAAGCCGCATCGTATCTGGAGAGGGAAAATCTAGAGCTTAAGAGAATCGGGGCAACTACTAAGCCAGCAAGAGTAAGATCGGCATCAACCTCTCAAATACATACATGGTAAAGCCTAGATTAGTATTAAGTGAAGAGAGTGAAGCGAAATTTTTGTTTGACGCATCTGAAATCGGTGTCGAGCCATTTTCTCCGGGAAGTTCAATAGATAATAAAAATCAGGGATATCCGCCAAACGAGCCAGAAGCAGAAACAGTGCAGCAAAGTCCCGATATAGTGGACAGTATTTCGCCTGTACGAGCAAACGGTCGGAGACTAATAAGTTTGAGTCCGTCACTGGTCAACTACATTTCAGATCCGGGGGGAGTGAATTTGGAAACCACCCAAAAGGACAACGCGCTCAAAGCTTAAGTTCTACCAGCCATAAGTAAAATAAGAATAAGTAAAATGGGTATAGAGGAAATTTCAAAGGCAGTGGCCAGGCTAGTACCTGTGTTTACTGGTGCTATTTCAGAAGATTTACGGTCAGAACTCAACAGGTTCATTCAAGGTTGTGAACTTGCAAAGAGAAGCATAAGTCCTGATGAGTTGCATGATTTCTTCGACTGTGTGAAGCAAAGGTTATTTGGAGATGCATACAACCTTGTGCTGCCAAAGCTATTCGCCAGTGTGAACGAGCTTTACGGCCTTCTGAAGAGAACCTATTTAAAGGAGAGAACTCTGGAAGACATATCCCAAGAGATCAGAATCGGGAAACAGCTGGCAGGTGAAGACATATGCGCCTTTGCCAGGCGTTTAGAGTCACTTCGGATGATGGCACATGAAGTAATAAAGAATAAGTGCAATGGCGTTGGAGATACAGCACTATTATAAGTCGGTGTTAACGCCTTTCGTAGTGGGCCTCCGCAACTCTACTATAAAGACTCATATGCTGAATAGCAGAACAGGAAATCTGAAGGAATTGGTAGAAGAAGCAATTAGAGCACAAGTCCTCGTGGAACGGAGTACGGCCGGTTTAGGGGAGATACATATCTTCGAAAAGTTACAGGACAGTTTAACAGCCGCTGTCATTGATAGAGAAGGAAGTAATTCCGTCCCAAACACATACAAAGGAACGTATAATCTCGGTGTTTCCGACAGCAGAGCCGCGAATCCGAGAAATACGCACAGGGAGTTTGTACAGAGGGCACCCACATGTTCGTTCTGAAATAAGCAAGGTCATACAAGGGATGAGTGCATTACACGCAAAAATACGCCCTGTTGTATGGAGTGCCAAACATATGGTCATGAGACAAGTAGACAGTGCCAAGGAGACACAGAATGGAATCAGAGTAGAAGGCAGCCAGCTACGAGGGGCCCGGATCCAGTCTTGAGGGACAGCAGGGGGAATTTTAGTAGTCCCCGAGTTAATTCAACGGAGGGAACTAACCAAGGAAGAAATCCTTTCAAAACTGGGAGTGGTCAGCAGCGACCAAATTGGAATTCCAGAAGTGAACCACGGATAAGCAACACCACACAGGGGTTGAGATGTTTCTCATGTGGACGAATGGGACATCGAGCAGCGGAATACAGGGATAGACAACCCCAACAAAGGAACCAGGGAAACTTCCAGTGGCCCAGTCGAGGCCAGTAGACTGGAAAGCCAAAAGAAATAAAGTAATAATTAGGCCAGAAGTACATGTGAGTAGTAATGTAGAAACTACAGTCCAGGAGAAGGAGGAGCAAGAGGCTCTCCAATATCACGAAGAGTTAGGAAGTGGATACGCTTCCATGTTGGGAACAAAAGGACATTGCTTCGTTATGAGAAGGATAGGTGATGCCTTCATCGAGATACCCTGCAAGGAAGTAGCTAGTGGAAAGCTAGTGCTTTTGGTAGATTCAGGAGCAGACACAAGCCTTGTAAAATCTAGTGCTTTACGGAAAGGGCTAGATATTAATCAAATGGACGTAAGAATGCTTAACGGAGCGTTCGGAGGGTGCATCAGGACATTGGGGTCGCTCAGAATAGGAAACAGTCAAGTTAAGGGTATGAGTTTTAGAGTGCACGCAGGGAAGTGGATAGGAAAGGTATCCCGGCCGATGGGATAATTGGCCGTGGTAATCTCTGGGGCCGCACCATACTGGATGCGCCAGAAAAGCAGTTATCATTTTATGATAATAATAAGAATATAATCTTTACTCTTCCATTAAAGTCATGGCAGGAAGGAACCGTGAATAGGATTAAGAATTGTATGGAGGTAGTGAATGCAAGGTCAACTAGAGTAGATACTATGCGTGTAAATACGAAACTTAGGACTCTTGTTTTGGAAGGTGTTTTGGTAAGGTGTACGCTTGCATACTCACCGCCTCAGAAAAGTACTACCTGATGGATGAGGATTTTAGGCCTAAGTTCACTAGCTACGATAATTTTAAGAAACCGAATTATAGATCGGTAAATCAGATTAAGCATGTAGATATAAGGAAAAGAATGGAGAGAGTGCTAGAATCACTGAACTTAGACCCAAGCGTAAACTCAAAAGAAAATTCATCAGTAGAAGCAAGGAGACTAGCTGACGTATACACCAGAAGTAGAGCATGAAATACCTACTAGAGTGGATCAACCACCAATAAACCAGAGTCAATACATATTGCCACAAGCTCACAAAGATGAGGTTAACAGGCAAGTGGAAGGAATGTTAAAGGATAACATAATTACACCGAGTATCAAACCTTGGAACTCACCAATAATTTTGGCACCAAAGAAGGGAGGTGCTCAGGGTCAAAAGAAGTGGAGAATGGTCGTCGATTTTAGGAAATTGAACGACGCAACTATCAAGCAGGTGTTCCCGATACCAATGATAGAAGAAATTCTGGATCAATTGGGACACAGTAGATATATTTCTACACTTGATTTAGCGAGTGGCTAGCACCAAGTTCTGGTGGATACCCAAGATAAGCATAAAATTGCGCTCAGCGCCGGTTTAGGGCATTATGAGTTTAATAGAATGCCGTTTGGATTAACAGGAGCACCGGCTACCTTCCAACGGCTAATGAACCATGTGCTAACAGGCTTGTAAGGGTTAAATTGTTTTGTGTATCTGGATGATAATGTAATTTATGGGAAGAACTTGCAGCAGCATTCGCAACGCTTGTGCAAGGTGCTCCAGAAATTACGAGTACACAATTTTAAATTGAACATGGAGAAATGTAAATTTTTGCGAAGACAGGTGGTTTATTTAGGCCATCGTTGCTCAGAGGCAGGAGCACTGCCTGACCCGCATAAGGTGGAAAGCGTTAAAAAATTAAGCGATTCCGAGAAATAGAAAGGAAGTGCAAGCATTCCTAGGACTAGTAAACTATTATAGAAAGTTCGTGGAAGGACTAGCCGGAATTGCGTTGCCAGTGAATAAGTTGCTACGAAAAGAAGCAAAGTTCGAATGGACAGAGAGCTGTCAGCAAGCATTCGAGAGGCTAAAAGTAATAATTAGCTCGCCACCGATTTTGGCGTACTCCGACTTTGAGCAACCTTTTTTGTTGACCACTGATGCTAGCAATGAAGCATAAGGGCAGTATTGTCACAAGGGGAAGTCGGTAATGACCGACCAATAGCATTCGCAAGCAGAGCGCTTAGCGATACGGAGAAAAGATACTCCACAATAGAGAAGGAATTCCTAGCCATTGTGTGGGCTACGAAGAATTTTAGGGCATATCTGCTAGGACGCCCCTTTAAGATATATACTGATCACCAGCCGTTGAGAGGCATAGCCATTTTGAAATACCAAACGTCTAGGCTAGCCAGGCTTAGACACAAATTGTCTGAGTATGATTTTGAAATCATATACAAACCTGGGAAAAAGAATTTGAATGCGGACGCACTCAGCAGAATACCGCAGGCACAGAAGGTATCAGTAGTGCAAACGAGGGCCAAAGCAATGTCAGAGAGGGAGGAGGACGAGAGAAATCAAGGTGATAAAATTGATGCGACAAAAGATGTTAGCAATGCCGGTTTCGATGACAATGAACAAACAGCCAGTAGTGTGGAATGGCTGGAGGATAAAAAAGATATCCAAGCTGTTTTAAAGGGTTTCCATGATCCACCTCTAGGTGGACACCAGTGATTCTGGAAACCCCATGACAGAATTAGGCGAGTGTACGGATGGAAAAGTATGCTCAAAGACATTTAAAAATATGTAAAGAGTTGTCCAAATGTCAGGCCAACAAGAGTTCAAAGCTAACAAATATGCCAATGGTGTTAACTGACACACCAAAACAGCCATTTGATAAAGTTCATATGGATATTGTAGGTATTTTACCTGAGACAGTTTCGGGAAATAAATACATTTTGACGTTCCAAGATGATTTCTCAAAATATATGGCGTACGTGGCTATACCCGATGCTGAAGCAAGTACGGTGGCCAAGGCATTCTTTGATGAAATTATAGCACGATACAACATACCTAAGGTTTTGATAACCGACAATGGTTCAAGTTTTGTATCGAAACTACAGAACAGAAACGTGTGAAATGCTGGGAATCAAGAAATTCCATATTACACCATATCATTCTCATTGGAGCGTAGTCATCGACCTCTGGCCGAGTACTTGCGCAGTTTTGCCAAGGAAGACGGCTCGAATTGGGATCAATGGTTGACCACTGCAATGCATGTACACAACAATACTGTGCATGTATCAACGAAGCAAACTCCGTTTAGAACGCTCTACGGGTTTGATTTTAACATGCCAGCAAATCTGAAGCGCAAATGTGCGCCTGTATACAATGATGATGACCCGAATAAAGTGCAAAAGTATCAGCTACAGGGAGCGCACGAGTTGGTCAGAGAAAACCAGGATTGTGCTAAACGAGTAGCCAGGGAAGCCTACAACAAGGTACTAAATCCAGTCGTTTTTAACGTGGGTGATCAAGTACTAATGAAGAATCAGGCTAGGAGAAACAAATTCTCACCTGTGTGGATAGGTCCGTATTCAATAGCAGAAATCCGCCGCCCAGTTACCACAGTTTTAACGTTAAAGGGCAAAAATAAAAAGCTACATAATAATTTGTTGAAATTATTCCATACAAGGCCACACAACTAGAGACATATGTTAACAGTGTTTTACAAGTATAAACACAAGAATAACAACGTAAACATGTACGTGTGTATATCAAATAACACAAACAGCTGCGATTTTCAAAGTCTAGGCCGACAGAAATGTGCCAATTAAACTCAGGCGAGTATAATCGAATTAAGAAAAATGTGCATATTAGGCACTATGGCCGCACGCAGCACAGTAGAGGAAAATATTTAAATAATAAGAAACGGGTTCATTGGGCACAATTTAAAAAATAAAATTATAAGACAGTCGTGGGTAAGTGATTTAAACTAAACGTAGAATATATACACACATACATACGGCGGTGAATGAAATCAAATACGATGCGTAAGCAGTAGCGCCGGCACCGTTGGTGAAGTAAGTAAATTGATTTCCAGCAAGAGGTGTTATTTTGAATCATCCGGTATTTCGGTAGCTGTCAATTTTGAAGCTTTTATTCTTTGAAATTTGAAAAGTAAAAACTACGCCATTACTAAGAATTTAACGATAAACGCATCAGCAACGCACTGAAATTATTAAAATTCACTACAAAAATGGTGAAAATCTTGCAGTCACAGTTCGCAAAACTAAAGCATTTTTGGGTCGTCGTGAAGCACCTTGTCGGACCTCAATAAAGAAATTGGTGGAAAAATTGGAGCTGTTGGGACAAGTTAGTGATGTGAAGAATAAAACCCGTGCACGTCGCTCAAGAACAACTGAGAATATTGCTGCTGTAGCCCAAAGTGTTGAAGAAAACCCAGGTTTGTCCATTCCTCGTCGTTCTTTGGAATTGAGCATTCCACAAACGTCATTACACCGTATTTTGCATAAAGACTTGGGTCTTAAGACTTATAAAGTTCAGTTAACACAAGAACTCAAGCCGGCCGATCATTAACAACGTCGTGTCTTTGCTGATTGGGTCCTTGAAATGCATGAAAATGATTCAGAATTCCATCGAAAAATCATCTTGACTGATGAGGCCCATTTCCACCTCGGTGGCTACGTCAACAAGCAAAATTGTCGCATCCGGGGCTCGGAAAACCCAAGAGTTATTGTTGAGAAGCCTCTCTATCCTCAACGTGTGACTGTTTGTTGCGGTTTATAGTCCGGCGGGGTCATTGGACCTTACTTTTTCGAAAATGAGGTTGGATCAACAGTTACGGTGAATGGATTGCGCTATCGAGAGATGATTAAGGATTTTTTATGGTCGGAGTTGGATGGTATTGATCTGGACAACGTTTACTTTCAACAAGACGGCGCTACGTGCCACACAAGCAATGAAACCATTGCTCTTTTACGGGAAAAGTTTCCGGACCATGTTATCTCTCGAAAAGGTGATCACAATTGGCCACCGAGATGTCGTGATTGAACACCTTGCGACTTCTTCCTTTGGGGCCACGTGAAAGAAGAGGTCTACGCCAATAGCCTAGCGTCGATTCAAGACCTCAAAGATAGAATTCGTGAGGCTATCGAGGACATAGGGCAGCCACTTTGCGATTTGGTTATGGAAAATTTCATGAAAAGGATATGCTCCTGTAAGCGTGGTCGTGGTGGCCATTTGGCTGATGTTGTTTTTCATTATTAATTCTTTGAAGTCCAAAATAACACCTCTTATTGGAAAACACTTTATATATGTATGTAGCTGTATAAACTACAGAATGAATGCACGGAGATATATTTAGGCAAGTAAGTAATTGAATAAAATATATATATATATACGAGTACGAGTACATACACACATCGAATGAAGCAGCGTAGAGTAAATAATAATTCAACAAGAAAAAGAAAATCATGAGGTGGTTATGGGTAGGTAACATAAACTTGACGCGTAAGCGTTGTAGGTAGGCGACTGAACCGCTAGTGGATAGGAAGCATAGGGGCATCAAGAGGAGGGCATACTTACTCAATAGCTGTGGGATAATAATAAGAAATAAGTAGACAATAGTTTGCATATGATAATTTGTTCCCCGGCGGGAATCCGGGCACGTTCATTTCGTGCGCCTGGTGCAGTACGACCAACAGTCGCCCCAGGACTCTCTCGACCCCTTGGTCTTCTGGGTTGAGCCTCGACGACAGAAGGAGTTTCCACGATATGTCCACTGCCTCCGGGTAGTCCCATTGGGTTTCAATTTCTTTGAGGTAGTTGAGTAGGGTGGCGTATATCTGGGTATAAGCTCCAGGGGGGAGATCCAGTAGCTTGCGATGTTCCTCCAGATTCAATGCTGCGCTAGCGGGATGGATTAATGGCAATGACTCCTCACTCACGGTTTTAAGTACCTGATTGAAGTTCAGCATGCACTGTCCGAGATTGGCGTGTTAAAATGCAGTGCGTTATCATGGTTTTATAGAAGATTTCGGTAAAGAATAGTGCTGACATAAGGAGAAGAATGGAGCAATATGGTGTGTGTGACAGTGCAAAATGTAAGCAACAAGTGTTGAAACGAAAAAGAGGTTGCTTACAACGCTGGAATATTTTACCAATGCAGCCGTTGCGAAAGAAAAGTAGGTTATTCTCTAGTAAGTGACTACTGACAATGTTTTATCGTAGTTACCCTACTACCATTTTTCGGTCGCTATAAGCGGACGATACGTTTAAATACGGTTGTAAATTAACGTATATTGAAAAGCAAAGAAATATAAGTATGCAGGGTTAGACGTTGGAAGATTGGGAATCTGCGGGCTATAGGTAAATATATATAGGTTTTTACTGTTTATTGATTAGGAAATTAGCATATGGAAAATTGAAGAAAGGTATATGTTGAGATATAAAGAAAAAGGTGTATACGTTAATTGGTTAAATAACATTAGCAATTAATTCTAAGTAATTAAATGTGCCTCGAATGTATGTACATAGCCATGTACGAACTAATTACAGGGTGTAGGAAAATACAATCGTTAATTTATATATACATACCAGTTGCAATGAAAAATTGAGTCATACCATTGACAAAGTTTTGACATAAACGGGTTTATTTTGGATAATCTTGTTTTTGTCGGAGGAGTAAATGAATTTGCTCAAAATTTAAATGATTGAGAACTCACATGTTGAGGAAAAACACAAAAAAATTAAACGAATTAAAACTGATAACCTATATTGCAATGATAACAGATAGTCCGGTCCTCTTTTCCTCTAGGATGCAGTAACGAATCCAATAATGTAAGGGGAAAAGACGAGTGGACGTAAATTGAATGATATAGCATTCAATTATAGAATAAGCATGTTATAAAAATATTGTTTTATATTTATTCAGAAGTATCGTATGTTTAGTGTAAAAATTTACTTTTTTATACGGTTATAGATCGTGTTAGTGGTGATGCTGGTGGTTTCCAACGGGATACGTGCAGGAGTCCGGTTGGACAAATTACCGGACACGGACATGTTACTGGAGAAAACAGGAGATGTATGGTTCGCCAAAGACTATTGGGTGATTGTAACTGAGTTGCCACGAACAGAATTGGGGATCATTCTGGAACAGTTTAAAGGCATGCAAGAGACAACCAGGAAATTATGTGAGAGGCATGCAGCGGCCAGCGGTATGGAACTAAAGCGTAGATGCGATGATTCGACACGGGAAATAGAGGCAATAGTGAGGAGATTTCTGGAAAAAGAAAAATCATTGTCCCCAACGGAGGATACGCCGGTCACTAATAGACGCTTAAGTGGGCGATAGGTACGATGGACCACCGGGATTTAGACCGAATTTATGGTAACCTACAGGATCTTGAAAACAAGCAGTCAAAGACATTGTCATTGCTGGGAAAAGAGGTGACTGTGATGAGAACAGGATATCAGGGTCTACACGAAGCGGTGAATAGAACTTTTCAAGAGCTGGAGCAGATGCACTCGGCGTTGGAAAACATTGGGAAGAGACAAGAGGAAACAGAAATGAACTTGGCAGAGTCTTTCATGTTGGGGAAAGTTATTTCTGAAGAATTACTGAGGATCCAGGATCAACAACAAACGGAGATAGTGGTGCTTGATGACCTATGGCATGGCAAGCTACACCCGTTGTTCCTGACGTCAGATGAGTTACTCCAAGCAGCACCAACGTCGATGAAAGGAATTGCATGGTATAGTGACGCACCGGAGCGGTTCTATGAACTGGCCGAGGTTCGAACAGAAGAGGCGGAGAAAGGTTTAAGAGTGGTCATAAAGATTCCAGTGCCATTATTGGAGTTATTTACGATGCACAAGGTGTACCCTATACCCAAACGACTAAACTTAGAGTGGTGCGTATTGCCAAAGACGTGATACGACTATATAGCTGCAAGCCAGGCGCAAGAGCATTATATCGGCCTGTCAATAGAGGACGAGGGAAAATGCCGGGAGGTGGGCACAACAAAACGCTTATGCTACCATCCTGGGAAAGTAATAACCCGAGCAAGCGAATACTGCGAAATAGAGGTCTTGAAGCATGAACGGGACCAGTGCAATCACATAGCCATTCCAGCCACGGGATAAATTCAAATAGCTACCAGAACTATAAACAGATGGCTCTAAGATTTTGACGACCAGGTGACTTTTACGGCCGTGTGCTCAGACGGGACCACACGTTTGGAATTGGTAGACACAGGATTTATAACAATCGAAGTTGGTTGCAGAATAATTGGTAAAGGAGTAATGTTATTACACAAAAATCAAGAAGAGTCACGGTACAAATTCTCAACGTCCGTCATGGGAACAAACCGTTTCACGCCAAAACTGCAGGACCTACTGGGAAATCACAAACGAAGGGACTCTGGCCATACTCTCACAACACCGAACACAGTCTCACTCATGCACTTCCAGAACCTACGAAGAATCCTAAAACCGATATGGCAGAGCGATCAGCGACTTGGTAAAGGAGGCCGAAGATGTTGAAAGAGTATCACACCTCGCCAATTCTTACGAGATAGTGCACACCTGGCTGAAGCGAGGGGTAGCCGGTATAGCCGGCCTCATCCTAGTAATAATAGTGATGATGACTCTCATTACAAAAAAATGGTGCACAATAGTAGCAACTCTTCGAAGACTCAAATCACCCACACCTGCGGCGCAGCAGAATTACCATACCGTCAACGACAGCCGTCAACCGGATCAGCAGGTAGCAGAAGGATAACAAAAGATTTTAGGTATAAAATATCATAGTATAATATAGGATATTAAATATAGAGTTAAATTGTATTATCACTAGTTGTTTGAGATTTTTTATACGCCAGTGAGAAAAGAGTCAATAAAAGACCAAATATAAAAAAGGGGAATATAAAAAAAAGAGAAAATTAGAACTAAAAGAACAAAACAAAACAAAAAAGAAACTATAAAAGAAATACACAAAAAAAAAGAAAAAAAACTATATAAAAAGAAAATATAAAAAAAAAACAAAAGAATACAACAGTAAAAAAGAAAAGAATACAATAACAGAACCCAAGTAATGCGATTTCTTAAAACAAGCAAGAGAAAAAAAAAGATATATACATGTATTATAGGTTTAAGAAAATGCACGGATTGTTCAAAGTGCAGAAAAAATAAATATTGTAAAAGATTCATTAGAAGTTAGTTGCACTAACTTCTTTTAGAAAGAGGGGAGGGATGTTGTGAGTTAGAATCGAGCTACCTACGAGTAGTTGACTCACAGCACAGACTCCTTACAGATGCCACACATTCTGTAGGATTAGCATGTGCTAAAGTTATTGAAGAGTAACACATACTTTTAAGGTCTAAGTATTTTAAATTAATATTATCTGTGTAATATTTATTATGTAAACTTTTAGGGTGTTACAGTTCCGCAGTCGAGTCGACGAAGGGCATTGTAATTTAGAATGCACCGTCGATACTTTTACAGTAGGTCAATTGGCTTGACAAACTGACACCAATTAGCAGGTGCGGAACAGGAACACCAGAAAGGTCAGTTCACAGACTGAGTTTACTGTTGGGAAATAGTATATAAGAAATAGTATTTTAAGAATAAATCAGCCTATTATCTTTGGATCTAAAGTGACTTAGTGTATTATTTAAAAGAGTGATTTAGTGTTTTCAGCCACGCACGCACAGCAGAAGGCCGTCCCCCGTCAACCCAAACACGGACCCCAACACTACCTAAAGAACGAACTCAAATCAAACATTTAAAAGTTTTTATAGAGTGTCATAATAAAATAACGGGTTTCATAGAAAGAACCTATATCAAATTAAAACCAGAACTTAAGAAATTTCTTATTGATATTCAAAAATCAATAAAAGTTAAACTTGAAGTTATATTTAACAGAATAGGTCTATTAGAGGACATTCCTGCAGAATTTTCAAAAAACATAGAGGTAAAATTTAGAAATATCGGTGACGATTCAGGTTCAGACACAGAGACCGAGGAAGCCCCAAACATTTCACTAACAGAAACAGCGAGTAAAACAGGCTCAGACAATAACGGGAAGAAAGTATTACTGAAACTAAACCTAAACCTAAAGAGCGAAAATCAAACGCAACCATGTCAGTGTCAGAATTTTGAAACATCGCGAAGAAATTATTACCTGGTTTTGATGGAAAAATTGAAAATTTGCAAAGATTTTTGGTGGATCTAATACGGAACACGAGACTACCGCAGTAACACTTATCAAAAGCAAATTACTAAGTTCTGCTAGAAATTTAGTAAATGCTGAAAGCACTGTAGCAGCTATTAAAGCTAAGTTGCAACAAAACATAAAAAGTGAACCATCATAGACAGTTATATCCAAATTGATGGCGGTTAAACAAAGTAACAAGTCCTCTAATGACTTTATTAAAGAGGTTGAGGAATTAACCAAAAAACTAGAAGTGGCATATATATCGGATGGCATACCCCGTACAGTAGCACAAAACAATTCAACTCAGGCGGCAATAAAAACTATGACCACTAATGGTAAATCAGAAAAGGCTAAACTACTTATGCAAGCTGCAACGTATGCCAACATTAATGAAGCAGTCGCAAAGTTCGTCGAACTAAGTAGACTCAGAAGACGTAATCAGAGTAAATTACGTGCGTCAAAATGAGCAGTCTCCTTTTATAGGGGAAAAGGTGCACAAAATTATGTGGGTAGAGGTGCGCAAAATTATTACCGAAGTGGATTTGGCAGATATCAGTCAAACCAAAATAATAAACAGGGTAGACAAATGTACAATAGGGGAAATCAATACTATAACAATTCAGGTCAAAATAATCAATACAATGGCAGGCGTGGATATAATAGGCAGAACCGAAATGTTAGAGCCATCGAATTGGCTCCGGAAAACGTGATGAACGGTCCTCAAGATGCTCAATTGAGGATCATGATTCAAGTTTAAATAAGAATACAAATAAATCTAACATGCACATGGATTTCCCCATAAACAACGCAAAAAATTTACATATTAATTTAAATTTCAGTAATTACGTGATCATTGAATCGTCACTAAGTCAGACAGCTAGGACGTTTTTACTCGACACAGGGTCGGACATAACCATTTTTAAAAATAATTTGGATACCGAATTTGCGGATAAAATCGATTCATCAAAAATATATAATTTAATAGGCATAGGCACCAAACATGTACAATTTTTTTTCAAAACTTGCAATTTTTTCTATGATGTACAGATTGTTGACAATAACTTTCCAATTCAATGTAATGGAGTTATTGGATTTGATTTTATAAGACATTTCAACTGCGTTTTGGATTATGTAAACAGTGACACATGTTGGTTTATAATTAGGCCTAATCTTCAATTTGAAACTCCAAGCGAAATTTTAGACTCACCCAAAGCGCATATTAGTTAAATCCATAGAAAATGAAATTTTTATACCAACTCAAAGCTTAGCGCCTGGAGTATTCGTTAGTAACACGGTCGTGAATGCAAAAAACGCGTAAGTTAGAATTTTAAATATGAATGAACACAACTCTTTTTTAAAAAATTATAAAATTGACTTGAAAGTTTAAATTCATACTACCAAGGGAGTAGAAAAAACAAAGCAAAGAGAAGTAATCATCCTCAATAAGCTTCAACAAATTTTTCGGAGTATGCTGTGCAAAACCTTCTTAAATTGTGCAAAGATTATCTTGATATTTTCTCCCTTGAAACAGTTCATATAACATACAATTATTTTTATAAACAAAAGCTCAGAGTTAAGAATGGCTCACCTATATACTCGTATATATAAAACTACAGATTGCCTCAAACTCACAATCCAGAAATTAATAGACAGATAGAAAAGATGGTAGCTGATGATATTTTTGAACCAGCGGCATCAGAATACAACTCACCCATTTTACTTGTTACTAAGAAAGAATTACCAGGTAGTAAGCATACGCGTTGGAGACTTGTCATACACAGATAAAGGGAAACTCCCTGATGAATCCAAGTATGACAAAATTTAAAAATACCCAAAACCAACGAACGCTGATGAAGCGAAAAGATTTATCGCTTTCGTTAATTGCTATAGAAGATTCATAAAAAATTTTTCTTACCATGCTACCCATATAAATAACAAGATTAACCAGAAAAAACATGCCTTTCAACTGGTCAGATGAATGCGAGAAAGCATTCCATTATTTAAAGAACTCGCTACTAGAACCAAAAATATTGAAATACTCAGATTTCGATAGGCAATTTTTCATAACAACCGACGCGAGCAGAATCGTCTGTGGTGCGGTCTTAAGTCAAGACCATAATGGCACTCAGTTACCAGTAGCCTTTGCTTCCAGATCATTTACAAGGGGTGAAAGCAATAAAGCAGTAATCGAACAAGAATTAACTGCGATTCACTGGGCTATTAACTTTTTCAAACCATATGTGTATGGTCGGAAATTCATAGTTAAAAGTGACCACAAACCGCTAACGTATCTGTTTGCTAAGAAAAATCCTTCCTCAAAATTGACAAGAATGAGGTTAGACCTCGAGGAATTTGATTTTGAGATTGAGTATATTAAAGGCAAAGAAAATTATGGTGCAGACGCCTTATCTCGCATTTAGTTTGGGCAAATCAAGCAGATTCAGGAAGACGACACCAACATTTTTCGTGTCACCACGAGATCCAAATCAAAAACAAATCCTTCAATAAACACACCAGAAAGACAAAATGGAAAAATATTGCTGAACATACTCGTATATGAAGCGATAACTTATGAGGAAGTAAAAAAGTTACCTTGACTAAAATACATGTTAAAGAGGAGTACTCCAAAATTAAGAATATTTAATAAAAGTAAAGTTCTAGAACTAAATATTGAAAATCATATTGTTCCAGGGAAAATTGCTTTAGAGCAATTATTTTCAATACTTTAAAAATTAGTTGACAATACTGATTGGAAAAATTTTAAATTACACAAAATGATCAATTATTCAAATAAGTCGACGTGAATGGATTTAAAAACATAGGCAACAAAATTCTAAAAACGAAAACCAATAGCAATGACTCCAAACATATATACTATAAACTCAGAGGCTCAAAGATAAGAAATACTTAGGCAGCATCATGAAAATGCAATATTCGGCGGCCATATTGGAATTACAAGAATGTTAGTCAAAATAAAAAGACAATATACGTGGAGAAACCTAACGAAAGACGCCAGAAAATTTGTAAAAAAACTGCGAAAAATGTAAGATAAAAAAATCGGGTGTAAAAAATGTCGAACCATTAACAAAAACACGCCAACACCAACCAAGGCGTTCGACACCATACAAGTAGACACCGTAGGACCAATGCCTAAATCGTTCCAAAATAAACAATTATTATTATTATTACAATTAATATTTTTATTATTATTATTACAATTATTATTATTATTACAATTCACAATTATATGTGATGTGACGAAATATTTAATAATTGTGCCAATACCAAATAAAACAGCGAAAGAGGTAGCCAAGGCGATCGTTGAAAATTGTATTTTAATACACGGTCCCATAAAAACAATATTAACTGACATGGGAAAAGAATATAAAAACGAAATCCTCACTGAAATATGCAAATTATTAAAAATTACTAAAACGTCTACCGCTTATCATCACCAAACTCAATAGAACGTAGTCATAAAACACTGAGTATCTAAGATCATACTTAAACACAGACAAAAGTAATTGGGATGAATATGTCAAATATTTCACATATTCATATAACACCACACCATCCTCAACTCATGGTTACACACAATTCGAGTTAGTCTATGGAAAAACCCCACCTTCCTATGATTTCTTGGCAAACCCACATGTAGATCCTTTATACAATATAGAGTTCAAATTTAGGCTACAAATTGCACAAAAGAGAGGAAATGAATTTTTATAAAAAGCTAAAGAAAATTATAAAACTTGGTATGATAGGCGAATTCCAGTAAATGATATGGTTTACCTTCGAGATGAATCTGCCCATAAACTAGATAGCATATATAAAGGTCCATATAAAGTACTTGATCTTGATGATCTAAACAACTGCACAATTAGAGTTACATCAAAAAACCAAGTAGTACATAAGAATATATTAAAAAAGATGTAAGCAATGAAATAATAAAGAAAATTAATTTTTATTCATATATACTCGTACATAGACTAAAATAAAAAAGGAAAACACAATACCAAAAAATTTTTAGTTAAGTATAAAATAATATAATTTACAAAACTACACTTCAGAAAATATATATGTACAATTGAATTTACATTTAAATAACTTTAGATAAATATAGAATTTTAAGATAAATATATTTTTATAAAACATGTAGTTCTAGGTCAGGTGTGAAGAATTATTAATTCATTGGCAGACGTGCACAAGAATTAAAATTTCTTCATGAAAAAAGGGAGGGATTGTATGCATTGCGTTACATAATGATATTTGGTAACTTCTCTTTCAGTTTCAATGAAACTACTAACGGTGTGACCCGTTTACCCAAATTAATCAGATATAATCAAAATAGCCGACACTTGCAATTTTAAGTAAAGAATAACAAACTCAAATAATTTAGCCCCTGAAACCAAACACTTTAACCCAATTTACTTTATGTTTGTCATTCGCTACGCAGTCGTCTTGACCGACATGCATAGCTCATGTGACACCACTTATGTAGTGATCTAACATAATGCATTCCAAAGCTGAATTATAAGAAAACACATGTAGTTCTAAAAGTAGAGTATAAATAGTTAGAGTAAGAATAGTTTAAGTGTAGATGGTAATTTGTACATGGCCGGTGCAGACGTTACTCTGCCGGATTAAATAATCAATAAGGGACAAAGTAATAAATATAATTTGTTGTCTTATTACAGTGCGATCCCTGCTGACGAAACTGGATTAATAACATTGCCAATTGATTTTTTCCGTTTTGTACAAAGAGGAATTGATTGAACGTGTTTTCCCTAACATACCACAACAGTGTAAATGCCAGGCATGGTTGAGTGATAAAACAATATTAGCGGCTATAAACAAAGATGTTAGAGAATTAAACACGGCTATACGGCTGGTAGAGGGGGGTTAAGGTTGTAGGTTGCATCAACAAGAAGACTCTGGACTTTTTAACGCGTGCAATTAGCGGTCTTGACCCCCTCTGGCGGGGCGCTCGGTTGGAGGTGGTGCCTCGTTCTCTGCTTCCGATCCGCCCGGTTTTTTTGGTGTGGATTCCACCTCCGGTTCCGGACCAGGAATCCATACTCAAGCTGATCGGACGGCAGAACCAGTCTCTGAATTCGGCGGAGTGGCGGGTGATCTCCGTGACCCCCTGCAAAAATGGAGTGGGAAGTTATGCGGTGCTCGCAGTGGACTCAGCATCGCTATCAAAATTAAGGAACGACTTCATTAAATTCGGGTTCGGCTCTCTTATGGTTCGCGTGCCGGGTGACCGGTCAAAAACCAATGGAGAGGAGGCTAGAGGTGGTGCAAATTAATTTGCATCTCAGCCTCGCTCGATTTAATGATAGCCCTTGTTCAGGAGCCTTGGCTCGTCAGAGGTAAGGTAAGCGGACTCGGGATGGATGGTTATCGTCTCTACATTCCACAAGCACAAGGTAAGATCAGAACGTGCATAGTGGCAAATCAATATTTTTCTTCTTACTCCCTACAGCACTGGAGACCTTACAACGGTGGTATGCGAGCATAGGCACAAACCTAGTTTGTTGCTAACGTCCGCATACTTTCCGTACAACGAGGAACGGCCGCCACCACAGATCTTCCGGCAACTTATCGCCTATGGTGAGTCACGCGGACTAGGCATAGTGGCCGGCTGTGACGCAAACGGGCACCATGAGCTGTGGGGCAGCACTGATACCAATGGTAGGGGTGAGTCCATTTTTGATTACATGCTCTCCACTAGCCTAACTTTATGTAACGAGGGAAATCAGCCAACGTTTCGTAATAGGGTTAGGGAGGATGTGTTTGATATCACTCTGGCCACTGGGTCTAATACCATAAGGGTCGACAACTGGAGAGTATCTGATGGCTGTTCCATTTCGGATCATAGTCGGATGCGCTTCTCAGTCTACTCAGAGGTAGTGGCCCCACGGCTTTTTAGGAACCCTAAAAAGACTGACTGGTACAAATTCTCAAAACTGGCTACCCAAAAACTTACTTTGATTAAAGTCAAGGTCGGCGAAGGGAATGCCAACATTGATAAGGAGGTAGATCGTCTTTCGGAGATATTGAAACAATCCTTTGACCTATCTTGTCCCTTGATTAGGCCGCGTGCTAAATCAAAACAGTCGGCTGGAAGAGCATTGGGAAAATTATAGTCAGTTTTAATGAGTATAAAAGCAAAATTAGGGCTGCAAAAGGGAGTCCTGGCAACAGTTCTGCGGAACTCTGCAGTCGGTAAATGAGGCATCGAGATTCAGGAAAAATTCTGTCCAGAACCACGACGGTTCTCGGCAGTGTGTGGAGACGGGATGGCTCATGGACTGGCTCGTGTCAGGAGTCCTTGGAGGTTTTGATGGAAACGCACTTTCCAGGTTGCACGGACTCGCAAATCGTCCATACGCAGTCGGTAAATCTTGCACGTGTTTCAGGGACCGACGTGTCGGATATCGTGAGGGGGGACAAGATTGCATGGGCGATAGGCTCCTTCGACCCGTACAAGTCAGTGGGTCCTGATGGGCTGAGGGCGTCATTCCCCATCTAGTTCACATATTCACAAGGTGTCTCAAGGATGGGTACGTGCCAAAAAGTTGGAGAGAAGTCAGGGTGGTTTTCATTCCAAAAGCGGGAAAAATAAATCACTACTGACAGGGATTACAGACCAATAAATCATTCATCGTTTATTCTTAAAACATTTGAGAGACTTATTGACCTGTATATTAGAAGGGTTACCAATATTCGCACAATGCATACTGCGCACCACGCATACCTTAAGGGTAGATCAGTGGATAGCGCACTTCATGAAGTGGTTGGTATCATTGAGAGGTCAATGAATAAGGAATACACGTTGGTAGGTTTTCTGGACATTGAGAAGGCCTTCAACAATGTAAATACAGAGGCGATATGTAAGGCGCTGAGAGATCACGGAGTGAAGGAATTCATAGTGACATGGATTAACACAATGCTAGTAAGCAGGGTTATTAACGCCACTATGGGGGCGGACTCGGTGAGTAGGAGGACTAAAAGGGGCACGCCGCAGGGGGAGTGCTATCACCTCTGCTATGGCTTATAGTAGTAAATGAGATCTTAGAAAGCTTCAAAGCAAAGAGAACAAAAATTGTAGCCTACGCTGATGACATTTCCATACTAATCCCGGGCAAGTTCTTGTCAACGATTACCGAAATCATGGAATCAGCATTGCGCGAGATTTCCGGATGGGCTGAGCGCAGCGGCAAGACAGTCATATCGGCTGCTTGATGCATGCAGCGTCTTTCAGGCCGAAGTCTATGCAATTGAGAAAGCAGCCTGACTAATACAAAGTAGTACAATTCGACATTCGAATAACACTATCTTTTTGGATAATCAGGCGGCGCTTAAGGCAATAGAATCCAATACAGTTAAATCGAAGCTGGTAATGAATTGTCGTACCTCACTACTGAACATTGGATCCCACAAGGTCTCACTTTGCTGGGTCCCCGGACACAGTGATATAGAAGGGAATGAATTAGCGGACGAGATGGCCACAAGGGGCTCTGAAATGGACATTAACGAAGCAGATACCTCAATACAAATCTCGATATGCAAACTGTTTAGGAACGTAGATGAATTCACTATTGCAGTGACAAATAACTTATGGACTAATCGGGACGACTGTGAAGTTTCAAGGGCCTGATGGCCTAGTTTAGACATGAAGAGAATGAAGGTTCTCTTAGGGCTGAACAAACCTGCAGTAAGGGTGCTTACGGGGGACATTACGGGGCATTATGCTATCGCACCAATCCTTCAACATTGGCGTATGCAGTCGAGCGGGCTATGTAGGAGTTGCCATGATGAAGAAGAGATAGATAGATAGAGAGATTCATCACTTTTTATGTCAATGTCCGAGACTACAGTTGAAACGATTTCAATGTTTGGGGTCGCGCTTCTTCACAAGTTTGACAGAGATAACGAAGGTAGATTTATCGGATCTTCTCACTTTCATCTGGAAAACCAAATGGTTTAATAGGGATGGAACTTCCAAGGTTTATGGAGACCGAGGGTAAGGATGAGTATGCTTCCTCCTGGCATTTTTTTTGAAGGCAGTCACAATGGACATATATGTCTATATCGTATCCGCACACGCCTTCCCAACCTAACCTAACCTAACCTCGTGCTGATCTTTATAATTATTTAACTGAATTTGTGCACAATAATAATAGCAAGGGTCCGTCAGCAGGCCGTCAAGTTATCTCACCATCTTCGTTTACCGGTTCCCCACGTAATATGTATCAAAATTAGTTAGACGCAATGTATATTTTTCAACATTTTGGGAGACCATCACAATTTATTACTATGATATGTACCGAAATGGCCAGAAATTGATAAAGCTCCTCATGGCAGTGAAGCTCATTTCCGTCCTGAAATTGTTGTGCACGTTTTCAAAAAGTAAGCTTAAAGAGCTTATTAATTCAATTGTTCGAAAATAAATTTTTGTCAAAGTAGAAACAATTATTTACACTACTGAGTTCCAAAAACGGGACCTTCCGAATGCACATATATTGATGAGTCTGCCACATTAGGACAGATTCAGTGTTAATGATGATATACTGACAAAGCAGTTTCCACTGAAATTCCCAATCTAGAAACTCATCCAAAATTACATGAATAGGTCAGGCGTCATATGATTTATGGACCATGTGGAACCCATAATCCGAGAGGGATGGTGTGTGTTCTTTTAGCTAAATTTTAATGTCATCTCTACGAGTGTTAAGAGTTTGAAATATATTTACAAGTACGTTTATAAAGGATATGATTGTGCGACAGTAGAATTAGGAGTAGTGAATAATGAATTGCAGATTAATAAGACTCAACATTTCTTGAAGGATCGTTGTGTTAGTTCAACAGAAGCTGCATGACGTATATTTGAATTTCCGATGCACTTTTAATCGCACACGATAATAACAGCAATAATTCATATGTTGAATTCGTTAAATCTTTTATATATACCAACTGCTTTCAGTTATATAGCTTCAACTCTTTTAATTCTGTGTCACATATTAGAGCTATCAGTCGACTCCGTCAATTCAGCTTCTTTGATAATTATTGATGATCTTTCAATGTTCCCACTTCATGCATTAAATTTAATTGATAAATTTTTGAGAGATTTGAGTAGGAATGACAATAAAAATAAATTATTTGGAGGCAAGACAAAACTCATAATATATTGTTTTGAGCATAATAGTCAGTATGCGAGAGATATAGAACCTCTAATGTAAGAGAGAGACATTTTGAAACATATCCTTTATTCAACCTATGAACAAATGATATAAATATCAGAACAATCAACATTAAAGATTATTCACAGACTTTATATATGAGGATACGTTTAAAATATATTAGCAAATATGATAGCAAAGGCAATAATAAATTTATAAAAAAAAGTTTCTAATGTTATTTCGGATGATCATAAAAATTTAACCAATTTAAAATAAAGAAACATTTACATAATAATGTTGATAATTTTATTATGTGTGTGTGTGTCTGGCTATTACGATTTAAGTTACCTATCGTCTGTACTCCCGTATCCGTATTGTCAACTAATTAATTAATAAATTATAAGATTAATTAATTAATGAAAAATAAAAAAAGAAATTAAAATGAAAGCAAAGAAACCTTTTTTTGTTTTATTATATGAAACTTTCACATTATACAAATACAAAAACACAATATACATACAACCAATCACCACATAGTAGATATATTCCCACTTACATACGAACATTCAGCTAGTTTGCTGAAACCAAATATCAATAACCTACACCTTCATCTTATAGAAATAACAAACATGCTTATACTACGGATGCACTGTCTATAAGAATATAGATTGCACTTAAATAATCGCTTGCAATTCCCATATTTACTTTCCGCAATGGGTAAACTGCAAAAATTTATTTATTTTTTTTAATATAAAATAAACTAAACATTTTTATATAAAGAGAAGGAAAATTATTTTAGATCACATTTTAAACACAAGTAGTGTCAGAATGGATAGGGAAAAAATAGAAAATTTTTTACAAAGCGTAAGAGTGTGTCTCCAACTTTTCAGAGATATTTCTTGGGATCTACCCGAACAGGAGATAATAATAGAGAGTATAATTGAATATAATTCCAAATATTTGAATATTTTTCCCGGCCGGAAATCGAGGCTGTGGTGGATGAGATGCTAGAATATTGCCTCGTAAACAATTATGAAGTACGTTTTTTTGGGGTTGGGTTTTGTGTTATTGCATCAAAATTTAAATAATTAATAAGTGTAAGACTATTAAAATGAAAACTAAGAAATATTTTTTCTTCTTTTACCTGAAGCTTTACCATTACAAAAATATAAACATACATATAGACAAGCTCACACCACATACTTACGAACATTCAGATACTTTGTTGAGACCAAATATCAACAACCCATACCTTCATCTTATAAAAATAACAAGCATTCATACACATCCATACAAACAAACTTACATACAACCACCCACAACATAGCAGGTCGTACGGTGCTCACCGTACAGCCCACTTATTTAATAACAAATTTAAAAAACAAATCGTATCCCGCGCACAGCACTCCATCACCCAGCACCCGGCACCCAGCCCCAAGCGCATTACACCAACCAAATTCCCCACCACCCCCTCTGCATACTACATGCATTGTTTAATTTTTACTGAATAAAATGCCCGGCCCGGCGCCTGCGGATTCATATTAAAAATTTGTTCACCCATTAAAATTTTTTTAATTTTATTTTTTTTTATAGCTATCGTATTAACATTTGCCAATGACACAAAACGAGCAAACTTTTTACCAAGCTTTCAATAAACTTATAACAAGAAATATTTTACATCACATAAAATATTTTACATTGCACCGACTATGACGTCATTCCATTGTGTGCGCGAGAAGAACATATATAAGAACAAGAAATTCGACAGGTTGGCATGGACCGCATTTTGTATGAAAAATGTGCCCCGGAAATCTCATATTTATACTACTAATATCAAATAATGGTTGCTTCTGCGGAAGGTTTATCTGTATTGTTAACATTAAGTAAACTGCACGTTGCACGTGTGATCTTGAAATTCGAGATATTATACATACAAAATATACTTATTGAATTAATTGTAGGGCTTCCACGACTATCACTTGATTGAGGATTATAAACATTTAGAATTTATTCCAGGAGAATCCTACTCAAATGCTAAACTAATGCAATGGTCTATATAATGTTTATTTGGGAGTAAATTTAGGATTTATTTCCGATAGGGAATTAACTCAGGAAAAAGTAAAATAAAGCTCACTTTAGAAAGTACCTATTCCTACATGTCATAGTGGTTAAAATGACCACATTCTGCGGCCAAACGCCCATGTTTAAGGTTCTGCTTTCAAAATATTTGATAGTTGCGTTGTATTCTGGATATTGTAGTTAGAAAATAAATGAAAAATTTACGAATGGTTGGTAACCCTGGTCCCCGTACAGTTAATCTAAAATTAGTTATTTTAGTCGGTATATATGAAAGCATTTTATTGCAATGGAACAGATGAAAATTAGAAGCGCTTTCGGTAAATACAAAATTTGAAGTGTGATTATTTTAGCAATGGAGAATAATAGTAACTATTGTTTCTGCGCGATATTAGAATTACGTATTGTGACTCTTGCGTCTCAGCTATAAATCAATAACTGACTAATTTTAATAGTCTGAGTGAGAACATGTTAGGTTTCTGGAATGCTTCTATTTCCTACAAATCAATATGTTTGTTTTATTGTGTTTATGTGTATATGTATTAATTTATAAGTGCACAAATTTATGTTTTGTGTTATATGTTGTATTTTTCAAAAAGAAGTCAGCAGTCTAATCCTATGTAGTTTCCTCACCCGATGCTGCTCCGTTGCCGGTCTAAATTGAAATGAACGAGCTTCTGCCCACGCTGCCACGCGACAGCTCGTACCATCCGAAGAAGAATAAAGATGGCTGTGCCTTGCTTAAAAAGATCATCCGATACTGCTGCTCTCTGCCTTAGACGACATGACGTCGGGAATTCTCTCGACGTCCCGCTGCCCTAACCGAGAGCAACAGCATGGTGACATAGCATCAGGTCACAGCCATCTAGAGAGGGGACTCGGCACGAACATGCCACCCCCCTTGCAGTATTGCAAGAGGAACGGAATGATCTCGCCGAGCCCCACCCAGTGACCCCTCACACGTGGAGGGTGGTGTGGTGATCACACCGGCATATGGCACAAGGCGGCCTCTGGCATCGTGATGCCATATGCTTGGGCTCCAGGGACTTGAAGTACAACATTCGTGCCACTACCTGGTCCCGTCTCTTCATGGCGGAAAGGGTGCGGGAGGCTCTACATCCTTCCATTACATGACCCCACCTCCGGCACATCTTGCATCTCTGATTGGGCCCGATCGTTTTGGCGTCGTATTCCTTTGCTTTGTTGTCGGGCAAGCCGCTCTGGTGGCCGCTTGCTGCAAGGGAGCTGCTACTACCAGTGGTGTCGGCTGAATCGAGCGCGTCCGGACAGGAACTGGGTCTCGCCGCGGTGGATGCGACACGGAATGTGGTTGTAGTGGCTGATCCACGTTTGCCATCGTTACTGGATCTCGCCGCGGTGGATGCGACACGGAGTGTCGTGGCAATGGCTGTTTTCGTCCCGGCGTCGAGGCTGGTTGCTCCTGACGACACTGCGCTCGTTGGGTTGCGGCGATAGTAGCCGGAGACGGCATGACCGATAGCGCACAGGGTGCGTATAACCTAGGGAGGCCTATGTAGCGCCGTCCTCTCCAGTACGCTCGCTGGGACCTCAGTCCTGCCGGGTGGTTAGTGGTAATCTAGAGACGGAATGACAGTGAAGCACGATTAGTTTGTGATCGTAATGTGTTACGATAGCTAATTTTACTATACGGCTTTCTACTATCGACTATATTCTACTCACCGCATGAGGCGGCATATTGTAAAGACACTACATAGTGGATAGAGATACGTGGGTCTATTTATTATTTACTATATATATATATATATATATATATATATATATATATATATATATATATATATATTTTTTTTTTTTTTTTTTTATTTATTTTTTTTTTATTTTTTTTTTTTTTTAATTCAACATGGATTTATTTATTGTATCTTTTCAATCGAAACCAACAATAATTTCACAAAGCTTTCAACTAATAAATAAATTGATGCTCCGCGCCAGTGCTTAGAGCAATTTTAGTTCAAGGTTTATGTAAATTATGTAGAAAAAATAAAAATAAAAATATAAATATAAAGAAACTCTATTTTTAAAAAAGTGGCCTTTAAGACGAGATGTATTCATCCTTTGAAGCAGATTCCTTGCTAGTTCGTTTGGATGACACTGAAGTTTGGATTGGTATTTTGTTTTTAAAACTGCTAGTTCTTCTTCAACGGGTGCTATATTAAGGTCGCGGTGAATATTTTCGTTTCTGACGAACCATGGAGCGCCGCTGATCGATCTCAGAATTTTCGATTGAGCCCTTTGAATTATTTGCAAGTGTGATGCACTAGTAGTACCCCATATCTGAATACCATAAGTCCAAATCGGTTTATTTACAGCCTTGTATATAAGTACTTTATACTCCAATCGCAGTTTTGATTTTCGGTTGGTAAGCCAATAAAAGGAACTTGCCTTGCGTTTCATTTGCATTTTTTTGGCTTCTATATGTTTTTTCCAGGTGAGCCGTCGGTCAAAATGCACTCCTAAGTATTTAACCTCTGTTGCTTGCAGGATTACAATGCGATTTAAGGAGACTGCCGGACAAGAACTGGGCTTAAGAGTTAATATCACATGTACACTTTTTGCTCATTTATTTTGATGCGCCAATCTGCTAGCCAACTTTCTATTTTTTAAGGTGTTCCTCTAAATCCCGGGAGGCTATCCGTGGATTTAGGTGAGAGCTCAGGATAGCTGGGTCGTCCGCGAAAGTCGAGGTAACGAGGTTTTTATCCGTTGGCAGATCGGAAGTGTAAAGCATAGGTCCAAGCACACTACCTTGTGGTACTCCAGCCATAATTTCAAAGTCCGGCGTTACAAATTCTTTATATTTAACCCTAAATTTGCGATTTGTTAAATATGACTCCAGAATCTTATGCGAACTTTTTGGCAAACGTTTTTTAATTTTATATATGAGTCCTTCGTGCCAGACTTTGTCAAAAGCTTGTGCGACGTCTAGGAATGTTCCGCAGCAGCACATCCTCTGTTCAAATGCTCGCCTTATTTCAGAGGCAATACGGTGCACCTGCTCAATAGTTCCATGATGTTTGCGGAAACCAAATTGGTGGTGAGGAATGATTAAATTGAGCTTTGGTGCTAATTTTTCCAGCAATAAGCGTTCGAGCATTTTAGAGAGCGTTGGCAGGAGACTTATGGGCCGATAAGAAGATACCTGAGTAGGGTCTTTTCCGGGCTTTGGAATCATTATTATTTCCGATGTTTTCCATGTTGTAGGGAAGTAGCCCAGACGGAGTATAGCGTTAAATATGTGTGTGAGGTGTATCAGAGCTATTTGCGGCAATTCACTTACCATTTTATTGGTAATTAAGTCACAACCAGGAGAACTTTTTTGGGCTTAGACTCGTTGTACATAGGCGTATAACTTCCTTTGGTTTGAAATGAATTGGTACTGCTGACTTCGTAATTGAAAAGTTCTGTATGCTAGTGTTGTTGCAGGTCGGCGGAATAGGTTGAAATACTGACCTCAGATGTGCTGCAAAGAAGTTGCCTTTTTCTTCTTCTGCTTTTGCCCAAGTTCCATCGCTTTGTCTTAGAGGCGATTCACTATCCTTTGGTGTTTTAATCATTCTTGTAGCTCTCCAGAGTGAGTAATTGGTGACTTTGAGAGGAGCCAAATCTTCAAGGTACTTATTAAGGTTTTCTTCCTTTTCCTCCCGTAGAGTGTTTTTCAGCTGATTTTGTAATGACTTTAATTTTACTCTTAGTGCTGGAAATCTTGTTTTTTGCCATTTACGCCTTAATCTCCTCTTTTCTCTAACGAGGCATTCCACATAGAGTGAAGTAGTGTGCCTCGCGTTAGTTTTAGTTGAGTTTTGTGCGGGCGTGGCACTAATTTTGCGGAAACCAAGAGCCTGCGTCGCTGATTCAATGTCCTCTCCACTCTTAAGTTTTGTTTTAACGCACACGTGGGTACTAATATATTTGCGATATTTCAGCCAGTTTGTTTTCTTGGAGGTCAGTTTTATTGTTTTTTCAATGAACTCTGGTCTTTACTATATGATAGATCTAATGGCTACGGGTTTTTAAGGGATACGATGCTAAGATTTATAAGGTTCGCTAAGAACTACTTAGAGCAAAGTGCCAAGTGCTGCAAGATTTTTCCCAGCATGGGCGAGTGGTTACTCGGTAATGGCTTCCGCTCTAGGGAGCAATACCAACTTGACTATGGGTCGCGTGAGGATTCCGCGTGCGGTCCGCACTTTCGCACTTCGCACCTTACCGTTCTCATCGGTGTGCACTTCAATGATTCTCCACAAACGCCATTCATTTGGTGGGAGCTGATCCTCCTGTAGTACAAGCAAGTCTCCGGTTTCGAGGTTTTCTTCGACGGTCTGCCATTTAGATCTTCGTTGGCATTCCAACTGATACTCTGTCTTCCATCGAGCTGCTAACTGGTGGGAGAATGCTTCGAGTCTCCTCCATCGATTGAGTACGGGTAGCTAGTGGGTCGTTTCTTCTGGAGCCGTTAGTGATAAAAGTGGACCCCCCCACTAAGAAGTGCCCCGAAGTGAGTGATTGCAGATCTGTAGGATCATTGGTTAGTGCGCTGATCGGAAGCGAGTTAAGACATGCATCGATACGAGCTAGTACGGTGGCAAACTCTTCATAAGGGTATTTCAGTTGGCTTCCCATTCGTTTGAAGTGTAGTTTAAAACTCTTTACCGCAGCTTCCCACAAGTCTCCCTTGTGTGGAGCGTTGGGCGGAATGAAGTGCCGTTCTAACTTGTGGTGCAGGTATTGGGAGGTGCTCTGTTCCGTAACTTCTCGGAGCACTCTCTCTCGGAGCACAAGGGTAAGGCGGATTGCCTTTTCTGCATTTACAAAATTCCTATCGTTATCGGAATGAATATGGGCTGGACACCCCCGGCATCCTATAAATCGATATAGTGTCGCTAAGAAGGCGGGCGAACTCAAATCGGTAGTTGGTTCCAGATGTACGGCCTTAGTGGCGAAGCATACAAAAACGCAAATGTATCCGTTTGTCAGTCTGCACCCCCGACCTTGAAATGTCTTAATGTCAAATGGGCCAGCAAAATCCTCCCCGACGGTACTGAATGGACGAGATAGAGTTGTTCTCTGGTAGGGGAGCCATTATCTGGGATAGGCGGCGCTGTTTTTCGATTAGACAGGTCTTGCATCGCAGAATGGTACCCTTGATCAGGACCTTAGTTCGCGGAACCCAGTATTGAGTCCTAAGCAACCGTAGCATCAGTTGATTACCCCCATGTAATGATATTTTATGGATGAATTCAATCAATAGGCGGGTAAAATGACCGTAATATGGGAGAATTTGTGGATGTCGTTCCGAGAATGGGATCTGGTTGGAATGCGCCAGACGTCCGTTCACTCGGATCGACCCATCCGAGTGCAAAAATGGGTTCAAGGTGATTAGGGAGCTAGAGTTTGATATCGGCTGGTTATCCCGCAGCGCTTGTGAAAGCGAACAAAAACGTAATACTAAGTCCGCGTGTTGCAGAACCTGTATGGCCACTCCAACCTTTTCAGACACAGAGGTGACACGATTGGCAACGACAGTCTTCCACGTGTGCGGGGATTTACGGAGGCAGGCCAACACGATGGTCGAGTCGGTCCAACAGAATATATTGTCACGGGAGATGCCAAGCATTGTCATCAACGGTGTTATCAGTTCTGTCAAAAGAACGGCCCCACAAAGCTCCAATCGAGGTAGTGATTGGGTTTTTAAGGGTGCGACTCGCGATTTTGCCACCGCTAAATGTGATGAAATCTGCTACTCCGACTGGTTTCGGACGTAGCTCGCTGCGGCATATGCCACCTGAGATGCGTCACAAAATGCATGGAACTGTGCATTACCCTCGAGTGATGAACCCACCCAGCGAGGGATACGAATTTGAGAAATGTCATCGTATGCAGTTGAAAAGTCTTCCCATCGTCTTGAGAAGGCATCAGTTAATGGGTCATCCCAGTCAATCTGATCAACCCAGATCTGTTGCATCAATATCTTTGCTGTAATCACAGCCGGAGCTAACCACCCGACAGGATCGAAAAGTTGAGCTATTACGGACAGCACCTTTCGTTTGGTGGTTCGGGCTTCGAAACAGATTGGGTGAATGTGAAAGCAAAACTGATTGGACCTAGCATTCGAACGAACCCCTAAGGTTTTTTGCCAGACTGGCTTCATCAAGCTTTAAGAAGCCTTCCCGCAATAATTGGTCGGTGGGTAACGATTCTAAAATGGCCGCTGTATTGGCGGTCCATTTACGCATAGAGAAACCGGCTGAATCTAGAGCACGAATCAGCTCGTCACGAGTTCGTATCGCCGTGTCAACATCATGAGTGCCCACCAACGCGTCATCCAAATACATGCAGTCCCGTAACACCTGCACTGCTAAGGTAGGTCCTGTTCTACGTCAGTAGCTAGTTGTCGGAGTGTTCTAATTGCGAGGTAGGGTGCACAATTAACACGAAAGGTGACCGTTCGCAGTTCGTAGTCAGATACCGGGGTATTCGGCGAGTGCCTGATGAGGGGCCACCTTGATTTGCCGATACATTTTTTGTAAATCCCCATTGAACACGAATTTAAACATTCGCAAGTGTACGATCAACTGTGTCAAGTCAGCTTGCAGCGTTGGTCCTGTATGTAACACGTCGTTCAGACTGACTGTATTAGCCGTTGGCTGGGATGCATTAAACACCACCCGTAATTTAGTGGACGTGCTTTCAGGCTTGAACACCGCATGATGTGGTAGATAGTAGTGTCCGGATGATAAGTGATGTGGGGTTGGGATTTGGACCATATGGTCGAGTTCCAAATACTCTAGCACCACTGAGTCGTATTGCTGCTTCTGATCAGGGTTCCGTAACAGTCTTGCCTCATTCCGTTCAAATTTTATGACGGGATGACCCGAGTGCTTCCTCGAGGCGGTATGTCGACTTGAATGGTAATTCCACCACATATTGTCCAGAAGATTCCCGATACGTAGTTCGTGTATACAAATCGAGACATGCTTTATCACTTGGGAAAAGTCTCTTTTCGTTAGGTGGTTCTTCCACCTCCCAGAACCTCTGTAGAAATTCCTCGACTGAATGATGGTCAACGGTCACCCTGGCACAGAAAGATTGCACTGTGCTTTCAGGTATTGGTCCAGTGAGCATCCAACCGAATATCGTCTCCTGCGCAATCAATGAACCTATGGCATCGCGTCTCAGACCATCAGCAACACCATTGGGTACAGATCCCCACCTATTAGTACGTCTACCTGTGATGAACCGGATAGGGTCGGGTCGGCAAGCTGAATGTCAGTCAGTTGTTGGTAGTCCTGCGTGGACATCTCTAGCCGGGGCAATTCCCCAGTTAATGTGGGCAGTACCAATGCTGGCACAGGGAGTCGTACCTTTTCGTCGAGGGGTGAACCCACAGTCAAGTCACACGCTTTTGTCACATTTGCTGCCACCACATTGCTCACCCTTGACACTTGTGCATGCAAGGTACGCGTAGAGAATCGCAGGCATCGTTGTAGACGGTCGGAAATAAAAGACCCTTCCGATCCTGGATCGATCAAAGCCCGGGCCATATAATTGACTCCGTGATGCCAAATATTGATGATGGCAGTTCCCAGAAGAACGCGTTTCGGGAGTCGACCACAGGATTAATATGGACCGGATCGTCCCTGGACTGATGCGGGCACCACTTGTGCAGCGTGGGACGACGATGGTGTAGCCGGTTGCGCATACCTAGTTGTAGTATTATGTGTATTTGGTCGTCTTTTACATCGTGGAGGTATCGGTCGTATTTGGGCATTAGCGCCTGGTTCGGGTCGCGACTCCCTGTGGAGCATGGTGTGATGCCGTTCTCGACATGAGAAACATGAATGTCAACTTCCACAATTCGCCGCGCGATGGTCGAGCCCCAGGCAGTTCACACACAGATTGTGGCTTCGCACCAATCCCCATCGTTCTGTGACAGCGCCGTTTATAAATGAAGGGCAATTTTGAACGCGGTGGAGCTGTTGCGCACACCCTATGGGTTGACCCGTACTTGATGAGTCTGTACGCGATTTGAACGGAGCGTATTCGGGTGCATCCCCACCGGAGGCCGCGCTGAGATCGGCTGCCATAGATCGGAGACTGCCTCTAATATTTGGAAACGCTTGGTGAGGAGCTCGTCCATTGTCTTCCAGTGTGGGGGATCGGAATGATTAGTAATAGATTGTTCCCACATGGAGAGGGTTCTTTCAGGCAAACGGACCGAACATAAATAAACAAGGATAGGATCCCAGCTGGACACGTCCACGTTTAGTTTTTGGAGTACTGCAATACAGTTGCCGACATCACGTTGCAGCCTCTTAATTTCAGAGCTACTTTCTTTTGAGACAAGGATTTGAGCTGACAGTTGATCATGATCCGTCGGTTGTCGTATCGGTCAATGAGGTTTTTCCACGCTTGATCAAACCCATCGTCAGTCAAGGGGAGTAGATCCACAATCTCTTTAGCTTCTCCTCTGGTCTTTGCCTTCAGGTGGTAAAACTTTTCGACCTTTGATAGCCTTGCATTTAGAAGATAGAGGGCCGTGAACTTGTCACGAAATGTGGGCCATTTGACATAATCACCTCCGAATGCTTCGATGTCGCAAGGTGGCACTGGTATGGTGTGCAACGATAAGGAGGTTGTCTGAGGCTTACTTACAGGTTCTTTCGGAGTCTCTACCAAGGCTTCTATAAGTCCGGTCATTCGAACATGGCAGCTGCGGTATGCTGCATAACTCGTGGTCATGCGGCGTTGCATGGACTCCTTAATGGCCGTATTCTCCTTCATCGTATTAACGTCCGTCAGAACCGTGGAATGGGTGTCTTTGAGCTTATGCCAATGCGAATCTAGTTCAGTCTGATCCAGGCGGAGCGAGGCAAGAGTATGGTTATTGGGAGGCAGCTGCTCAAAACCGCTGATAAATGCTGTCATTTGATCAGCCGCGTCGATGTATGAGGACAGCATGATAGAGCGGTTAGTGGTTCGTAATCGGAGCACAATGATGTCTGTCAGTTGGGTTTAGGTTAGGGGACTCTAAGTCGTTATAGAGGGTCAGATGATAACGCAAAGCGGAATGCGGAAGCACTCGGAGAAGGGAGCAGAGCGGCTGTTGAGTCGTCTAGTGGTAAGACACCTACACCGACTGCGCACACGCGTACTGCAGACTCCCGAATTACCGGATTGTACAAGGTAGTGAAACCCGCTGTGGGGTGGTTTGGTGACAAGACACCGACACACCACCGCAAACAAGCGTAATGGACGAGCACTTTGAAAAGGGAGCAATAAAACAAAACACACACTACTTAGTGTCAGTGTTGATTAAACATCAAACTAGTAGGGCCCACTCCGTACCTGTACTTCTACTGCGTAGTCACCATGATATTTGTGTGACAGTAACCTTAGGGTACCTACCAACGGGAAGCAAAACTGGAATAAAATTCCTCCGTAAACAGCACTCGCGATGCTCAAATATTCAAACTTCGCAGTCGAACACTCTGGCGACTGCGGACTACTCCGCTATTCACTTTAATATTGAAATATATTGGAATGCAAGAAATAAGTATGTACACAATTATTGGTGAGATCATACAATGCCTTGCACGGACCGTTGTCTCCGCCTATAAGACCGCATGCAATTTATACGCAAATATACCGCGCAATGCTGTGTCAACCAAATGCACACACCGCCCTACAAACAAGTATGCAGGTATGTATGTTGTACATATGTGTATAGCTACTGCGCAGTGCCTAATGAAAGGGCTATGATCTGTGTACACAGCAGTGCACTAACAAAGTATAGGCGCGACAGGTACACAGTATGCTTACACCGCGCAATGCTGTGACAATTAGATGCACACACCGACCTACACACGAGTATGCCGGTATGTATATTGTCCATATACATACTCGTATATATCTACTGCGCCGTGACTAATGAAAAGGCTATGGTCTGTGTACAAAGCAGTACTCAAAAAAAAAGATTCGCCTCTACGCAATTATGTAGCAATACATTTAATTACAGGCTCCACTTAAATGTGCTTTGCATAAACGGTCCTTATGGCACTGTGTATTGGACGACACCAACAATTATGTACATACTCGTATGTAGGTTATGTTTTTGTAAAAATTTATAAATATGCTTATAAAAAACTTACCGGTACTTATCCGGCTCGAAGGACCAAATGTTTCTTCACGACATTAGAATTACGTATTGAGACTCTTGCGTCTCAGCTATAAATCAATAACTGACTAATTTTAATAGTCTGAGTGAGAAATTGTTAGGTTTCTAGAATGTTTCTATTTCCTACAAATCAATATGTTTATTTTATTGTGTTTATGTGTATATGTATTAATTTATAAGTGCACAAATTTATGTCTTGTGTTATATGTTGTATTTTTCAAAAAGAAGTCAGCAGTCTAATCCTATGTAGTTTCCTCTTCCGATGCTGCTCCGTTGGCTGTCCAAATTGAAATGAACGAGCTTCTGCCCACACTGCCACGCGACAGCTCGTACCATCCGAAGAA